>CATIWC010000975.1:0-464885 GCA_948472305.1 Vicia faba | reverse complement strand
AACTTGTATAAAACTTTTATGTGGAACCCTTCATGAAATATTTACTCGATTCTCGCTTCTTGAATCTTCCAACTTACCAATCTGCTTTAAATCTTTATGTGTGGCAATCACCCTTGATCCCATTGATTTCTTAAACGATGAACTATCCGAAGATTGAGACGAACTCTTACCCTGTCTGTAGGCTTCCACATAGCACTACCAAGGTCATTATAAAGAGAAGAACCTCCTTTTTTCCCTGGAATTTGTCACTACTAGACACAACAACCTCAATCTTGTAAGCTTCCTAAAAATATTTACTAAACCTTCAAAAAATGTTAGTTTCAAGACACGTTATCCTAATAATTACAAATATCCATAATCAAGACCGGAAATCAAACTAGAGGTGAAGATGAAAGGGATTCGGTTTGGAAGAAAGAGATTTTGAGTTTTCAAATTTTAGAGGTTGTTGATTTCACAAAACTACAATGTTGGTTATGAGATTTCTTAATGATAATATGATGACAAGTGTAATTTATATGCACTAGAGATTATGCACAAAATAGGTGAAAAGGGTTGTTAGATTTGAGTTGAGAGCATTTTTTATTTGAGTCAAATGAGCAAGTAGAGTGTAACAAATCAACATAAACAAAAGTGACCCATTTTTTATGATTCAAGTCATGAAGGCTCATGTTTTGAGTCATGTACAAAGCTTGATTCGAGTCAAATTGGTCAGAACCAAAGAGGAAAAAGTGAAAAGCTTAGGATTCTATCATGTAGGATGTGTGATTCGAATCAAATAAGGTAGTGGCTAACAAGAGATATGTGATTTGAATCATGTGCAACTTGTGATTTGAGTCACAATTTTGCACGATTCAAATCATGTGTAAACTGTGATTCGATTCATAGACACTAGAATTTTTATGTACTCTTCTGTTTGATTTTATTCACGTCATAGATTATGAGTGACTCAAGTCACACACAATGAATCTCAATTTTTTATGTTTTTCAAAATAGTTTGAGATTTCACTTCCCATATAAATTGAATCAACCACATATATGGTTATTGTTCCATTAACTCTAGCAATTAACTGAAAACATAATAACCATACCCAAATACAAACAAATGAATCATGTATTCTAAAACAAATGATGTGCAATTGTAAAGGAGGTTCAATAAACCATAATAAACAAAAAGAAAAGTTAGTAGACAAGAAACAAAACCATATTGGGGTTCTCCCCTGAATATATTAGAGACATGCAACTTCACTTGCAACCTTCAACCAACAAGAGGCGACTTGTGCCACACTTGATTATGCAATATTCCTTCACAAATGATGGACTGGAGACGCGTTAGACTCTAGTTCTTCCTTCCCTATTTTATACTAATTTTCTATCTCTAAATTTTTGAACCCTTTCACTTATCCCAAAACATGTCCTTTAATGGACACTCTTTAGCTTGGGACTTTGACCGTATCAATGTCTTCAACCCAAGGAATATTACATATTCAGTTGTTTGCTAGTATTGGTACTATGATAGTACATAATGCATTGGAAGACAACACAAATCACATTATACATGCTCTCTGCTATGGTGGCGGCCTAGCAATGTTTGTAGCATCTTTTCAAACTTTTGTACTCTAGCACTTATCCTTATCCTTTAGTCTTAACATCTCAACCTAATTATTTTTCTTGAAATTATTTAATGCTAACCCTAATATTATCACTCAAACCCAATATTAACATATTTTGACTTTTAATCCTACTGAATATTGGTCTTATGTTTCTGACGTGACAAAACTTGTCACCAAAGCTACTCATGTACATCAATAAACACATAAAATTTGCAAGAAATAACACTTAGAGGGCTAATCACTAAGTAAGATAAATGTATATAAAATACATAGAAATAATGTATATAAAATACATAGAAATAATACTAACTTGCATAACTTTGATAATATTAAAGTCTTAAATATCTCACAATAAATGAGTTATCACACCTTCAAACTTAAATTATTACATGTCCTAAGATGACGCCTTAGATAGATATTGTACATCCCGTAAATAATGGGCCTGACCGGGTAACATAGTCAGTAGGACTGAAGGTTAAGCCAGAAGTCAGGCTAGGGCAAAGGTACCCGGGGTGCAACTCAATGAAAGGAGTATCAGATTATCCATGAATTCAGGTAGTAACTCGTCGTCATCATCGACCCAAATAAAGCAGGTAGTCAGGAGCACTTACCCATGACTGGTCATTACCTCGGCCCATTAATTCCTGTAACCTCCAACGGCATAATCATTACAATGTTACACAACTTTGATTCCCCCGTTTATGGAGACAATGGAGGTTATAGAGTTATGAGACTCAAGAGTCACTCATTAATGAGGCTCTTGATGGCGCATAAATACACACTATAAAAGGGCTCCCACACAAGGGATAAGTAATGCATTCATCTTAGGACACACGTTTCACTGTCATAACTCTCAAATCTCCCAATCATCCTATAAACTTACTTCGGTAGGCTCTCCTTATCAACCTCCTGGGAAGTCGGTCAAAAATATTTGTTCTACGCAAGAACATTGACGCCCACTGTTAGGCCTTGGTAAAATTATTCCCAGGCCGCACCTTAACTCACCTTCTGCAAAATATCATCATCTGGAGACCCTCTAGACACAGAACAACTACTATCCATGGTGGAGGCCCTCAGGCAGTAAAATTAAACTCTGTAAGATGGCGTCACAGACCTACAACAAAGAAGTGTAGGGGACGATGGTCCGGAAGAGGAGCTTCTAGAACCTTAACCTCTATCTCAAGCTATCTGGGACGACCAAGTCCTAGAGAACCTTAAATCGCCATCCTTTGCACCCAATGACGGCCGAACCGATCTTTATGAGCATGTTATTGCCATCAACAACCAAATGGCGATAGTAGGCCCTACCGACTCACTAAAGTGTAAACTAATGGCCGACACCTTTAAGGAAGTGGACTTGCGATGGTACATAAGCCTACCACGATTGTCCATGGAAAGTTACATGGACCTGCAAAGAATTAATTTATCACTTCTCCACCAACAAACACCGTAAGGTGTCCATAACGTCCTTGTTCAATGTTTGACAAGGTCAAGCGAAGTCTCTCTGGGAATAATTGGCCCGGTTCAACAAAGAGACCATCGAATTATCTCATCCAAACCAGGAGCTATTCGTCGGAGCATTCCAACACGGACTCTGAGCAGTACAATTCAATGAATCCTTAGTTCAGAAGCCCGCGTCCGACATGAACCAAATGATTACCAGAGCCGAATGCTACATAAAGGGCGGGGAAAGTAACCTGGAAAAATAGTCCAGGGACGCCTCAAAGAAAATTAAGACCAAAGATGAAGGGCCAGGAAGGAAGCAGGAGCCTTCCTGAGCGACCTCGAGAGAGAGGCCTCGGGAATTCACAACTCGGAGACCTAATTGACGTCCCTTCAACTCAAATGAAATGGAGACACCCTTAAACACAAGGAGATGCGAAATATTACAGGAGGTAGCACACATAAACCCTATCTCGGAAGAGCCCCGTAGATGGAAAGTCGACATCGTACTAGGGAATGACGTCAGGGCTTGGTGTAGTTATCACCAGATCCGACGATATCATACTGATGATTTCCTCTAGATAAAGAAAGAAATTGAAAAGATGATACAGAAGGGTGTAGCGACTGGTTTTTAATCAAGAGTCACCACTATTAGTTTTTATCCTAAGGAAGGGAACCTAACAGAAAACCCTAATTCGCGGACAAAGATTCTAGGTTTCAGACTCAACTAGACGAAAGGAAGGTGTTAGACACCTTTCGTCTACCACGTTCACAAGGATATTAGCCCTAGGTTTAGGTTTGGGGTAAACCGTGTTTTAAGTTTTAATTAGCAAGAAAAGTGTCTTAAATTTTTAATAGGGGAAAAAGGTTTTTAATTTTTAATAGGGGAAAAAGGGTTCTAATTTTTAATAGGGGAAAAAGGGTTCTAATTTTTAATAGGGGTAATCGCTACGATTTTTTATTGTATGCCTACGTATCCTCCTATGAGGAATCAGAGTCCCAATTTGTAGTTCGTATGGTTTCGTATCTTTTAGAGGGTTTGTAAACATATTTTGAATCACTTCGCACTCGGTCGAGAGTAGTGATTGCGGAGATTTTGAATGAGTACGCAGTAAGCCAAAATTGGTTTGAAACCCTATTTGCAAAAAAAGACTGTTGATTAGCTTAGTTTTATTCGCGAAAATAGTTTGAGATTTGTTTGTGCTTTTTATTTGTATTAACTGCAAGACGTCTTGATTAATGCATGAGTGAAAAGGATTTAATGCAAAATAGTATAGAAAATAATATATGCATTTTGATATAAAAATAATTTGTCTTTATATATAATAATTATAATTATAATAATAATAATTAATATAAAAATTAATAATATCAATTATTGCAAATAATAACAATTATTATAAAAAAAATATTATAAGCATAAGAATTAAAAATATAATGTATATAAAAAATGATAAAAAAAGAAAATAATACAAAATAATTAATTATTTTAAATAAACCTGGGGGGTGCATTTTCAGTTACGAAGTAAACATAGGGGGTGTTGTTTAGCAATCTGGGTTTAAGCCCATCATCCATTCTGGACAGGGGGGTGTATGTCGTTTGGCCAGTTAGTAAACCTTTGGAAGGGGGGCATCCATAGTATTGGGCTCAGGCCCAACACATTTTTGAAAGTGGTCTGGAGGATAAGGTGTGCGAGGGAGTATGGTTATACGGTGGACTTGGCCTCACGTCCGTCCACTGATGATCAAACGGGCAAGATCAAAGGGCGTATGTTTAGTACCTTGTACATGCATGCACCAGATCCAAATGGATAATAGATTTTGCCTTTTCTTTTATTTTTCATTTTCAATTGCTGTCTCTTCATTTCACCCTATTTATAGCATAGCCTCGTCTTCCTACCTTCTCTCGTTCTCTCCACCGCAAGCGTCAAACCGTCTTTTCTCGCTAGCCCTAAAATTCGACCCCCTCGCGGCGGCTCCTTGCATACAACCCACAAACAGAATCCAACAAACACATATGCCAAGGCGAACTTACCCTTTCAAGCTCTTGCTCTCCGATTTTGAATGTTCTTCTGGGTTTGACTCACCCTTTATTTCTTGTTCAATTTTGTAGGTTGGCAAGTGGTGGCCGACGGTGGTGTTGATGGAGAGATTGAAGGCGATGGCGCACGGTGGGTAATCGACAAGCGATTAGGGTTTCCGATCCAGAAACTCTAATCGCCCCCCTCTTCTCATCCTCAGTGGTAATGAGTCTGTTCGAGACTTTCTTCTCGTCTCAGTAAGCTTGTGTCCACCACTCCTCCTGTTATGTTTCTGTAAAACCCTCTCTCTTTGTTCTCGTCCTCTGTAGAAGTTGTTGTCTTTATTCTTGTTCAACGACCCCCCCCCCCCCCCCCCCCCTTGATCTTTACTATTATTTCTGTATTTATAAGTTAGTGTTTTTAGGGTTAGGAATTCTCAGTTACATAGTGTACTTTAGCTTCAATTAAGGATGTTGTAATTGATTTGGATTTGATTGTATATATGGAAGATTTGATTCAGTTTGATAATAATATTTTCCAGATTCTGTTTATGTAATATATTGGATTTGTTATTATGTGATATTTGTAACAAAATCTTGAGTATGTTTGAAGATCTGAATGTATTAACTATTTTGGATATCACTTATTGAAATTATGAGATTGAGTGTTGGTAATGTGGAAGTTTGCAGTAGATTTAGTTGTTTTGTTTTCCAGATTTCTACAGTGATTTTTAGTAAACACAACCCCTACGCTAACTTAGGGGTAATTGGAACAATATCTGTTATTCTGCCAAACAATGCGCATGACCCTGGGTAAATTGGTACGATAGTTTTTTTACTTGTGATTATTGGGCCAGCTTCTGTTCCTTATTTACAGCAACAACAAAAAAACTATTGGGCCTTGCGTTTCTCAAAAAATGATCCAACCGTTTTTTCCTTAATGAACAAATTATGGATGTTTAAAGATAAAGACCTCATGACAAAGAGTTCATCACCAAATGACATATCACATTTTTTTCCTTTATTAAGAAATATATATAATATCAATATTTTTAATAATAAATGCTTTCTTTTTTTCTAAACAAAACATCACCACAATATCTAATGGGCTCAAAAACGTAATGGGCCTATAATTTGTGACAGATCTAAACAAAACAAATAAATATTATTTAACAAAACCGTTTCCCACTTTTTAGTAAATGATTTAGTTTCATAATTTGTAAAGAAGAACAATAGTAGCCAACGTTTTATAATAATTCTTCTAAAACAAATCATCAACAAAAATGACAAATGAATCGATTTTTAAAAAACCCTCAATGGGCCATACAAATTATTATGAGCTTCTTATTGTCATTTCACTCCCTTTTCTTTACTAACAACAAAAACACTTAATGAACCCTTATGTAGAAATTATTAAATAGTAACTTAAATTTGAGTAGACTTGATAATTGGATAACTTAGTAATAATTTTATTATTTTTTGAATTGCATGGGCCATGGGCCAACATGCATCGTGAACGGATTTATAAGTCTTTCCGATTTAGAAAATCCCATACATCCTTCTTTCTTGGATAAAGACGGGCCATCAGATACTGTTATACCATCCTTATTTACTCTGTTTAAATCTTGAAAAATAAAATCATCGAGGTAGGACAAATTTGGGGTATGACAACTGCTTCTATTCAATTATATTTCAACTGAATAGCGTGAGAAAACCCGAGTCTCGCGCATTCTGATTGGAAGTTTATTGAATACTTGAAGTATCCCAAAATTTTCCCGACAAACATAAGGTTACACTGATACAACATACCCTTACGAGTCTCAAGGAAGTAGGCAAAGCTGATGATATGTCGCTTACCCGGGTTTTTATAACGAGGATAATAGCATAATTCTGTATGTCTTGGCTTATTCACCCATCTGGAGGGTGAGTATAGCAACGATTGATGATACATGGTTGCTTGAAGACTGAAGCCATGAATTACATTTCTAAATTGCTGCATGACATCTGGGGCAATGTTTTGAGCATGAATACCTTACGAATCAAAGGCTATGTATTTGAGTCTGAAGAATGCATTGCGGCTTAGAGGGAATGTGTTTGAGTTTGAAGAACGCATTGCGGCTTAGAGGCAATATGTTTGAGTTAGAAGAACACATTGCGTCTTAGAGGCAATGAGTTTGAGTTGGAAGAACGCATTGCGGCTTAGAGGCAATGTGTTTGAGATGGAAGAACGCATTGCGGTTTAGAGGCAATGAGTTTGAGTTGGAAGAATGCATTGTGGCTTAGAGGCAATGAGTTTGAGTTGGAAGAATGCATTGCGGCTTAGAGGTAATGTGTTTGAGTTTGAAGAACACATCGCGGCTAAGAGGCAATGTGTTTTAGTTCTAAGAACGCATTGTGTCTTAGAGGAAATGTGTTTGAGTTTAAAGAACGCATTACGGATTAGAGGTAATGTGTTTGAGTTGGCAGAATGCATTGCGGCTTAGAGGCAATGAGTTTGAGTTAGAAGAATGCATTTCGGCTTAGAGGCCATTTGTTTGAGTTGGAAGAACGCATTGCGGCTTAGAGGCAATGATTTTGAGTTGGAAGAATGCATTGCGGCTTAGAGACAATGAGTTTGAGTTGGAAGAACGCATTGCGGCTTAGAGGCAATGTGTTTGAGTTTGAAGAATGCATTTCGGCTTAGAGGCAATGAGTTTGAGTTTGAATAACGCATTACGGCTTAGAGGCAATCAGTTTGAGTTGGAAGAATGCATTGCGGCTTAGAGGCAATGTGTTTGAGTTGGAAGAATGCATTGCGGCTTAGAGGCAATGAGTTTGAGTTGGAGAAAGCATTGCGGCTTAGAGGCAATGAGTTTGAGTTGGAAGAATGCATTGCGGATTAGAGGCAATGTGTTTGAGTTTGAAGAACGCATTGCAGCTTAGAGGCAATGAGTTTGATTTGGAAGAACGCGTTGCGGCTTAGAGGTAATGTGTTTGAGTTTGAAGAACACATTGCGGCTTAGAGGAAATGAGTTTTAGTTGGAAGAACGCATTGCGGCTTAGAGGAAATGTGTTTGAGTTGGAAGAAACGTTTTGCACATCGCTGCGTGAAGTCTGAGATGATAAGCTAGATTTTATGGAATAAGTAATACATCGCTGCATGAAGTCTGATGCGATCGGCTGGATATTATGGAATAAGAAATACATTACTGCGTGAGGACTAAGGCAATGGGTTAGGTTTGCAAATCACTCTATGAGGTCTTATGTGATAAGCTGAATTTGGTTTTCGAACATCGTTGCATGAAGTCTGAGATGAGGGTATGGATTTTGGAACACATTGCTGCATGAAGTTTGAGGCAATGGTTTAGGTTCGCGAATCACTGTGTGAAGTCTGATGTGATAATAAAAATTTGTTGTTTCGAGAATCGTTGCATGAAGTCTGAGACGATGGTTTGAAGTTTGGAATACATTGCTGCATGAAGTCTGATACAATGGGTTAGGTTCGCAAATCACTGTGTGAAGTCTGATGTGATAAGCTAAACCTGGTTTCGAACATCGCTGCCTGAAGTCTGAGACGATGGTCTGAGTTTGGGTAATGCATTGCAGCTTAGAGGCAATGTGCTAGTTTGGATAATATATTGTGGCTTAGAGGCAATATGTTGATTTGGAAAGATACATCGTGGCTTAGAGGCCATATGTTGATTTTTTTGCAACTACATTGCGGCTTAGAGGAAATGTATTTAAGTTGGATGATATATTGCGACTTAGAAGCAATATACTGAGTTATGACAATGCATTGCGGCTTAGAGGCAATACCATGGGTTCTGAGAATGCGTTGCGGCTTAGAGGCAACGTACGAAGTGTTGAGAATCCAATGCGGCTTAGAGGCAATGTAATGGGACTTTGAGGATATGTTGCGGCTTAAAGGCAATGTAATGGGTCTTTGAGGATATGTTGCAGATTAGAGGCAACATGCTGAGTTTTGTGAATACATTGCAGCTTAGAGGCAAAGTGTTTGAGTCGGACGATATATTGCGGCTTAGAAGCAATACTGAGCTTTGCAAATACATTGTGGCTTAGAGGCAATGTGTTGGCTTGGATAATACATTGCGGCTTAGAGACAATGTGTTTGATTCGGATGATATATTGCGGCTTAGAGGCAATATACTGATGTGGAAAGATACATCGCGGCTTAGAGGCCATGTAATGGGTTTTGCATATATGTTGCGGCTTAAAGGAAACATACTGAGTTTTTGCAAATACATTACGGCTTAGTGGCAATGTAATGGGTATTTGAAGATATGTTGCGGCTTAGAGGCAACATATTGAGTTTGTAAGGAGCTCATAATTGCAGGAAGACTTAGGTGATGGGCTGAAATGTGTCACGGCATAAAGACTGAAGTGACAGGTTGAATCGTAGGAGAAGCATGGCTTTGGTTGACCCTTAGATAGTTGAATCGAGGGTGAAATTTTTTGTCTGTTTGCTAGGCGATACATATGTATGCATGCGTATTGAATGTTATATGTATGCAAGATGTATGATGTTTGACATTGATATGGAACCCTGAATATGTATGTAAAATGTATAGTGTATGTATGCTATGCAAATTGTATGTATGAAATATGCGTAAGATGTGCGTATGCCTTGAAATGTTATGAAGACTATTCCTGGAATTCTCTCCTTTAAACCATTGGCTCAGAGTTACCAACTCCTGGTGTTGTATGTTGTTGTAGCATTGTTAAACTTCGAACACAGTGGACAAAGTTAGCAAAATTTGAACATTGATTTTGTATTGCAAGCATAGACGTAGACGTAGGCGTAGATAATTGCATATGTGTATATTTGTATGTGGGCGTAGACATAGACATAGACGTAGGTGATGGAATATGCGTAGATTTTTATGCAGGCGTAGACGTAGCCGTAGACGTAGATAATGGCCTTATGCATAGATTTGTCTGCAGGCGTAGACGTAGACGTAGGTAATGGCCTATGCGTAGATTTGTATGTCGGTGTAAGCGTAGGTGTATGCAGATTTGTACGTTGTAGGTGTAAGCGTAGATGTATGTAGATTTGTATATCATAGGCACAAGCGTAAGCGTAGGTGTATGTAGATTCGTATGTTGTAGGTGCAGGCGTGAGCGTATGTAGACTCGCATGTCGTAGGCACGGGCGTAAGCGTAGGCATGTGTAGAATTGGCAGGAGTACACCTGTGCGTGGACGCATGTGCGGACATAGACTTTGTGTTGCAAGCGTAGGCATAGGCGCTGACATGGACGTAGACTTTGCGTAAGGGTGCATAGATATATGCATAGACTTTGTGTTGTTGAGTGTAAGCATAAGCGCAGACATGGGTGTAGACCTTTTGCATCGTGAGCGTAGATATGCATAGATACAAGCGTAGACATGTGTACGGATGTAGGCGTAGATACGCATAGATACGGGTGTAGACATGCGTAGATTTTCAAGACGTAGGAGTAGCCATGTGCGTGGACGTAGACGTGGATTTTCATTTGATATCTTTCTAACCAAAATAGTTTTTGATGTTTTGTCAAATTCTTTTATTTTGTTAATCCCCCGAAATGATTTCAAGATAATATTTACAAGTAATAATCATAGTATTTTGTAAACCAGTCTGAAAAGAAAAAACGTAATTTGAAAAATGCAAAGAAAGCCAGTGTTTTATTAATATGCCTCTGAGTAGGCGAGAGTACAAGATGCAATTCCTAGAAAGAGGTAATTACAAAAGGTTTTAAAATTGTAAATGGCAATAAAAATGATAATTGCTACTATTGTTCCCCAATATCCTTTTAATGATCTTATCTCATTCGCTTCTGAGTTGAATGATTCAGATCTATCTCTCCCTTCGTGGTTCGTAGTCGTAGTTCTTAGTTCGCAGTCTTTTTGTTCTTTATTTCTTTTTTTGAATGATCCCTAATTTTTACCTGGATTGCCCTTTCGGGTTTTCAATCCACCGGGATAGTTTTTTTGTTATATGCCCCTAATTTTTTCCTGGATCACCCTTTAGGGTTTTCGATCCACCGAGACGCTCCTTTTTTCCTAAGTCGCCTTTTTAAGGTTCGAGCTTAGCGAGCTTCTTATACATAGTGTTTTTTATTGTGTCTGAATTTGTCAGGCGTGGTAGTTCTTCCTCATCCATTGTTGTGGAGATAAGACCACCACCGGAAAATGTTATTTTGACTACGTATGGACCTTCGTAATTAGGTGTCCATTTACCACGTGAGTGGAGGCGAGGTAGCAGAATCTTCTCGAGTACTAGACCATGTCGTGGTTTTTCTTGTACAGTATAACATTACTTTGAAACAATCCTGCGGATAATTCTCGTAAGGTTTGTTTGCCAATGCTAGAGGCATTTTCTGGATGTCGTGAAATCAAGGCTTGTTATATAGCAAGGCAATGTGCGGGCTCTTCAAAGTGTCTATTTGTGATGCGCGGTTCGCGGTTTGACCAAGTTACTTTGAATGTAGACGATATAGCTACCAAGGCGTCCTTCATTTGATTTCCTTTTCATGGGATGTGACTGGAAATGATCTTTGTGAATTCCGTAGTCAGTTTTAAAATATGATCTTGATAGGGAATCTGTTTTGGATGTTTAGTATCCCGTTCACCGTTGAATTGGTATATGGATTGTGAACATTCTTTGGGAGAGTCACTATTGCCCCTATATCGTGCCCCAGTGTATTTGAAGCTTCGTTGAATGTGGATACCCAACGTGCCCCTGGCTCGGGTTTTTCCTCAGATCTTGGTATTTCGTAGTTGTTTATTTTTACGGCACTGTCTGTATTTGACTTTGGCCTGTTTTCATATATATGCGCAATAACTTGATCAACTTCTTTGGCTCTGCTATAACATTTCCCCTTAGCTTGGTTTCTTCCAGGTCTTTCCCTGTACTCAGATTAATGGTCTTAATAGCCTTTAGATACGGTTGCGTATTTTTAGCTCTTTTTTTATTTTCCTCGCCATTTTCTCAGAGAGTTCAAGATCTTTATCGTATTCCTCTTTAGCTTGGTTGATAGGAGCATCAAAATTATATCGGGTCGCAGCAATAGCATTATCGGTGGTTTTAGGCATGAATTTTCACCTTTATCATGTTTTGGTGCAGCTTTAGTATTTGAATATTTGAAAATGCATATGCAGAAAAAGTATTGCCATTTTTAAAATTAAGACATGAATGCAAAAGAAAGACATGGATCTTGATTGAAAATAAAATATAACTTTCATTAATCATAAATACTGTCTGAAACAAAACGGGGAAACCCTTACAAGCAACCCCTATGCCTTGGGCTTGACATAGGTTCTTTCGAAAACAAGAAAAATTAATTAGGAAAGAAAAAGATCTCAGGAATCTCCACGGTCGTCCATCTTTTGATGTTTTCTTTGGGTGCAGTCTTGGATGACTTTGATTGCCCCTTTAATGTTGGCCTTATTGGATATCTTCGCCATATGTCTGCCATGCACTACTCCGTTATTGACAAAGGTCTCGTGGATTAGAGGAAAATGTGCTTCACCCTTCAGAGTAGCTCTATATTTTTCTTCAGGGTATTGTCTGAACTGGACTATCCCCTGGTCCCCTAGCCTTTATAGAGCTCTTTCAAAAGCTTCATTGTGTCTTAGCGGGAGTCCTTATTATTGGTTGGAACCTGTAGGGTATGAGATGCTCCTGCTTTCGACGGCGGTGGGACAAACCCTTCAGTTTTAGCTTTTTGTTGGGCCATGACGGACTTCCAGAGTCCTGCCTCTGACTCTTTTCTTAGTTGGTGACCGCTTGATGCACCAATAGTCTGGGCTACTCCTTCGAAAGATGCCCTAGGGATCTGGTCTTGCCTGTCAATAAGGTTCTTCAAAGCCAGAAGAACTTGCCTCAAATATCCTTACATTGAACTTACGTCGCCATTTACTTGGTCGATATTTTCTTTGAACACAGCCTGAGTTTCCTCGATTTTCTCCATTTCTTTTTGTTGATAACCCCTTGTTTGATATGGAGGCCAAGGAGGTGGCGATCTTCTTCTACCAATGGTTCAACTGGAGAGATGTTTTCAAAAAACGAGTTTTGACATGACTTGCAGGTGTTCGTGAATGCAGGAGTGCAAACGAATGTGAATGTCTTATTCCTTTGGGTATATGCTTGTCCTTTATTATTTTACTTGGCGACTATCTTTGAAAATAGATACGCAAACAGTGTGTGGAAACAAAAAGCCTTTATTGAAGGTAACGTAATTCAGATATTGAAAAAATATTACCATCTTTAGCCAAAACTTTATTTGCATGAAATCAGGCAACAAGGAAATAGTCTTCTAGGCGCGCCTGCAGATATCTGCTTTTAAAACCATCCACTATTATTGGACAAAATTTGAGAAAGTCTCTTACATGTTACTTCTCTTTTGTGGCCTTAATTTCAAACATGTTTAGCGTGTTGACGCGGGTAAGTTGTTTCCTTCGGTACCCATTTTCAAAGACAATCACCAAGATCTTTATTTTATTTTTATCTTTTATACCCCCCTGTGAATGAGACAAACGTGGTGTGACGAATATATGAAATTCATGACGAATACATGACATGTATGAATGCATAGGTGTAGGTTCGAGTGACAGGATTTTTGTAATAAATACCCCTATAAAGTAGGGGTGTATGGTTCAGTGATGGGGTTTTGTTATAAGTACCCTCATAGGGTAGGTTCCTTAGTCTCGACCTACAGTTGATCTACCCTCCCAAAAGGTGGCTTCCTTAAGGTTATCATGAATAACACCAGAGGGAAAAGGCGCAAGGGCCTCCCTTAGGTGGAGCCTCTTTACGGACCGAGACGTCCTCCTCAAAGTCGTGAAAGGTCTCGTCATGAGATATTTGGGTTGAGGTCGTTACAAAGAGTCATGGGTGACTTTCCAAAGTCCTACTCGTCAAGAGGATATCTCTTGATAAGTATTCCTTTTTTGGAAGTTCATCGACTCTAGGCGAAGTCGTCACATAAACTCGCAGGGATGATGTACCCCCTAAGCTAATAGATGAAACTTCTTGCTAAGGTTACTTGAGAATATTTTTCGAAATAAAACCCTCTTCATAGTATATATGATCACGAGAAAAATTGCAATAAATAACACAATAAATTGAATTAATGCAAATAAATAAATAAAGCAAATAAAAATAAGAAACCCCAAAAATACCTAAACCTAGGGTTAAGGAGAAATCCCCAGCAGAGTCGCCAGCTGTAGCGACTGGTTTTTAATCAAGAATCGCCACTATTAGCTCTTATCCTAGGGAAGGGAATCTAACAGAAAACCCTAATTTGCGGACAGAGATTCTAGGTTTCAGAATCAACTAGATGAAAGGAAGGTGTTAGGAACCTTTCGTCTACCTCGTTCACAAGGATATTAGCCCTAGGTTTAGGTTTGGGGTAAACCATGTTTTAAGTTTTAATTAGCAAGAAAAGTGTCTTAAATTTTTAATAGGGGAAAAAGGTTTTTAATTTTTAATAGGGGAAAAAGGGTTTTAATTTTTAATAGGGGAAAAAGGGTTTTAATTTTTAATAGGGGAATTCGCTATGATTTTTGATCGTATGCCTACGTATCCTCCTATGAGGAATCAAAGTCCCAATTCGTAGTTTGTATGGATTGGTGTCTTTTAGAGGGTTTTGTAAACATATTTTGAATCACTTCGCACTCGGACGAGAGTAGTGATTTCGAAGATTTTGACTGAGTACGTAGTAAGCCAAAATCGGTTTGAAACCCTATTTACAAAAAAGGATTGTTGATTAGCTTAGTTTTATTCGCGAAAATAGTTTGAGATTTATTTGTGCTTTTTTATTTTTATTAATTGCAAGACATCTTGATTAATATATGCATTTTGATATTAAAATAATTTGTCTTTATATATAATAATAATTACTATAATAATGATGATTAATATAAAAATTAATAATATCAATTAATGCAAATAATAAAAATTATTATAAAAAAAATATTATAGCATAAGAGTTAAAAATATAATGTATATAAAAATGATATAAAAAGAAAATAATACAAAATAGTTGATTATTTTAAATAAACCTGGGGGGTGCATTTTCAGTTACGAAGTAAACACAGGGGGTGTTGTTTAGTAATCTGGGTTTAAGCCCATAATCCATTCTGGACAGGGGGGTGTATGTCGTTTGGCTAGTTAGTAAACCTTTGGAAGGGGGGCGTGCATAACATTGGGCTCAGGCCCAACACGTTTTTGAAAGTAGTCCGAAGGATAAGGTGTGCGATGGAGTATGGTTATACGGTGGACTTGGCCTCACGGCCGTCCACTGATCATCAAACAGGCAAGATCAAAGGGTGTATGTTTACTACCATGTACATGCATGCACCGAATCCAAACAAATAATAGATCTTTCCTTTTCTTTGATTTTTCATTTTCAATTGTTGTCTCTTCATTTCACCCTGTTTACAACATAGCCTCGTTTTCCTCCCTTCTCTCGTTCTCTCCGCCGCAAGCGTCAAACCCTTTTTTCTCGCTAGCCCTAAGATTCGACCCCCTCGCGGTGGCTCCTTGCACACAACCCACAAACAGAATCCAACAAACACATATGCCAATGCGAACTTACCCTTTCACGCTCTTGCTCTCCGATTTTGAATTTTCTTCTTGGTTTGACTCACCCTTTATTTCTTGTTCAATTCTGCAGGTCGGCAAGTTGTGGTCGACGGTGGTGTTTATGGAGATATTGAAGGTGATGGCGCACGGTGGGTAATCGGAAAGCGATTAGGGTTTCCGATCCGGAAACTCTAATCGCCCCCCTCTTCTCGTCCTCAGTGGTAATGAGTCTATTCAAGACTTTCTTCTCGCCTTAGTAAGCTTGTGTCCGCCATTCCTCCTGTTCTGTTTCTGTAAAACCCTCTCTCTTTGTTCTCGTCCTCTGTAGAAGTTGCCGTCTTTGTTTTTGTTCAACGAACCCCCTTGATCTGTACTATAATTTCTGTATTTATAAGTTAGTATTTTTAGGGTTAGTAATTCTCAGTTACAGAGTGTACTTTAGCTTCAATTAGGGATGCTGTAATTGATTTAGATTTGATTGTATATATTGCAAGATTTGATTCAGTTTGATAATAAGATTTTTCCAGATTCTGTTTATGTAATATATTGGATTTGTTATTATGTGAGATTTGTAACAGAATCTTGAGTATGTTTGAAGATCTGAATGTATTAAATATTTTGGATATCACTTATTGAAATTCTGAGATTGAGTGCTGGTAATGTGTTTGTAGTAGATTTAGTCTTTTTTTTCCCAGATTTCTACAGTGATTGTTAGTAAACAAAACCCATGCGCTAACTTAGGGGCAATTGGAACAGTGTCTATTATTCTGCCAAATAATGCGCATGACACTGGGTGAATTGGTACGGTAGTTTTTTTTCTGTGATTATTGGGCCAACTTCTTTTCCTTATTTACAGCAACAACAAAAAAAACCATTGGGCCTTGCATTTCTAAAAAAATGATCCAACAGTTTTTTCCTTAATGAACAAATTTTGGTTGTTTAAAGATAAAGACCTCATGACAAAGAGTTCATCACCAAATGACATATCACGTTTTTTTCCTTTATAAATAAATATATATAATATCAACAGTTTTGATAATAAATGCTTTCTTTTTTTCTAAACTAAACAACACCACAATATCTAATGGGCTCAAAAACGTAATGAGCCTATAATTTGTGACAGATCCAAACAAAACAAATAAATTTTTATAAATATTATTTAACAAAACAGTTTCCTCCTTTTTAGTAAATGATTTAGTTTCATAATTTGTAAAGAAGAACAATAGTATCCAACATTTTATAATAATTCTTCTAAAATAAATCATCAACAAAAATGACAAATGAACCGATTTTTAAAAAAACCTCAATAGGCCATACAAATTCTTATGAACTTCTTATTGTCATTTCACTCCCTTTTCTTTACTAACAACAAAAACACTTCATGAACCCTTATGTAGCAATTATCAAATAGTAACTTAAATTTGAGTAGACTTGATAATTGGATAACTTAGTAATAATTTTATTATTTTTTGAATTGCATGGGCCATGGGCCAACATGCGCCGCGAACGGATTTATGAGTCTTTCCAATTTAGAAAACCCCATACATCCTTCTTTCTTGGATAAAGACGGGCCATCAGATACTATTGTACCATCCTTATTTACTCTGTTTAAATCTTGAAAAATAAAATCACCGAGGTAGGAAAAATTTGGGGTATGACAAAGTGGCACCTACTAACGTATGTCAAAGATGGAAAAACCCCAGCTGGTAAAAGAGATGCTCGACAAAAAGATACAAACTTGGAGGAACCCTCCTAAAAGAAGGGGAAGGATATCTGAGAAGTGCATGAGACCAAAACGACTCGCCACACCCTCAATACCATCACCGACGGGTTCACTAGCGACAGAGAAACCAGTTCGACCAGAAATAAATATACCTGCATCGTGATGCACGTGTTCTAGGACATAGCCAAGGTCCGGGAACAGGACCTTAACCAGGTTAGCTTCTCCAAAAAAGACGTGGTCGACATTATGGCCTACGAGAATGATCCCATGGTCATCAAGGTACTAATCCGAGATTGGACCGTGAAAAGGGTACTGATGGATTCTGGTAGCTCAGTCGATGTACTCTACTGGGAAGCCTTCAAGGGAATGAAATTCGACACGTCCGAGTTTTTACCATTCAGCGACACCTTGGTTGGGTTCTCAGAAGAACAAGTACAAGTATTAGGACACCTCCCAATACTCACCACCTTTGGGAATGACGTGAATTCTAAAACAGTCAAAGTGAGGTACTTAATCGTCAACGCCGCCTCACCCTATAACATCATAAATGGAAGACCATCATTCAATGTCTTAGAAATTGCTCTGTACACTATGTACCTAACCACGAAGTATCCCTTGATGATATGGCCGGGTTGGGATGGTTAAGAGCGATCAAGGATTGGCCAGGAAGTGCTACAAGAGTAGCCTGAAGTTAAAGAGGAAGATACAATCTGAGAGACCCGGAAGATCTGGAGAGCTAAAAATCAATATGATCGATATAGATCCTCGAGATGATACACGGGAAGAAAGGCTTTCTACTCACGAGGAAATAAAGAGGGTCCAAATCGATACCACACCTTCCAAAATAACCTATATAGGATGCAACCTTTCTCGGGAGGAAGAGACATAGATTATGAAGCTATTGAAAGAAAATGTCGACTTATTTGCATGAAAACCTTCGAATATTCCCAGGATAGACCCCAAGATCATATGCCACCATTTAGCCTTGAACCCGGATACCAAGCCGGTATCTCAGAGGAAGAGTAAAGGCTGAGAAGAAAAGAAGAAGGCCATAAAAGATGAGATTGAAAAGTTACTCGATACCGACTTCATCAAAGAAGTCAAATATCCCACCTGGTTGGCCAATATGGCGGTGGTAAAGAAGAAGACAAGGAAGGGGCTCATGTGTGTTGACTTCACGAATCTCAACAAAGCATTCCCCAAGGATCCATACCCATTACCGCAGATAAATTGACTCATTGATTAAACTTTTGGGTACAGACTCCTCAGCTTCATGGATGTCTACTCAGGGTATAATCAAATCCGTATGAGCTCGGCCGACGCACCAAAGACTACCTTTATGACATATCAGAGCGAATACTATTACGAGGTAATGTCGTTCGATCTCAAGAACGCGGGAGCCACTTACCAATGGTTAATGGATAAGGTGTTCGACACTCAAATCGACAGTAACCTGGAATTATACATGGACAACATGGTTTTCAAAACCATTGTTGGAAAACAACATGTAACAAATTTGAAAGAAACATTCATGTCCATAAGACAATACGGCATGAGACTCAACCCAGACAAGTGTATCTTTGGAGTTCAGGCTGGCAAGTTCCTAGGGTTCATGCTCACTAACCATGGAATAAAAGCCAACCCGGACAATTGCCAAGTGATCATAAATATGTGAAGCCCGTCTTCGAAAAAGGAGGTACAACAACTAATAAGAAGGTTATCCACTTTGTCTCGATTCTTGTCATGCTCCGGAGATAGGGAGATCCATTTCTTCGCAACCCTTAGGAAGTCAGAAGAATTTGAATGGACAACAGCATGCGAGGAAGCCTTTCAAGGAGTAAAACTCTTCATATCCTCTCTGTTGTACCCCAAAATTTTCCCTCTCATTTTCTCAAGAAATCATCCTGGATCCTCAAGTTTACTTCCATCCAATCCCAAGCTTTGAATTACAAATTTTTCATGAAGATCACTCACAAGGGAAAAATGGTCATTTGCACGCTGAAAGGCCAAACTTTGACCTTTTGATCAAAATCAAATCTCAAAAATCATATTTCATCAAAACATGTTGAAATAGGAAGTTTGTTCCATCTAAAAGTTCAAAAGTCAAATTTACTATGGAAAAGCCAAATTTCTAAATACTTGGGGTCTTTCTAAGCATTTAATAAAAATGACATTTCAGAACTTCTGAACCAACCTCCAGGCAGGTGCAGTCAGAGGTTGCAAACTTGGTTCACCATATAGCCTTTAGTCAGAATATGGCTCTTCAGCATCTACGCAAGCTCAGTCAGAGTTTGCCAGGGTAAAAATAGAAGATTATAAAGCGTAATAGAAAGTCTGAATGCTCTTTCAGAACATGCTGGAAAGCCTGAGGATCCCTCAGAACTTGCTGAGGCAACAAGATACCAAGATCAGAACATAGGTGCGTTGTTTTGGACTATGCTGAAATGGAACTTCTGGCCCAAATTTAAGTAATGATGCAAAATCTCATATTACATGATTTTTGATTTTGACAAATCCCATCATCATTTAATAATCATTAATGCTCACAACCACTTTTGAGTCTTTGTCCAAAGGGTATCTCTACGTGTAGTATAGAAATACCTTTGTACTGAATTAGGTATGGGTCTATGCGCTACTTTTCGCTTATGGGTTTCACTTTTCCTTAATCCTTGCTTACTAATCCAACCTAGGCTAAAAAACTGTCAACTATCACACCTTTTTTGAACTTTCTTCAAGAGCAAGTCAGCATCTAGTGTATGATGTTGGCGCCACTTGACATTTTAAATCCACAAAGCTTTGCCTATAAATAAAACGCCCCTGGCCACTGAAAAGAAGTCGAAAAGTTTGAGAAAGAAATACCTTGAATCTCTTCCAAAATTCCTAGAGTTTCAAGAACTATAAACACAACACACAAAAACCTGTTAACTTTGGATCCCTTGCTTTCAAACTCCATTTGTTCTCAAATATTTCTTGACTAAAAAACCATCCATACAGTTTCTGATCCGCACGTTGGAAACTCCCATAACTACTGTATTCACACTACTACTTACTCTCCATCCATCCATTCAAAGAAGTTAGAGCATCAACCCCTTGCCATCCCCAGAAGTTGGAAACTTCCAGCTTACTGAGTACGTGAAGGAGCTTTTCAGAGCGTCATCAGATTTAAGGTTAACTCCAGTTCACAAAACTTCTTCCTACTGCAAGGTAAGTTTCTGCTGACTCTTACCATATTAAGCATTACCATATTTACATGCTCAAGAATACAATGTAGATATCGTGTTTTTGATGTTGTACATACTCTGAGATTTTCACACATCTGTCTACTTAAGTAGAGAATGAATCAGTTCAGAACTTTCTTGAAGAAACTAAAACTCAGAGTTAGGATTAGCAATGGCATACTTACCTTTGATTTATGGTTCTGATATTTCTTATTTCTGAAACACTATGACACCTGCTGTAACTGTCCTATGCATGTGTTCTGTTTTATGGAGAAATAACCAAATTGCAGATGTTCTGACTAGCCTAGAAAGAGAGACCAAGTTCTGTCAGTGGCACCAGCGTTTCTGGAGTCTATTTTGTTACCAGTAATGTCAGAACTTCTGAAAATTACTGTGTTCCCAGTAGGTTCAGAACCTCTGACCTTATACATTTTCACTAATAGGTTCTATTTTGCAGTGTGCCAGGGTCAGAACCTCTGATTTCATTTTTATCAGCAACACGCTGATTCCTTTTTTTCTTTCTTTTATTTTTATTTTTTCTATCTCTCTCCATTCCATTAATCAACAAACATCAAAAGTATTTCCTTCACACTTTATTTTATTTCTTAAAACAAAAGACCAAAAATGTTTTCTTAAAACAAAACAAGTCCATTTCACATTTTCTTGTGCATTCCTATGCATTTCAATATGGTTGTAATAGTAATTTAGGGCTTTATTTTCATTTGCAACCCCCATTCATAACCTTGTATCCCCACCCCCTAAATATTGTAATAGCGTAGGACTTTATATTTCTGCAATTTATCGCTTTCAAATGTAAATGCTAGTAATTAGGATGTGTATGGCCAGACGTGAAAACAACAAAATAGACCACCCTAATAAAGATGAAAATGCATGCAATCAAACACACTTACACACATGCACCCCTAGGGTAATCTCACTTGTTGCCTTATGAAAAATGGCCATGTTATGCATGGGGTTTGTCTTAGCACAAACAGATCGAAAAACGATCTTAGTCCCTAAAGAAGAGTGCTAAGTCACCTCACAACATTGCTATCATGGTCATACGATGACCCAACGCCCATCCCTTCACATCCAACGATGGGGCTTCTTACCAAATCAATGGTAGGATAGCAACATCTAAAGGAGAAAGAAAAGCATATTTAAGACCTTTCGATTAGATAGATTCGCTCTTAGTTGCTCGCTTGCTCACAACAAAAACATTTCATACACTTACACTCTCATTTGAAACATTTTCAAAGACAACACTTTGTATGCATTCTTATAGAGACGAGAGCCATTACAAAGAAAACCCTTTTCAAAATCACTTTCAAAAAGACAAACACCTCTTTGGACTATTTTCGAAACAAACACTTTGTACGCGTTCTTATAGAAACGAGAACCATTATGAAGTTCCATTTTCAAAATACTTTCAAAAACACACACCACAAGCACATCCAAACAAAAGCAAGTGATCTAGCAAGTAACTAAGAGCCCATGGAAAACCATGGATGAAAAGGGTGCTAATACCTTCCCTTTTCATAATCTACCCCCTGAACTCAAAAACATCTCTAAAGGTCTTTCTTGTGCTTTTTCACCTTTCCTTTTTGGATAAAAGAAAAGTCGGTGGCGACTCTTGCTAACCGCAACATTTATGATAAAACACAAAACCTCAAGTCAGTTCTCCCATCGTATCACAAAACTGGCGACTCTGTTGGGGATTATTTTAAAAGTGGGGTTACCTTAGGGCTAGATCACATTTATTTGCTTATATTGTTTGACTTGTTTGCTTTACATTATGGTTCTTTGTTTGGGTTTGAAATCCTCTACCCGGATTTGGAATACATTATAGGTAAATAGCATTACATTGTGGAAACTGTGCGGGGTATATCGACATGGTCTAAGCAATAGCTATGTTAGTTTGACATATTTGTAGGTACCGGTAGCCTTTGAGTTAATCAAAGAGAATACGGGGCCGCTGAGTGATGTCGTGAAGCACTAATGAACTTCTAGAACCCTTTACTTGACCAACTTGGCCTTTAGGATTTAGTGAGATGACCAGATTTGGTGCAGTCCGAAGTTGGTAGATACTCGATACTACACTCATTGAGGTTTGGGTTTCTTGGGATATTTCGGTCGCCATTAAAGAGGCTTGAGCTGAAATAATGACCAAGGAAACAATCCGGTGATGTTGAGCTCCTTAGAACCCGGTTACTATTACTAGGACAGGTTTAAGCCAACCAAAAAGAGGGTACTTACCTATAAAACCCCATGCAAGCCTAAAACTAAGAACTTGATTTCTTTTCTTGTATATGCATACTTGTACATAACATCATGGACATCATGAACATCACATGCATCCACTAACCATTTCAAGGATTTTGGAGATTCATCTTTGTTCTTGTTTTGTAGGATATGGATTCACTTCACAGGAAAACTATCCAAGTCAACCTTGTAAGAATTCCTCCACAACTTAAGGAGCTAGCTTCAAGGATCCCTGAGAACTCTCCGTTCACCGAGAGACATGGTCGTCTACTCAACTTGGTCACCTCCAACACAGATGAGGATATGATGAAGGTGCTCTTTCAGTTCTTTGATCCTTTGCACCATTGCTTCACATTTCCCGACTATCAGCTTGTGCCTACTTTGGAAGAATTCTCTCAACTCTTGAGAATTCCCATTCTCAATTAACTACCTTTCAACGGTACGGAAAGAGACCCAAGGCCAGAGGAGATTGCTCAATCTCTGCACTTATCTGATGTCACAACTCATTGGGAAACTAGGAGTGGTGTCAAAGGCTTCTTAGCAAAGTTCCTGTTTGAGAAAGCCCAAAGCTGTTGGAATTCCTTAGACTTGCAAGTATTTGAGGAAATTGTGGCTCTTCTTATCTATGGGATGGTCTTGTTCCCCAATCCTGATCAACTCATAGATGTGAACACCGTCAAAATCTTCATGTCACGCAACCCGGTGCATGCATTGCTTGGAGATATCCTACACTCATTTCACACTCGTACAATGAGGAAAAGAGGTGTACTTATGTGTTGCACTCCTCTCCTGGCAAGATGGTTTATTTCTCATCTTCCACAAACAATCTTGAAGAATGAGCAAGGTTCAAGGTGGTCACAAAGGTTAATGACGCTCAAACATTCAGACATTCATTGGTGCTCCCGATCCAAAGAGAATGTTATCATTATTGACCGTTGTGGAGAATTTCCTAATGTCCCTCTACTTGGAATTAGAGGAGGCATCACCTACAACCCATGCTTAACTTTAAGACAATTTGGTTATGCCCAAAGGGATGGCCCGCACGATATGTTGATTCAAGGTTTGGTATTCGATTACGACAACAACGATCAAGGTCTTCGCCAAAGATTCATCCGAGCTTGGAGGATGCTAAACAAGGTAGATAGCAAGACTTTGGGCAAAAGAATTCCATCCCTCTTGAACCTTACCTCAAATGGGTACGAACCCGTGCTCAAAGTCTTATGACGCCTTATCCTTCCATTCTCCCGGTGATCATTAAGCCTGTTAAGGAGGGGGAGATGTTCCATACGCTATCCTACATCCTGACATGCCCACATATCTTGAAGACCTACAAAGGGATTGGATACAAATCAAAGGAGAGCGAGATACTTTCGAAGCCCAATTCTACGCAAGCGAGAAGAAGGTTTTGGAACTCACTAGGCTAGTTGATGAGGAGCAGACTCTAAATGCCTATATTGCACCCCAGAGGATGCGCACTACTTTTCTATCTTAGAGTTTTATATTATTTTTCCCAAGGGGAATTGATGCACTCAAACTTTATCTTATTAATATAACGTGTGTTTCTTTTTGTCTAAAGAGAACTTGAATCTTTGAAATCCTTGAAAACATTGCATATGCACATATCATGCATCATAACATCATACATGTTTCATCATACAGGTCACCTTATCCTTTTAATGTTTATTTCAGTGAGATGGATGTTGAATAGACTGTGAAAGATCTCCAGGCGCAGAACGCCCAGTTTCAACAAATGCTCTTGGCTCTGGAAAAAGGACAAGAGGAGTTGAAGACTCTGTTGGACAAAGAGAAGAAGAAGAAAGTGAAGAAATCAACCAGTGTTGTAATCATGGGGAGAAGGTTTAAAGGACAAACCAGGCGAACTTTGGACTTTGCGACATCGTCAAGCGAAGGGGATAGTCAAACCCAGGAAGTAAACAAAGACCCAGCATCCGAGGAGGAAGAAGAGGAAGACTACTCTGAGGAACATTATCCTCCAGCTGATGACAAGTACAGACACCTCGAAGAGCGTTTGAACGCAATGGAAATACAAAGGGTACCGAGCCTAGATTTTGAAGACTTGGGACTAGTATATGGGATTGTGATTCCCCCAAAGTTCAAAGTACCTTTGTTTGCAAAATATGATGGAGTGTCATGCCCTAAGATGCACCTCCGATTATATGTGAGAAAAATACAACCATACTCCGCTGATAAAGACTTGTGGGTGCACTTTTTATAGGATAGTCTATCTGGAACACTACTCGATTGGTTTTACCAACTAGAAAGGGCCAACGTCCATAATTGGGAAGATCTTGCCACAACTTTATATAAGCAATATCAATACAATGCCGATTTGGCGCCTACCCGTACTCAACTTCAGAGTATGGCTATGGTTTCCAATGAGGGTTTCAAGGATTACACACAGAAGTGGAGAGATCTGGCTGGGAGAGTCCAACCCCCTCTGTCTGAAAGGGAATTGGTGGACATATTCTTGGGCACTTTATCTGGCCCTTTCTTCAACCACTTGATTGGAAGCTCATTTGCAGGATTTACTGAGTTAATACTAACCGGAGAGAGGGTGGAAGCTAGCATAAGAAATGGAAAGATTCAGAAGGATTCATCTTCTTCTACAGTTGTGAGGAAGCATTTTAATGGTAAGAAAGAGGTATCTGCTGTTTATCCATAAAGAAACCAAGAGAGAGCCGAGCGCCGACCAATGGTAGGGGTTGTTATGATTCCAAAGCCTACATCTGACCAACAAAGAAGTAACCAACCAAGGGTGAAGAGGCCAGTCCGGTAATTCACCAGAATCAACATGACTCCGTCTCAAGTATTACCGCATCTGTTGAGATCCAATTTGGTAAACCTGAAGGAAGCTCTGAAAAATCCCAACACGACATCCCCTCATTATCACCCCAATTCCCGTTGCGCATATCACTCAGAAAGTCCTAGGCACGATACCAATAACTGTTGGGCATTGAAAAACAAAATACAAGATCATTGAAGCAAAAGAAATTGAGTTTGATGCGCCCGAGAAGCCAAATGTTATCTCTGATCCCATGCCCAGACATGGTCACAACACCAATGCTATTGAAGAAGATTTGTTTGTTACCACAGTTGATGAACTCGTGACTCCACTTCCAATCATTAAGATAAATTTGTTGAAAGCTGGTGTTTTCCCGGGCTGTAATGAAGTTTTCCACCTCTGCTTATCCTTACCAACTGATTGCCCTTTGTTGAAAATAGGCATTCAACGCTTGATAGACAACAAAGAGATTCTGTTTGAAAGTAATCCTGTTTCACCTGTTTCTGTTGAAGATGTTTCAATCATTACCACATCCTCCAATTATTCCAGGGTTTCCAAAAAACCCGTTAGAATTACATCGGTTCCGAAAGAAACTCCTCTAATAATCACAATGCCTGGGCCAGTCCCATATGAATCAAACAAGACTGTGCCATGGAATTATGGCGGGGACATTTACTACCATGTGATCAAACAAGATGGGTTGGCCGCCAAAGAGATGAACTCCGAAGAAGAAGATTCCGACATTAGCAATATTGTCGGAACCAGTAAGATTACCCGAAGCGGTAGAATCTTTTCTCCAGAGATTTCCCCCCTAAAGGCAGTTTTTGGACACATGGCTGCTCCGAAGGTTACTTCCGTATCCATAATTATCTCTGCAAGTACTCCTATTGATGAAGCCGTTACAACCCCTATTGTCATTCTTACCAACACTTCTACTGCTGAAACCCGAGGAAAAAGTATTCAAGAAGAGCATGTCCGGACGAAGGCTCAATCACTGACTATTCCCGAAGCTTCCAAGAAAGAAATGGAGGAGATCTTAAAAATTATAAAGAGGAGCGACTACGACGTAGTCGAACAGTTGGGGCAAACTCCCTCAAAAATCTCCATGCTAGCATTACTGCTGTGTTCTGAGGCACATGCGAAAGCCTTGGTGAAGTTCCTTAAAACAGCACATGTGCCTCAAGAGACGTCTGCTGACCAATTTCAAGAAGGTGTGGTCAGTCTGACAGCGGATAACGGCCTAGGCTTCTCGGATGCTAATTTGACACCAAGGGGAAGAAATCACAACGAGGCATTACATGTCTATGTGGAATTTAGGGGCACAACTCTGACCCATGTCTTGGTGGATACTCGCTCATCTTTGAATGTTTTTCCGAAGAAAGCTCTTGATAGACTTGACTGCGAAGGACTGACGTTAAAGCCAAGTAACATAGTAGTAAGAGCATTTGATGGCTCGAAGATGATGGTACACGGGGAGGTAGATATCCCCATAAAGGTTGGAACTCAAACTTTCAATTCAACCTTTTATGTAATGGACATCCGCCCCTCTTACTCCTGTCTGCTAGGACGACCATGGATCCATAATGCTGGCGCTGTCACCTCTACATTGCACCAAATGTTGAAATATCCGGCTCAAGGAAAGATTATAACTGTCCGCGGAGAGGAAGAATACATGATTAGCCATCTCAATTCCTTTATGTATGTGGAATTAGACGGAGAGTTCATTGAAACTCCTTTTCAACACTTCGAAGAGGTCCCCCAAGAGATTGCAGTGACCAAGACTGTATCCTAGATTCCCAAGATTATAAGACCTCCACTCTGGATGTCATATCTGAAAGACGCCAAAGCAGTAGTAAAGGAAGGTGGATGCACCATCTGGGGGAAACTTCCAGATATCCCGTATAAGTCTGACAAGTTTGGCTTATGTTTCACTTCAAGTGCTCAAAAGGCTGTATGACGTACCCGTGCTGGAGGGCCACCCCTGAAGATTAGCAACCGAGAGGTTAACATGGTAGAAGATGGTGAAGAGGATTGCAGCTTGGAGGATTGGATCTTTCCGACTATCAATGGAGGACTTCGCAATTGGGAGGCCAGAGACTTTGTCCCAATAACTTTCATCCCTCACTAATTTATCTTTTATTTTTGGATCTGTAATATTTACAAACAATTCTCATTCTTAAAACCTTGTGTCTTGCCCGAGGCACAATGGTCCATTTGTAAGGGTTGTTATTTTCATCTTCATATGACATTCAATGAATCATGTACGTTTTTCGCATGCAAACTTTTTGGCATCCTTGTTTTTCTTTTACATTTTATTTTCTTTTAAAGGTGGCTATACCCTTATACACACCCACACTCACAAATGCAGGTGCCCATCCACTCTGGATCCCATGGGTAACGATACTGCTATGGCCTTTTGTAACTCTGAGGATCTAATCTACCAAACCGAAAATGAAGGTGAGGAAGATTGTGAGGTACCAGGAGAATTTGCCAGACTGCTGCAACAAGAGGAAAGAGCCATTCAGCCTCACGAAGAACCTGTGGATACAACCAAATTGGAGGAACCCTCCTAAAAGATGGCAAAACCCCAGCTGGTAAAAGAGATGCTCGAAAAAAAGACATAAACTTGGAGGAACCCTCCTAAAAGAAGGGGAAGGATATCTGAGAAGTGCACGAGACCAAAACGACTCGCCACACCCTCAATACCATCACCGACGGGTTCACTAGCGGCGGAGAAACCAGTTCGACCAGAAATAAATATGCCTGCATCGTGATGCACGTGTTCTAGGACATAGCCAAGGTCCAGGAACAGGACCTTAAACCGGTTAGCTTCTCCAGAAAAGATGTGGTCGACATTATGGCCCACGAGAATGATCCCATGGTCATCAAGGTACAAATCCGAGATTGGGCCGTGAAAAGGGTACTGATCGATCCTGGTAGCTCAGTCGATGTACTCTACTAGGAAGCCTTCAAGGGAATGGAATTTGATACGTCCGAGTTTTTACCCTTCAGCGACACCTTGGTTGGGTTCTCAGAAGAATAAGTACAAGTATTAGGATACCTCCCAGTACTCACCACCTTTGGGAATGACGTGAATTCTAAAACAGTCAAAGCGAGGTACTTAATCGTCAATGCTGCCTCACCCTATAACATCATCATCGGAAGACCATCATTCAATGTCTTAGAAATTTCTCTATCAACTATGTACCTAACCACGAAGTATCCCTTGATGATATGGCCGGGTTGGGATGGTTAAGAGCGATCAAGGATTGGCCAGGAAGTGCTACAAGAGTAGCCTGAAGTTAAAGAGGAAGATACAATCTGAGAGACCTGGACGATCTGGCGAGCTAAAAATCAATATGATCGACATAGATCCTCGAGATGATACACGGGAAGAAAGGATTTCTACCCACGAGGAAACAAAGAGGGACAAATCGATACCATACCTTCCAAAATAACCTACATAGGATGCAACCTTTCTCGGGAGGAAGAGACATAGATCGTGGAGCTATTGAAAGAAAATGTTGACTTATTTGCATGAAATCCTTCGAATATTCCCAGGATAGACCCCAACATCATATGCCACCATTTAGCCTTGAACCCGGATACCAAGCCGGTATCTCAGAGGAAGAGTAAAGGCTGAGAAGAAAAGAAGAAGGCCATAAAAGATGAGATCGAAAAGTTACTCGATACCGACTTTATCAAAGAAGTCAAATATCCCACCTGGTTGGCCAATATGGTGATGGTAAAAAAGAAGACAAGGAAGGGGCTCATGTTTGTTGACTTCACAAATCTCAACAAAGAATTCCCCAAGGATCCATACCCATTATCGCAGATAAATTGACTCATTGATTAAAATTTTGGGTACAGACTCCTCAACTTCATGGATGTCTACTCAGGGTATAATCAAATCCGTATGAGCTTGGCCGACGCACCAAAGACTGCCTTTATGACATATCAGAGCGAATACTATTATGAGGTAATGTCGTTCGATCTCAAGAAAGCGGGAGCCACTTACCAATGGTTAATGGATAACGTGTTCGACACTCAAATCAGAAGTAACCTGAAAGTATACGTGGATAACATGGTTATCAAAACCACTGTTGGAAAACAACATGTAACAAATTTGAAAGAAACATTCACGTCCATAAGACAATACGACATGAGACTCAACCTAGACAAGTGTATCTTTGGAGTTCAGGCTGGCAAGTTCCTAGGGTTCATGCTCACTAACCATGGAATAGAAGCCAACCCAGACAAGTGCCAAGGGATCCTCAATATGCGAAGCCCATCTTTGAAAAAGGAGGTACAACAACTAATAAGAAGGTTATCCATTTTGTCTCGATTCTTGTCATGCTCCGGAGATAGGGAGATCCATTTCTTCGCAACCCTCAAGAAGTCAGAAGAATTTAAATGGACAACATCATGTAAGGAAGCCTTTCAAGGAGTAAAACTCTTCATATCCTCTCTGTTGTACCCAAAAATTTGCCCTCTCATTTTCTTAAGAAATCACCCTGGATCCTCAGGTTTACTTCCATCCAATACCAAGCTTTGAATTACAAATTTTTCATAAAGATCACTCACAAGGGCAAAATGGTCATTTGCACGCTGAAAGGCCAAACTTTGACCTTTTGATTAAAATCAAATCTCAAAAATCATATTTCATCAAAACATGTTGAAATAGGAAGTTTGTTTCATCTAAAAGTTCAAAAGTCAAATTTACTATGGAAAAGCCAAATTTCTAAATACTTGGGGTCTTTCTAAGCATTTAAGAAAAATGACATTTCAGAACTTCTGAACCAGTCTCCAGGCAGGTGCAGTCAGAGGATGCAAACTTGGTTCAACACATAGCCTTCAGTCAGAATATGGCTCTTCAGCATCTACGCAAGCTCAGTCAGAGTTTGCCAGGGTAAAAATAGAAGATTATAAAGCGTAATAGAAAGTCTGAATGCTCTTTCAGAACATGCTGTAAAGCCTGAGGATCCCTCAGAACTTGCTGAGGCAACAGGATACCAAGATCATAACTTAGGTGCGTTGTTTTGGACTATGCTGAAATGGAACTTCTGGCCCTGATTTAAGTAATGATGCAAAATCTCATATTACATGATTTTTGATTTTGACAAATCCCATCATCATTTAATGCTCATTAATGCTCACAACCACTTTTGAGTCTTTGTCCAAAGGGTGTCTCCATGTGTAGCATAGAAATACCTTTATACTGAATTAGGTATGGGTCCATGCGCTACTTTTCACTTATGGGTTTCACTTTTCCTTAATCTCTGCTTACTAATCCAGCCTAGGCTAAAAAATTGTCAACTATCACACCTTTTTTGAACTTTCTTCAAGAGCAAGTCAGCATCTAGTGTATGATGTTGGCGCCACTTCACATTTTAAATCCATAAAGCTTTGCCTATAAATAGAACGCCCCTGGTCACTGAAAAGAGGTCGAAAAGTTTAAGAAATAAAAACCTTGAATCTCTGCCCAAATTCCTAGAGTTTCAAGAACTATAAACACAACACACAAAAACCTGTTAACTTTGGATCCCTTACTTTCAAACTCCATTTGTTCTCAAATATTTCTTGACTAAAAAACCATCCATACAGTTTCTGATCCACACGTTGGAAACTACCATAACTTATGTATTCACCCTACTACTTACTCTCCATCCATCCATTCAAAGAAGTCAGAGCATCACCCCCTTGCCATCCCCAGAAGTTGGAAACTTCCAGCTTACTGAGTACGTGAAGGAGCTTTTCAGAGCGTCATCAGATTTGAGGTTAACTCCAATTCACATAAATTCTTCCTGCTGCAAGGTAAGTTTCTGCTGACTCTTACCACATTAAGCATTACCAGATTTACGTGCTCAAGAATACAATGTAGATATCTTGTTTCTGATGTTGTACATACTCTGAGATTTTCACGCATCTGTCTGCTTAAGTAGAGAATGAATCAGTTCATAACTTTCTTGAAGAAACTAAAACTCAGAGTTAGGATTAGAAAAGGCATACTTACCTCTGATTTATGGTTATGATATTTCTTATTTCTGAAACACTATGACACCTGCTGTAACTGTCCTATACATGTCTTCTGTTTTGTGGAGAAATAACCAAATAGCAGATGTTCTGACTAGCCTAGAGAGAGAGACCAAGTTCTGTCAGTGGCACCAGCGTTTCTGGAGTCTATTTTGTTACTAGTAATGTCAGAACTTCTGAAAATTATTGTGTTCCCAGTAGGTTTAGAACCTCTAACCTTATACATTTTCACTAACAGGTTTCTGTTTTACAGTGTGCCAGGGTTAGAACCTCTGATTTCATTTTTATCAGCAACACACTGATTCCTTTTTTTTCTTTCTTTTTTAAATTATTTTTGCTATCTCTCTCCATTCCATTAATCAGCAAACATCAAAAGTATTTCCTTCACACTTTATTTTATTTCTTAAAACAAAAGACCAAAAATATTTTCTTAAAACAAAACAAGTCCATTTCACATTTTCTTGTGCATTCTTATGCATTTCAATATGGTTATAATAGTAAGTTAGGGCTTTATTTTCATTTGCAACCCCCATTCATAACCTTGTATCCCCATCCCCTAAATATTGTAATAGCGTAGGACTTTACATTTCTGCAATTTATCTCTTTCAAATGTAAATGCTAGTAATTAGGATGTGTATGGCCAAACGTGAAAATAACAAAATAGACCACCCTAATAAAGATGAAAATGCATACAATCAAACACACTTACACACATGCACCCCTAGGGTAATCTCACTTGTTGCCTTATGAAAAAATGGACATGTTATGCATGGGGTTTGTCTTAGCATAAAAAAATCGAAAAATACAAGATCATAGTACCTCGATGACGCTATCAAAGTTGTCTTTCAAAATGATATTAGTCCCTAAAGAAGAGTGCTAAGTCACCTCACATTTCTATCATGGTCATACGATGACCCAACGCCCGTCCCTTCACATCCAACGATGGGGCTTCTTACCAAATCAATGGTAGGATAACAACATCTAAAGGAGAAGGAAAAGCATATTTAATACCTTTCGAGTAGATAGATTCTCTCTTAGTTGCTCGCTTGCTCACAACAAAAATATTTCATACACTTACACTCTCATTTGAAACATTTTCAATGACAACACTTTGTATGCATTCTTATATAGACAGGAGCCATTACAAAGAAAACCTTTTAAAAATCACTTTCAAAAACACAAACACCTCTTTGGACTATTTTCAAATTAAACACTTTGTACGCGTTCTTATAGAAATGAGAACCATTACGAAGTTCCATTTTCAAAATACTTTCAAAAACACACACCACAAGCACATCCAAACAAAAGAAAGTGATCTAGCAAGTAACTAAGAGCCCATGGAAAACCATGGATGAAAAGGGTGCTAATACCTTCCCTTTTCATAATCTACCCCCCGAACTCAAAAACATCTCTAAAGGTCTTTCCTGTGCTTTTTCACCTTTCCTTTTTGGATAAAAGAAAAGTCGGTGGCGACTCTTTTTAACCGCAACATTTGCGATAAAACGCAAAACCTCAAGTCAGTTCTCCCACCGTATCACAGTCTCCACCAATCCCGACGAGATCAGAAGATAATGCACTTCTGATCATATATCTGGTGGTTTCTAAGAAGGCCATAAGCTCAGTACTCATTCAGGAAGGGGAGGAGGGGGAAAGGCTGGTGTACTTTGTTAGCAAAGTTCTAAAAGGAGTCGAACAACGATACCAGAAGATTGGTAAGCTAGCACTAACATTGATAATAATATCCCAAAAATTAAGGCATTATTTCCAAGGTCATCCGATAATTGTAAGGACTAATTATCCCATGAAGCAGATACTAAAGAAGTCGGATCTTACCGGAAGGATGGTTGTAACACTATTCTAAACCCCAAGGAATATTCACAATTATTTTAATAAATAAATCAGAGTATATCACCAAACAAAGGTGTCACATCTATATATAAACTTCACAACAATACATCCTACTCCGTAACACGGGTTTTCAAAATATTTAACAAGATAGAATCAACATTTAGTTCTTTGAATCATGGCAGCGGAAGTCATAGTTCAAAACACTTCATTATAGTACTTCATAAAAATTAGTCATACTTCATAACTCATACTTATAAATAAAAACATATTTAGTATCACGTAGGGTGACTCAACATCTTAAAACAAAACAAAGAACATAAGTTCCTAACTTTTGATCCCAACCTCCATGTTACATATTAGAGCAAGACTCCATTTATTCAAGAAAAGAAAATAAACGCACTCTGAAGCTATCCTCTAATGCTTCTACGGACTATTCTCGATCACATGTGCGTTACCCTTGTGGAGGCAATATTGAAACAGAAAGGGTGAGTAAATAATAATCATTATATAGGACATAAGGGTTAGATATAGTACATACACATATAAGCAAGGCATCACACATCATAATATCATCATGTTATACTCACACCTTCACCACTTCATAAATACACAAACAAATATCATCATACACAATGTATCATCAAGCATCATAAATAAATTATTATGCAATGTCACATAGAATGTAATGCAACTTCATAGACTCATGTATGTGGTACCAAAAATTCATTGATGACTCAGTCATCGTTATCTCCAATGATCCCCACCATAGGATCGATTCCCACTTGGAACCAGAGCACTTCACTATTGCATCCAATCCACACTATAGGATTATTGCCTTTACTGGACAATCGTCCTATAATCTTCACTGGACTGAAGTCCTAACTTCATTGGACCGAAGTCCTAGAATATGCCATGAATACAATGATGCGTAATAACATATTTAATACGACTACGACTAGTCAACACACATCATCATTTATGATTACATCATCATATCATAATCATAACATCATAGCCTTATATAATCATCTTAATAAAACATCATATCATCATAGTAATCAACACAACATCATAACATCATCATAGTAATCAACACAACACCATAACATCATCATAAGCAAAGCATCATCATAAACAAAACATCATTGCGATTCAATGCGGGGAACCTAATTCTGTTCTAATTTAGGTCTCAGAGATATACTCTTTAAGTCTCAATTTTTTCCACATAATTAAATTTCATCGCGTTAGCTATCCAACACTTTGAACGACACCTTAGTCCGTGTTATAAAACTCAAGTTATAACTCTTTTGAGAAAATCCAAAATGGCCAATCACTTATGCCTTCCTTCACCCGGAGACACTCTTCTATCGCTTGGAGACACTTCCATCGCAACCTCCTTCGCCCAGCAACACTAAGGGCGCTGCACTCCAGAAACTAGCTCTAATCTTCCCCCCTTCGCTCCAAATTTCTCCTGACGATGCATATTCGCCCGGCAACACTATCTTTGATGCCCTGCAACACAGCATGAACATGGTTTTCCTATTGCGGTTTCCTGCATAAACCAGTTCAATTTTCCTGTGATCTAATCATGTTACAGATCCTAAAACACCATCTAATCATATGGTTTCATCATCTACCGATAACCTACAATTTTATACGCAATATACCTCAATTATAAGTCATTATTCATCACCAATTCATCAATTTTTCATCAAACAATACCAAATTACCATCTACCAAAACCTAAGGCAATCTATCAATCATCCAAACCTTAAATAAAATATAATAACAATGATAAAACTCTTGTTACCTTAAGATTATTGATAGAGATCAATTCATCTTCGTGCTCTACCGAGATTCCTATGCTTTTCTTGCCTCTTTGTGCCCTAACTCTCTTTTCTCCATAACATTCTTCCAAATTCTATTTTACATAATGAGCCTGAAAATCCAAAACCTTCTCCTTACACCAAAATTTCCCTCTTAGACCCCTAATGAACTTTTCATCATGCCCTCACTTATCCTTCACTAATGACCATAATGCCCTTATTTTCTCTACATCACATATTATTCTATTTATTTAAATCCAAATAATTCTAAATAATCACTATTAAATCTAAATAATTCTAAAATAATTATTTAAATTCTAAACCCTCTTATTATCCCATCCTACACCATACAATTCATCATCTTAAACATCTTATTCATCAAGTCATCGTTATTGCATCACATATCATCACAAATACACATCATATACCGTCACAGAGACTAACACAAAGCACCAAAACATCATATATACCAAACACTTCACAGAGACTCATATATTTTCGCTAAATTAATTAAATAAATAATTAATCTAGAATTTGGGGTGTTATAATGGTAACATGGGCTGTGGAGCTATCAAAGTATGATCTCAAATTCACTCTGAGAACCAACATCAAATCACAGATGTTAGCCGACTCTATGGTGGAACTAAGTGACTTGATACCCGAAGAAAATACAGGAAAATGGACTTTTGATGTTTACGGTTCATCCAACCTTAAGGGAAGCAGAGTCGGGGTCGTCCTTGAAGGACTCAATAACTTCATATTAGAGTACTCCTTAAGCTTCAACTTTCAGGATAACAACAATCAAGTGGAATACGAGGCTCACATAGAGGGATTGAAGTTAGCTAAGGAAATGGGAGTCACTCATCTGATAGTAAACACCGATTCATAGTTAATAACTGGGTAGATAAAAGTAGAATACCAGGCAAAAGACTCAACGCTATTGAAATACCTTCAGATAATGCAGGGTCTATCAAAGACCTTCACAAAATTTTAGATCAATCACATCCCTAGGGAAGTGAATGTGCAAGCCGATGTACTAGCCCAATTTGCTAGCACCAAAGGGTTAAGGCTAATTAAAACAGTGATATATGAGATCCTAGAAGGATCGAGTATCAAGCAGGAAAGTGTCATGTCGACCGAGCACGTCACTGGATGGATAGCCCCGATAATACAATATCTAACACAGGGAATCCTACCCGAAGACACCAACAAATCCAGGCACATAAAAAGGTATCCACTTACTATCTAATAGTATTTGATAGACTGTATAAAATAGGGAGGTCCACACCCATGTTGAGATGTGTAACAGAAGCAGAGATCACCTTGATTATGAAAGAAGTCCATGAAGGGGCGTGCGAAAGCCACATCAGAGGGAGAGCACTGTCCGGGAAGATCCTCCGGGCCGGGTACTATTAGCCTCAAACGTTATAAGATTGTGTCGAGTTCGTGAGAAAGTGTGACAAATTCCAAATATACTCACCACTCATACATTCCCCGACCGAATTGCTACATTCCATCTTTTCCCCGTGGCCGTTTTATCAATAAGGAGAAGACATACTGGGACCATTCCCCACAACACCCAGACAGTTAAAATTCCTCATTGTGGCCGTTGACTACTTCACGAAATGGGTGAAGCTGAGGCCATGGCACACATCACTACCGAAAGAGTACGTCACTTTTATTGGAAGAACATCATTTGTAGGTTTAAATTACCCAAAATCATAGTATCCAATAACGGGACGCAATTTGTAAGCTCGACCGTGGTAGAATTCTGCAGCGACTTAGGTATCCAAAACAGATTCACATCTGTGGAACATAATCAAGCCAACGATCAAGCCGAAGTAGCCAACAAGATCATACTGACATGATTGAAGAAGAAACTAGATGATGCGAAAGGGTTGTGGAAAGAATATTTTCCAGAGATCCTCTAGTCTTACCATACAACTCCTCACTCCACCACCTAAGTAACACCTTTTCAAATGGTGTACGGGGCGGACGCCATGATATCGGTCGAGATCAACACTCCTACATGGAGAAGAGAGAACTTTGGCGAGGAATCCAATAAGGATAACTTGAACAGTTCGATTGACATGATATATGAAATCCGAGAAATAACGTGGGTCAGAGAGTTTGCAGTCAAGAGAAGGTTAGCTAAGAGGCTCAACATAAAAGTCAAGCAGAGAGGTTTTTATCCAGAAAATCTAGTCCTCAAAAATATTATTGATCCTAAAAACAAAGGAAAGCTGTCTCTGAACTGGGAAGGCCCTTACCGGGTACTTCATAAGTTGAACAAAGTGGCTTACAAATTAGAAACTCTGGACGGGGTAGAGATCCCCAAGACTTGGAACGTATCCAATCTCAGGCATTATTTTAGTTAAAAACTACGTAATAAAACCGCTAATAAATGTACGGGATGCACTCTTTTCCCTTGTAAGAGCAAGAGTTTTTAATGAGGCACCAAAATTAAAGTCAAATGTCTGTAAATGTAACACCTCTCTCAAACTCCATGTTTTTCCATGAAACAATCGCTGGCCTCTTATTAAAGGTTACTTGCAGGATCGACTACAATAATCCTAGACTTTGTGTTTTGAGTGTTTTTTGGGTTGAAAACTGGTTTATAAAAGATAAAAGGGAAAAAGATAAAGACAATTTCAAAGAAGATAAATTAAAGACAAGGCTTGTAATTTAAAGTAAAAAGCTGGAAATTGCTATGAATTTAGATTTGGAAGCATTCATATATTTTTAAGCTTGAACTCGTTTCTCTCTCTTAGATGCAGGTACTTTGAGTGTATTGAAATTAAATGTGAAGAAATGTGACCCCTAACACAAATACAAAAAAATTATTAAATAGACATCTTAATTATGTAACCATCGACAGTTACTAGCCCATGTTGGGCTTCGTGGAAAACTGTTTAAATCTTCCCATGTTATTGTTGGCTTTCACATTGATAACATTTCATGCCAATATAAACCCTCACTTCGTCGACCTTTGTGCCTTTCTGCCTCTTAATCTCCTGTCCTCGTCGACTGGCTCCCTTGGTCGACATCCCTTCCTTTGCCGGACAACCTTTTCATTTCCTGCGAAACTTATGCCTCTTTTACCCTTTTAATCTTACATCTTAAGGGCTTATTCCCTAGTCGAAAATTGCTTGTCAACAAATTTCCCCCCAAAACTCCATATTCGGTGGAGCTTTGTCGATGGGAGAATTCTGGATTTTTTCTTCCATATTTTCAACCACATCAATCTTTGGGCTGACGTCACACGTAATCATGACTACTTTCTACGCAATAGTTTTCCATGTCATTTCAATCACTTCTCGTGATTACTCCTAGTATTTAGGGTGTGCGTTTCGATCAAACCCCACAAACTTTTCACTTCTTTTGGCCTGCTCTCCCTATTCAAGCGACATTTGTTTCACTCCTAATGGTTCTGATTCTCCTTTAAATAGACTTTCAAGAACCCTTAGTCTCTTTCTTCTAATTCAGTTTACCAACCTTTTAATTCCTGAAAATCTTAAGGGAACTTCCTTTATTTTTGCAATGGCCACTCCAGTTGATGTTCCCTTCACCGGTGATAACCCCATAGCTTTCTCTAATTCTGTGAAACAAAGCTTTAACTACATCCCAGATCCTCCTTATAAGTTGGAATCCAAGGTTCAGGCATGGCAACACAAAATACCGATACCTTTTGTTGTTGCGAGAAAACTCTTTGCATTTCATTGACCTTATCAAGCCCAAGAGACGCATCCTAACACCATCAATCAATACTTTCCATGTTTTCTTCCTACTACCCCTTCTTCCTTCAACCATAAAGAAACCCATTGATGTTAGGTTTATGGTCTCTGATATCGCAGTATTTTCCTCTATACCCATTCCATATAATACATCGTACCTTTCTTGGCTTGATAGAGTTCAAGAACAATAGAAATTACAATAGGAAAAACTTGGTATCTTTGACGCAATTCAAATTTCATGAAGCGCCCATACAATTAATCCCAACTTTACTCTCGCCTCACTTTTATTTTGGGAAGGTTCTACCAAAACTTTCCAACTTCCTTGTGGGATATTGACACCTACCCTATTTGATGTAGCAACCATCACCAGAATTTCTCCATTAGGTATGACTTTTAACCCATCTGTGTCGATGAAACACACATTTTGCTTCGGCCAATCATATTTCTCCAATTATATTGTTGATCATCATCTTGTGGTTGTGAGCGATGTCTCTTACACTGAACATATAGACTTTGTTACCCTCTGGCTTTCCCATTTCTTGTTTTGCACTAGATCCTTTACCGTGATTGAGGATTTCATACCTCTGGCAATTCAACTCCATGAGGGACATAACATCTTGTTGAGAAAGCTTTTGCTGGCGACTCTTTACCAAACATTGGGAAATGCTTCAATGCAACTGAAGGCACTCCCTGATCATGACAGAGGCTTCACTATTTCAGGATCTTCTTGGCTTTCGTAACACTGGCTAAAGGTCACATTCGAATTTCAGTTGGGTCATCCTATTTCCGAAAAAATTCTACGTCTCGACAAAGTTAGAGTCATCGAAGGTCTGAGTCTATCCTTGACCACTCCCCTCCACAAACTTGATATATATATATATATATATATATATATATATATATATATATATATATATATATATATATATATATATATATATATATATATATATATATATATATATATATATATATATATATATATATATATCAACATGTTCGTCAAAATGAAGACATTTGTCTTAGCCATGGCCCCTTTTGTGGAACGCAGATTCGGTCCAGATGAGTTTTGAGAACCTTTCCTAAATACCTCTCCAAATGATTCTCATATAAATGCCGTCTTGAGGGCCTTTTTAACACCCACAATGTTTTCTTTTAGAATCAATACCAGCTCGACAGGGTATGGTTTCATGGGTTACCAACCAAACTTAGTATCTCGACAGTTAGGACTCATCCAAATGATGCCTTCGTCCTTGTTCTACTGCTGCACCAACATTGTCTGGGTGGGTAGATAACTCATTGTTGATGAACATAAGTCTTACCTTAAATTCCATCTATCCACTCAAACTCTTGAACTTCTAGTGTTCAACTTTGAACACTCCTTCTTTACTTTAATGTTTTTTGACCAGTGGTGGCCCTAGTACCTGGAGAAATACTTCTCCATACCCAACTTCCTCCAAAGGCTTATCGATGATTTTAATGCCCTGAAGACTCAACAAGCTCTTGCACCATTGATTTCTCAGAATCAGGGGCATCCTTCACCGGTCAAATTGAACCAAGCTTCTCCTTATGATAAATAGCAGGAAACGACACCTTCCTTCTTTGTAGGATACACCCCACAAACACACAATGTTGTGTCGGCAAACTTAGAGGTATTTCTTTTCCTCTTTTATTTTTGAATTCCAGTCTTGTTCTTCACGATAATTTTGGAATCTTCCTCAGGGGTTACCTTGTGCAAGCAACATTGAGCCCAATCCAACTAGACACGCCCATGTCGGCGACAACATTACAAGGTCCAGTCATCCAGCTTTCATTAAACTTACTTGTCATATTTTGAATGAAGTTCCTCCCCTCGACTCTGCCACCCAGAATAAGATCAAAGTTCTGAAAAAAAGATCCAATGGCAACATTTAGGAAGATTCACCTTTTTCGACATACTCCAATTGCTTCGCCAAACCTTGGTTCAATGTCTCTACCCATTACTGAACTGGAAGTTGAAGTAATCCACGCGCTCCACGAACTAAAGTCTTATCTATTTAAAAGTGAGTTTTTAGCTCTTGTCGAGGAGGAAGCTTTCATGGTGGCTACAATTTTTAAACTTATCGACACCATTTCTCAATATGTTCTTCCCGACTCTTTGGCTCGGTACTTAATAGTTTTTGAGGCTTTCTTCAACCAACTTGCAAAAGATCTCTCATTCCTCCGACACACCGACCTCTAACTTAAAACCAAAGCAAATAACATGAGATGTGAGTGAGACTTAAGCAGAATCTGAATTAAAAAACCTAATGACCTCGAGGCCAAGAGAAAAGACTGTCTTGAGAAACATTCTGCTTTGGACCAGGAAATCCCGAGTTATAACCAAATGCCAGTTGAAAGGGCATCGATCTAGTCGCTTCCTTGGGAGACGTTCGACATGCCCATAAAACTTGATCTAACGTCCTATGCCAATTCTTGGGTTTCTTGGAGACATGTTTCTTAATTAACTCAATTATTACTTTGTTGGCAGCTTCAACCTGACCATTGGTTTGAGCGTAATAAGGCGTGGATGTTACCAACTTGAAGCCTACTTCAGATGGAAAATCTTTCATTTTACGCCCAATGAAAACTGATCCTTGGTCTATAGTGATTGTCTCTAGAATCCAAAATCTATAAATGATATGCTTTTGAATGAAATCAATCACTACTTCTTAGTCGACATTGATCAATGGTACTGCTTCTATCCAATTAGTGAAGTAGTCTATCCCTACTAGGATGAACTTTTTTTGTTTCAACGAGGCCGTTTGAATTTATCCTATGACGCCCAGCGTCCATCCTCGAAATGGCCATGGCTTAATGATCGTGTGTAATTAGCTTGTAGGTACATGTTACATACCTACATGCTTTTGGCATTCTTGACAATCCTTAGTAAATTCAATACAGTCGTTCGACATGCTTGGCCAATAAACACCCTGTCAAAATAGCAGCCATTTCATTTTATGGCCGACTTAGTGGGCCCCACAAGCTCCACTATGGACCTCGACTATCGCCAAATATGCTTCAGTATTTCCTAAGCACTTGAGCAATACCGCTTCAGGAGTCTTTTTGAACAATTCATTGCCCATGCACATGTAACTCAAAGCCCTATATTTTACTTTCCTATCCATATTTCTAACTTGAGCTTCCTAATAATTCACAATTGGCTTTCGCCAATCCGTGTCTGACAAATTCTCAATAGAAAAAATTTCGAAATTTTCAAAATTTTCAAACGTATCTGTTGTACCCCAAAATTTTCCCTCTCACTTATCAGGAATTGTCTCACAAGATCTCTTTGACTCAAGACTGCATTAGGGTTTGACCAGCTCAAGACACTTCCTCATGCACTGATGACCAAAATTAGGGTTTGAGTTTACACAAGGATTTTTGGACTATCAATGCTTCATATGAATTTCAAGGATCATTATGGACCCCTAAGATTACTCATGTCAAGTTTCAAGCCTTGAATCACACTTTTGATCAGCCAATTGAATAGTTGACCTAAAAATCAACTATATTGGTGAAAAAGTCAACCAGGGCCAATCTACAGTCAAAGTTCATAATTTTTGATCCACATAAACATCTTAGATTCATATGTATCATTTGATCAAGTTTGGACCATAATTTCTCAAGAAATTTGATCAAATCATCAAAAGGTCAAAATAGTCAAAATTAGGGTTTTGACTGAGAAAGGGTAATTTCTGATTTTTGGCCTAAAAAATGATCAATGGGTTTGAAGCATGATTTTAAGAGTTCAATTGTATCATTTTGACCTAATAACATGATTCAAAACATTACTAATCCATTGGATTGACAAATGAATTTTGCAGTCAACTGATCAAAAGTCAACTGTATATTGAAAATTCGAACTTTGCTTTTTGGTCAAAGTCAAGTGTCAAAGATCATAATTCATAAAAACATGTCAAAATATGAAACTTGTTCATCAAGAAATCAAGGATTTAAGATTTTTTTTTGAAAAGTTGAAATTTCTTAACCTAGAAAATTTTCTAAGTATAGAAAATTTCTTATTTTTTCTCAACTTTGAGCCAAATTTTCACCATGATGCAAGATGATTCAAAGGAAACTTCCAACATGAAAGTTGTAGATCTCCATGAAATATACAACTTTTCTTCACACAATTTCTCCTAAAAATTCTTGGATCTCAAGATATAATTTTGTGAATACATGCTCATGAACTAAAAATAACTTAGTGAAATTTTGCCCTAGTTAGGCAGATTTTTGACCTAACTTCATGGCAAATTTTCACATGGTTCCAAGAGGAATTTTCAAAAGGAATTCAAATATGAGTTGTAGAGAACATTTCAAGCTTTCTAAAATGTCCAAGAACTACTTGAGATCATTCTTGAGTAGGGAGAATCAAAGAGATGAAGTTGGTGATTTGTCACTTGGATTTCAAGCCATTTTGTGAAGAACATTGGATCCAATCCTCAAGCATGCTGAACAAATCCTACTTTGCAGGCTTCTAACTTGACTTTCACTCCATAATTAAATTTTTTCACAACTGCTGGAAGCTTTAAGCCAAGCATTCAATATATTAAACAAGAATAATTCCATTTTTGGGAGAAAGGCAACATTGCCATTTTAGAAAAGCAAGCTTTATGCAAAGTCAACTTGCATTGAGCCTTGCACTTGTTTTTTCTGTGCAAACACACTACACTCAATCAGAACAAGAGTGTTTAAAGGTCTTAGCCCCCCTACAAGCTTGGTACTACACCTTGAAACCATGCTTGCTAGCTTTGCTTCATAAACAAGTAACCAAGCAAACATGTGGGTTTTTGAAATCTGAGTTGTTACAAGACTTAAGACCTCTTGCTTATAAGTAGGCACACTATTTGCAAGTTGAGACACAAAGTCTAAGACTCCAAAACACTCCCAAACACTTTGCAACTCAGAATCTACCATAACTTGACAGTTTTGAACCTCACATAGCCATCTCCAAATCCACTCGTGCGTATTGAGTTTTAACCACCCAAACACTTAAGATACATCATATCAAAGTGATCCAGACCCCTATTTCAAGATTGTAGCTCCTCCATCACCATCCACCATTTTCAAATATCAAGCTTGCAGGTTGACTTGAGTAGGGAGATTCAGGGACTTTCAAGACAAAGTAAGGGTTGGAATATACTCAAGGAGGTCCAAGCAAGCTAAACAGATCCTTTGGCCTTCTCAAAAGCTTCTCAAACTCCATTCACGATTCCAGCTGCAAGAATTAAAAACTCAAACTTTTATCTCTTCATACAAGCATCATTTGATCCTGATTTGTGAAATCAAGATGTAGATATCCTTGCTCTAAAGCTAACCATGTTCATAGTTTCCATTTATATTAACTGTGTATAGAGAATTTTGGATTTGAAATTTCTGCAAAAATTAGGTTTCAAATTAGGGCATGTAAAATTAGATTTTATCTTTGACTTTTAGTTTACATAAGTTATATGTTTGAATTCGTGGAAAGAAACACCACAACTTTCATGTTTGAACTTTCCATTTTTATGAAGAAATGAGGAAGATACAGGTGGTCCGGCAATGGCTCAAGGTTGAAGATGAAGTTGCCTTTAGGAAGCAGTTTCTAATATATATATTTGTGGTTTTGTTTATATAAACGAATGTAAAACCACCCCAATGGTAAGGCAGCGCGTGTAATTGCTAGAGGTCACAGGTTCGAGCCTCAGCGCGTCGCCTTTTCCATTTTCTCACATTTTCCCACTTTTTTTGTCCCTTGCAGTGCTGGGCTTCTGTTTCATGGGCTTATTGTTTTTTTCTAACATCATACACCCTGTTTACTTGTGACACCCCTGACCCATTATCATTTTATTTATTTATTTTATTCTCATTTTATTTTCTTAAATATATTTTTCTTAATATTAAAAATCATTAAAAAAATATAAAAATGATAGATTTATATTTTTTCTTATTTTATTTTATTATATTTTTCTCACAAAAAATATTTTTATTTAGTTATATATTATCTATTTTTATTAAATAACCTTGCAAATTAAATTAGATGTAGGTTAATATTTATTTTTTCTTTATACCCATTAAATATATTATTTTAATATAAAAAAGACCAAAAATATCTCATAATATCATATATTATTTTCAAGACAAAGAAAATACAAAAAATACTTTTTCTTAAAAAACTTATTTTTCTTTTAATCAAATAGAATTAGGGTTTTATTTAAAAATCTTTTCTTAATTAATTTCCTTTCTTTATTGATTTAAGTTAATTTAATTTTGATTTATTTATTTTTCTCTAATTAGGTTTAGGTCAAAATCTCCTTCATATTAAGAAACTAAACAAAAAAAATCTCTTTTTCTTTGCATTTATAATTCTTGCATATTTCATTCACCTTGTATATTATTTTATTCCAATTATTGCATAAATTCAATTTGGTTGTAATAGATTAATTAGGTTTATATTATTGCAATCCCCATTCATAAATTGTATACCCCCTCCCACAAGTGTTGTAATAGCGTAGTAACTTGAAATTTCGCAATTTATCGCTTTTATATAACATGCTAGTAATTAGGGTTTGTATGGGGAGATGAAAATCGGTCAAATAGAGAACCCTAATCCAAGACAAAAACAAACATGAAAATGACACACCATACGATGACCCACGCCCGTGCCGTTTACATCCAAAGACAGGGTTGCTTACCAAATCGATGGTAAGACAACAATATCAAAGGAAAAGAAAATGAACAAGAAACACATTTGAGTAGGTAGATTGCTTTTAGTTACTTGCTCCATTTCAAAACAAATATCCTTTCTATTTTCAAAACAAACACACACATTTCCAAACATCTTACAAACATTGAAAACATTTTCAAAAAGATCAACATCTTTGTATACATTCTTACGAACTAGAATCATTACAAAGATTGCCTAAATAATGGCCTCTTTACAAAATACTTTCAAAAACCACACAAAGCAAAATTTCAAACAAAATCAAGTGATCTAGCAAGTAACTAAGAGCCCATGGAAAACCATGGATGAAAAGGGTGCTAGTACCTTCCCTTTTCATAATCTACCCCCCGAACTCAAGAAAAAATCTCAAAGGTCTTTCCTGTGCTTTTTCACCTTTCCTTTTGGATAAAAGAAAATTCGGTGGCGACTCTTGCTAACCGCAACATTTGCGATCAAACGCAAAACCTTCAAGTCAGTTCTCCCACCGTATCACAGAACTGGCGACTCTGTTGGGGAAAATTCTAAAAGTGGGGTTACCTTAGAGTTAGATCACATTTACTTGCTTTCTTTGTTTGACTTGTATGCTTTATATTATGGTTCTTTGTTTGGGTTTGAATCCTCTACCCGGATTTGGGATATATTATAGGTAAGTAGCAATACATTGTGGAAACTGTGCAGGGTATACCGACATGGTCTAAGCAATAGCTACGTTAGTGCGACATATTTGTAGGTACCGGTAGCCTTTGAGTTAATCAAAGAGAATACAGGGCCGCTGAGTGATGTCATGAAGAACTAATGAACTTTTACAACCTTTACTTGACTAACTTGGCCTTTAGGATGTAGTGAGATGACCGACTTTGGTACAGTTCAAAGTTGGTAGATACTCGATACTCCACTCATTGAGGTTTGGTTTCTTGGGATATTTTGGTCGCCATTAAAGAGGCTTGAGCTGAAACAATGACCAAGGAAACAATCCAGTGATAATGAGCTCCTTAGAACCCGGTTACTATTACTAGGAAAGGTTTAAGCCAACTAAACTTCAAGAGGATACTTACCTATAAAACTCCATGCAAGCCTAAACTAAGGATTTGTTTGCTTTGTTTGTATATACATACTTGTACATAACATAATGGACATCATGAACATCATATACATCCACTAACCATTTCAAGGATTTTGGGATTCATCTTTGTTCTTGTTTTGTAGGATATGGATTCACTTTGCAGGAAAACTATTTAAGTCAACCTTGTGAGAATTCCTCCACAACTTAAGGAGCTAGCTTCAAGGATTCCTGAAAAATCTCCATTCAATGAGAGACATGGTCGTCTACTCAACTTGTTCACCTCCAATACATACGAGGACATGATGAAGGTGCTCTTTCAATTCTTTGATCCTTTACGCCATTGCTTTACATTCCCCGACTATCAACTTGTGCCTACTTTGGAGGAATTTTCCAAACACTTGAGGATTCCCATTCTCAATTAACTACCTTTCAACGGTACGGAAAGAGACCCAAAGCCAGAAGAGATTGCTCAAGCTCTACACTTGCACTCATCTGATGTCACAACCCATTGGGAAATAAGGAGTGGTGTCAAAGGTTTCCTAGAAAAGTTCCTGTTTGAGAAAGCCCAAAGCCGTTGGAATTCCTTAGACTTGCAAGCCTTTGAGGAAATTGTGGCTCTCCTCATCTATGGGATGATTTTGTTTCCAAATTCTGACCAACTCATAGATGTGAACTCCGTCAAAATCTTCATATCACGCAACTCGGTGCCTACATTACTAGGGGATATCCTACACTCTTTTCACACTCTCACAATGAGGAAAAGGGGTGTCCTTATGTGTTGCACTCCTCTCTTGGCAAGATGATTTATTTCTCATCTTCCCAAATATGTATTAAAGAATGAGCAAGGTTGAAGGTGGTCACAAAGGTTAATGACGCTCAAACATTCAGACATTCATTGGTGCTCCCAATCCAAAGAGAATGTTATCATTGTTGATCGTAGTGGAGAATTCCCTAATGTCCCTTTACTTGGCATTAAGGGAGGTATCACCTACAACCCTTGCTTAGCCTTAAGACAGTTTGGTTATGCCCGAAGGGATGGCCCGCATAAGATGCTGATTCAAGGTTTGGTATTCGACAACGACAACGACAATCAAGGTCTTTGCCAGAGATTTATCCGATCTTGGAGGATGTTAAACAAGGTGGATAGCAAGACTTTGGGGCACAAGAATTCCATCCCTCTTGAGCCTTACCTCAAATGGGTATGAACTCGTGCTTAGAGTCTTATGATGCCTTACCCCCTCCATCCTCCCGATAATCATTGAGCCTGTTAAGGAAGGAGATGTTCCGTACACTATCCTACATCCTGACATGCCCACATCTCTTAAAGACCTACAAAGGGATTGGATATAACTCAAAGGAGAGCGAGATACTTTCGAAGCCCAATTCTACGCAAGCGAGAAGAAGGTTTTGGAACTCACTAGGCTACTTCATGAGGAGAAGACTCTGAATGCCTACATTGCACCAGAGAGGATGCGTACTACCTTTTTATCTTAGAGTTTTTATATTATTTTGTCCAAGGGGCATTGATGTACTCAAACTTTATCTTATTAATATAACGTGTGTTTCCTTTTTGTCTAAAACAAATTTGAATCTTTGAAATCCTTGAAAACATTGCATATGCATATACCATTCATCATAACATAAGCAGGTCTTTTGCAATAAGTCTCCTCATCTCTCTACTGTTTATTTCAGTAAGATGGATCTCGAGCAAACATTGAAGGATCTCTAAGCTCAGAATACACAGTTTCAACAGTTGCTCTTGACCCTAGCCAAGGGGCAAGAAGAGTTGAAGACTCTGCTGGCTAAAGAGAGGAAAAAGAAAACAAAGAAGGTAAATGGAGTCTTGAACATGGGGAGAAGATTTCATGAACAGAAAAGAAGGACCTTGAACTTTGCAACCACCTCCAGAGAAAAAGACAATCAGGAAGGGAAAGGTAAAGAAACAGTTGTCCCTTCAGAATCAGAAGAGGAAGAAGAAGACTACTCTGAGGAACAATATTCTCCAACTGATGACAAGTACAGACATCTCGAAGAGCGGTTGAGCGCGATGGAAATCCACAAAGTGTCAGGCTTAGACTTTGAAGAATTGGGTTTAGTGTCAGGGGTTGTGATTCCTCCGAAATTCAAAGCACCTATTTTTTCCAAATACGACGGAGTTTCATGCCCTAAAATGCATCTCCGGTCATATGTAAGGAAAATCCAACCCCATATCGCTGATAAAGACTTATGGGTGCACTTCTTCCAAGACATTTTGTCTAGAACTCAACCTAACTGGTTTTACCGACTAGAAAGAACCAACGTTCACAATTGGGAAGTGTGACACGGTGGCAGAACCGACTTTTAATACTAGTTTGCGTTTTACATTTTTCAAAATGTCGCGGTAAGCAAGAGTCGCCATCGACTTTTATTTTATCCAACTGGAAAGGAAAAAAGCACAGAAAAATTCCTTTTTCGAGATTTTGAGTACGGGGGGTAGATTATAGAAAGGGAAGGTATTAGCACCCTTTCTATCCGTGGTTTTCCACGGGCTCTTAGGCACTTGCTCATCATTTTGAAAATTGCTTCTTTGTGTGTTTGTGTGATTTGAAAAGTTTTTGTTTGACTTTGATTTAACCCTTGCTTCTATCTTCAAGAGTGTTACGAAGTTGTTTTGAACACTTTGTTTTGAAAAGGAGTGTAAGTGTGAAAAGTTTGTTTGTTTTGAGCAAGTACTTAAGAACTAATCTACCTACTCGAAAAAAGAATTGTTCTATGTTTGTTTCCTTTAGACAGCGCTATCCTACTATTAGTGAGTAGGTAGCACCGTCGTTGGAGTTTTGAGGGTCAATTCGAAAGGGGACGTACGCTCACTAAAGCAATGTTAGGACGTCTTAGTAATAACCCTAATGTCTTAAGTCAATATTCGAGGCAACTATTCTGAGGCAACCTTTCTGAGGCAACTTTGATCTTTGAGACAAAAGGGCGACCACTAAAATACCCTATACTTAATGATAGTTTTACCGAAGGCAACCGAAGTGGGAGTATACCCTAGGAGTGCGAATGTGTGAGTGATTCAATTTCAAGTTATTTATCTTTGCACATTTAGAGTTTGCTAACCGTTTTAAAGTTAATCATACATTCTTGTCATGCATCCCTAATATTCATACATTTAACAGTTAATAGTTTGTGGAATTTAAAGTGCGGAAAGTAAAGCTAAACTATTACAAGGCTTCAGGTATTTACATAGCCAAAAACAAACCCGTAAAACAAAAGCGATAAATGAAAGTAAAAGTCCTAAATAAACTATTACAACTTGTGAGCAATTACATTAATATGGTAAAAAATAAAATAAAGCGCGCGCGAGGAAATTAAGAACTATAAGAAATTAGGATTTTGGCCCCGTCTAACCTAATCGAAAGAAACAATTATTTTTTGTTATTTTTATTTATTTAAGAAAAAGAATAAGATTTTTTATATTAAATAAAAAACTAATTGGTAATTAAATTAATTAAAAAAAAACTAAATTTAACCTATTTTTGTGTGTTTTTGGTTATTTTAAGAAAAAGAAAATAGAATTAAGTTAGAAACAAAAACCCTAATTGTTCTAATTGTTTTTAATTTATTTACAAAATAATTAAAGTTACCTAAAAATTAAATAACTAATTAAATTAATTAATTTTTGTATAAAAAATAAATATCATAAATCTAATGGGATGAAAATATTTTTGTGATTTTTTTGATAAAAAGAATTTTTAATTATGTTAGTAAAATAAATAACTAAATTAATTAAGAAATATAAAAGAAAAGGAAAAAGAAAGTTGGGCATGCAATCAGTAATTTTGGAGGGTGTCAAAAGCAAATTCTGGGCCCAAAACAGCTGGTCCACGTTGACTTCCAGAATCCCATGCATCGCTTTGACTAAGCTACACGATAGATCCTTCAATAGTGGCCTTTAGATCTGGACGATTGGTGATCTGATGGTTAGGAGATGATGCCCTATGGTGGTCTTCACGCCTTGTATGCTTGCCTGATTATTGAAAGAAAAATGATATGAAATAATGGGGGGGACCTGAGATTCAAACCCAGGCCCCAAGGCACTTTCCACCTACCTGGCTACCAACTGAGCTACACGCATTTCTTTTATACAAAACAAACAATAATTATTATATTAAGAACAAATGAAATAAAAAGAAATTCGCGCGGAAATTCAAATGGACGAGTTGGGTGATGCCACGCCATCATCCCTGTCCTCTCTTAGTGGCTAAAAGTGAAACACTTTTACCTACGGACAACATCCATAGCTACAACCTTGTCTCGTTCCAAAACCTTCCATGGGTATGATAAATGACATCTAATGCCATGAACCAACTCGTCTGGACCTGCTGAGTATCATGATGCCCTTTTTATGGGCCAATTTTGCCTGCACACAAAAACCCTAAAACGAAGCAACAAAACCTAGCCATGGTGAATCTTGATACAATCCATAAAAATGCAATTAAACTTTACAAATAGTTTGCAAATGCCTCAAGGAGCAAGAATATGTAACTATTTCATGCTATCAATGCCAAAATCATGCAATTCGATTTCAAAAATAAATCAAAGTCGTGGCTGACTTACAATGGGTTTTAGCGCCTGAAAGTGCCTGTTCTTGATTGGTTTCGCTTGCTTGGGATCCCAGGAATTGATTGAGATGGTCAGGAAGCCTTGCAATTTCCTGGAAGTGTGAAATCGAGTCTGCACTTTTTTTGATTTTTTTCAAGTTTAATTCTTGTTCTTGTGCCTCTCTCTAGCCTTGTTTTAGGTCTACAATTGTATATTATATGTCAAGGATTGTATTAGGGTTGAAAACATGATCTCAATCTTCCTCCATTATAGCTTTTGATTTGGATTTGATTCACTTGAAGATTCTTCTAAAAATAGGCCAAATTCAATCTTTTTGTGCACACAAAGGCCTTGCACGAATTCAATCACTTGCCAACTGGATATGAGACTTGAAACATGCACAATATCTTGAGATTTCAATGATTTGGATTTTCTATGATTTGTTTTGATTTAAATTGATTTAATTCAAATAAAAATGAAAATAAATAATAAAAATAAGATAAAGACAAGTGGTAAGAGATAGGACTCGTGGACCATGCTACCCACTCAAAACAAGTGCAAAACGGTTAGGCCCATTTAGCAAAAATTGCAATTTGGGTCATAGTTGACTTTTGGCAATTTTGCAAAAAATGTCAACTTCACCAATGCATAACTTCCTCAATTTTGACTCTTTGAAGGTGTTCTTGGACTTTTTAGAAAGCTTGAGATGTCCTATAAGCAACCCTTTTAGCCTCATCTCAATTTGGTATTCCATGTTCATGGATGAAGCTTTGACAAAAAGGTGTTTTTGTTGACTTTTCAAAATGACCTATAATGTCAAAATTCATAACTTCATGTGAGTGAATATTTTGAACTTGGTAGATGAAGATGAATTGTAGGTAATTTCATCCTCTTCAAAATGAGCTTTGGATTGGTCATTTTTGATAAAGTATGAGAAAGTTATGCTTGGTCAAAGTTGAGTTGACTTTTCTTATAAAACCCTAATTTAGCAACTTTTGGGTTTTGATGAATTGTGAGCATTCCTTGATGAATCATGATCAAACCTTGATAAAATTATGAATAATACTTAAAAATGAGAATGTTGACAAAAAATCTTGAAGTTTGACTGTATGTGGGCCACAATTGACTTTTGCCCTAGCATAATCGATTTTCAGGCTTTTGAGCAATTGACTGAGCAAACTTCCTCTGCAAGGCTTGAAACTTGACATGGATGATCTTGAGAACATATTAGGACATTGATGATCATTTGAGGCCCTTTGGACTCAAGTATCTTGATGCAACATTAAACCCTAATTTGAGGTAGACTGCCTTAGGAGAGAGTTTGTCTGGTCAACCCTTGAACTTCCTTGAGCAGTTTGAGGACCTCACTTGAAATGTATTGAAAAATATGAGAGGGTAAATTTTGGGGTACAACAGCTGCCCCTGTTCAATCTTCTTAAGCCCGAGGATGTAGATTGGCTTGTCTTCCTTTCGTGATCCGAAGGTGGAAGATGATTGAATACTAGAGTGCCCAGAAATTTGCACTCGCATGAAGTGGTACTCGTCTTGCGATGTTGGGAATGGGCTTATAGATGCCATTTGGAGATTGATGGGGGAAAATGGGCTTAAAGATGCCATCAGAAGGAGTGTCGATCGCCTAAGATATTCCTTAGCGAGAGCTTGTATACCTGTTGTTGAGGAGGATTCCGCTGGGGAATGCTGGTCTCTGTCTTGGGAGAAAGTCGAATTTTAGGAGCTTCAGTCGTCCATTATTCTACTGGGGGATGAGATTAAACTTGCTATCTGGTCGTAATCCGGGCTTCACAAATTCTCAATTCTTATCTGGTCGTAATCTAGGCTTCAGAATGAATTAAGTTGTTATCCGGTTGCATCCAGGTTTCAACTTGACTTTAGGGAATACTAATATCCAGTCGACTCCAGGTTTCTTAGTAATTTTCCAGGTAAGAACTGCTATTTGGTCAAAATTCAAGCTTCACAGTGTTTTGTACCACTATCTGGTCGTAATCCAGGTTTCACGATGCAATATACCATTATCTGGTCGAATCCAGGTTTCATGGTGTTTGGGGAAAAAAAGGTATTATCTGGTCGAATCCGGGTTTCATGACTTGAATTAAAGATATACCACTATCTGGTCGTAATCCAGGTTTCGTAGTATTCTTGGCTGCTATATGGTCGTAATCCAGGTTTCACAGCGTCTTGTATTGCTATCTGGTCGTAATCCAGGTTTCACAATAACTTTGTTAAGCGGCTATCCGGTCGACTCCGAGTTTCACGACTTGTGTTTAAGATATACCACTATCTGGTCGTAATCCAGGTGTCATGGTGTCTTTGTATTACTATCTGGTCGTAATCCAGGTTTCACAATAACTTGCTGGGGATCAAACTACTATCCAGTCGAATCCGGGCTTCATAGCTTGAATCTGAGGTAAACCACTATCTGGTCGTAACCCAGGTTTCGCGATATTCTGATATTGTTATCCGGTCGTTCTCCGGGCTTCACAATATGATGGAGGGATCAAGATACTATCCGGTCATGCCCGGGCTTCATAGCTTGAACTTTGTGAGGATTTGATTGTATCCTTTCCTGAAAGGTAAAGGGTTAGTCAGATGTAATGTCATGATGCATGACATGTATTGAGCAATGATGTTCTCAAAATAAATGAGACTGTGCGGTATGATGCATATGAGCATGTCATGATGTATGCAATGTATTGCTATGTTTTCTAGCATGGGAAAATAAATCCCGGGCTGTTGGAGAACAAAAGAAGTTTCGCTCGCTGAGGATAACGACCGAAGATGATTTGAGAATACACTGGCAGGAGAATAATTCTGCTGGAGAATAAACTAGTGAAAGAATGACTCTGTGGGGTAGAGAAACTCTGTCAGAAGATCTGCTGAGTTGGAGAAGTAATCTAGGTTGTGGATGAATTACCATTACTAGAAATGATGAACTCTGTCGGGGATAAAACTTCTGTTTGTGGAAGAAATAAACTCCGCTGGGGGTGGTCTTCCAGTGCTGGTGATAGATGAACTCTGCTTGGTGAGGATTCTGCCGACTTACTCGCGATTGCGAACCTCAGCTGGGGAGAGTTGATAATACTATTTTTGGATACCTTTTTAACTCTGCGGGGAGTGTATGCATCTTTTAGTTTTATTCTTCAGCTGGGTCTATCCCTGCACCTGGTGGATGGAGCATCTATGAGGTCTGGACATTTCTTGTTTGCTCCTGTTCCTGAAATTACCGGTAATCGTCTTTTGTTTCACATGTACAGATTTATGAGCAGCAATTATTGTCAAATGCATATATAAAAAATGAATCATTGGACGTTCTTGCAAAAAAAAAAAACAGGAAAAAAAAACAAATTTGAAATTTATTATAAAAATGAATTATATTGATTTTGAAGTTGGCCTGTAATAAGCGTTTTGTACAAGAGGCTGACGTCCTAGTAAGAGAACGCCTCCGAAATGATGGAATTTATACAATTTTGTGAAAAACAAAGAAAAACAGTTATGTGAACAATCCCACTGGGTTCCAAATTTGCTATTGCCTTTATTCCTTCAAGCCTCTCATCACTTTGCTACTTGATTGAAGGTGAGTCAGGTCAATTGGCGCCGTCCGAGCTTGGTAGTTGATACTGAAGTCTGGTTGCAAGGTGATCCAATGAGACATAGTGTTACACTTTGATCCCTAATTTTTTCCTGGACCGCCCTTTCGGGTTTTCAATCCACTGGGATATCCTTTTTTGCCCAAGCCGCCTTTTCAGGTTTTCGACTTGCCGGGTGTTCCGTTTTTTCCATTTTCATCCCTTACTTTTGCCCGAACCCTTTTGGTTCGCCGGGAAGCCTTTATTTTTTCCTAGGACAGTCGACCTAGCGGGTCTTTGATTATGCGTAGTATTTTTTCACTATGTCTGCATTGACGGGGTGAGGAAGGTCGTCACCATCCATGGTGGTTAGAATCATGGCTCCTCCTAAGAAAATATTCTTAACCATAAATGGCCCTTCGTAAGTGGGGGTCCATTTGCCCCTGGGATCACCTTGCGGTAGAATGATGCATTTGATCACTAGATCTCCGACTTAATACTCTTGTCGTCTGAATTTCTTGTTAAATGCCTTGATCATTCGCTTTTGGTAGGTCTGACCATGACAAATAACAGTAAGTCTCTTTTCATCGATTAACTTCAGCTGATCAAACCGGGTCTGGATCTAGTCATCTTCGCTCAAACCTGCATCCTTCATAATCCGAAGAGAGGGTATCTGGACCTCAATGGGTAAGACTGCCTCCATGCCATACACCAAAGAATAAGGTGTTGCCCCTGTTGACGTCCGCGCTGAGGTACGGTACCCATGAAGAGCGAATGGTAACATCTCATGCCAGTCTTTGTATGTCACTGTCATCATCTGCACAATCTTCTTGATGTTCTTATTAGCCGCTTCAACAGCCCCATTCATCTTTGGCCGGTAAGGAGAAGAGTTGTGATGCTGTATCTTAAACTGTTTGCAGAGCTCGGTGATCATTGTATTGTTGAGATTTGTACCATTGTCCGTAATGATCCTCTCTAGTACACCATATCGATAGATCAGATTGTGTCGGATGAACCGTGCCACGGCGTTCTTGGTCACTGTAGCAAAGAAGCTGCTTCAACCCACTTTGTGAAGTAATCAATTGTTACTAGAATAAAATGATGCCCGTTGGACACAGTAGGTATGATCTCGTCAATCATATCGATGCCCCACATTGCAAAAGGCCAAGGAGCTGTTAAAACATTCAGAGGAACTGGAGGTACATGCACCTTATCAGCATAGACTTGGCACTTGTGACAGGTCTGAGAATGCTGATAACAATCGGCTTCCATAGTAGACCAATAATCTCCTGCCCGTAGGATTTTCTTCGCGATGGTATGTCCACTGGAATGAGTTCCGAAAGTACCTTCATGTAACTCTGCCATAATCCTTTCTGCTTCGTTCTTGTCCACACACCGCATTAAGGTTGAATCATGGTTACGCTTGTAAAGGATACCATTACTGATGAAGAACTTCGCCACGAACCTCCTCAGAAACTTCTTATCATTAATAGAGGCACCCTCGGGGTACTCTTGAGCCTCAAGATACCTTTTTACCTCGTTAAACCAGGGTTTATCCGCTACCTCTTCAGTCTCGATGTCACAACAATGTGCGGGTTCGTCCAACCTTTCAATGGTAATCCGGGGAGCTTCATTATCCCACATGACCTTGAACATAGAAGACATAGTAGCTAGCGCATACGCTAACTGGTTATCCTCTCTGGGGAAATGTTCAAAGGTTATCTCCTCGAAGTGCGGAAGCAACGTCAATATATACTCTTTGTAAGGAATAAGATTTGGGTGCTTCGTATCCCACTCTCCTTTGATCTGACTGATCACGAGATATAAACTTAATCCTCAGGTCAATAGCTGCTCGAAGACCCATGATGCATGCTTCATACTCCGCCATATTATTGGTGCAGTTAAAACATAATCAGGCTGCGAACGGAGTATGACAGCCTTCAGGAGATATGATCACAGCGCCGATGCCATTACCCAATGCGTTTGAAGCTCCATCAAAATACATAGACCATCGGGATCCTTCCTCAGGTCCTTCATCCAGTCCAGGTTCTTCATAATCGGTCACCAACATGATGTTCTCGTCCGGGAATTCGAAGTTTATAGACTTGTAATCATCCACGGCCTGATGCTCCAACTGATCCGCTAACACACTTCCCTTGATTGCTTTTTGGGTTGTGTATTGGATGTCATACTCAGTTAAGATCATCTGCCATCTTGCTATTCTTCCGGACAAGGCAGGCTTTTCGAATATATTCTTGATTGGATCCATCTTCGATATCAACAGGGTAGTGTGAGTCAGCATATATTGTCTCAGCCGGCGAGCAGCCCATGCCAAAGCGTAACAAGTTTTCTCGAGCAACGAGTATTGGGTCTCGCAGTTGGTAAACTTTTTGCTAAGGTAGTAAATAGTATGCTCTTTTCAGCCAGACTCATCATACTGCCCCAACACACACCCCATTGAGTTATCCAACACTGTCAAGTATAAGATCAAAGGTCTTCCTTCGACTGGAGGCATCAGAATTGTTGGATCTTAGAGATATTCTTTGATCCTTTCGAGGGCGGCTTGACACTCATCATTCCACTTTACCACTTGATCTTTCTTCAGCAGCTTGAAGATCGGTTCACAAGTAGCAGTCAGATGTGAAATGAATTGGGTAATGTAATTCAGACGTCCCAAAAAACCTCTAACTTCCTTTTCTATGCGGGGAGCTGGCATCTCCTGTATAGCCTTTACCTTTGCAGGATCCACTTGAATACCTTTATCACTAACGAAGAAACCCAACAGCTTACCAGACCTTACCCCGAAGGTGCACTTGTTCGGGTTTAACCTCAGCTTATACATCTTCAACATGTCAAACAACTTCTGGAGATGGTCGAGGTGGTCTTCTTCAGTCTGGGACCTTGCAATCATGTCATCAACGTAAACCTTAATCTCATGGTGAATCATTTCATGGAACAAAGCGACCATGGCACGCTGATAAGTTGCCCCAGCATTCTTCAACCCGAAAGGCATCACCTTGTAACAGAAAGTACCCCACTGTGTAATGAAAGTTGTCTTTTCCATATCCTCGGGAGCCATCTTAATCTGATTGTAACCAGAGAAACCATCCATGAAGGAGAAGACCTTATGTTGTGCAGTGTTGTCGACCAGAACATCAATATGAGGCAGAGGGAAATCATCTTTGGGGCTCGCCCTGTTCAGATCTCTATAGTCTACACACATACCTACGTTACCATCCTTCTTCGGAACCGGAACCACGTTGGCAACCCACTGTGGGTAAGAAGTAACAGCTAGAAATTCGGCGTCGAACTGTTTCATGACCTCAGCTTTGATTTTCTCAGACATCTTGGGACGCATACGGCGAACCTTCTGCTTTACCGGAGGACAGTCTTCTTTGGTTGGCAAGCGGTGAACCACAATATCAGTGTCTAGACCAGACATATCTTCATAAGACCAGGCGAATATCTCAACATAGTCACGTAGCATCTGTATCAACCGTTGCTTGACACTAGGTTCCAGATTCGAACCTATCTTAACCTCTTTCTTGTCTTTGTCTGTACCCAAATTTACTGATTCCACTGGCTCTTCATGAGGATGTATGTCCCTCTCTTCCTGTAGTAACAATCTAGCAAGTTCCCCAGGCACCTCACAATCATCCTCACCTTCGTCCTCGGCTTGGTTGATCGGATTTTCGAAGTCATAACTGGCAGTAGCAGAGTCGTTATCAATGGGATCCTGAGTGGATATGGATCTGCACTATGATATATGAGTGTGTGTAAGACAATAGTTGTTTTGATAAAGTGCAAGATAGAAAAGAAAAACAAGGAGCACAAAATTTGTAATGCAAGAAACGGCCAATGCTTTATTGATGATATATGAAAATGACAAATAATAAGCCCTCACAAACAAAGCCAAGGTTCCTCGGGCAAGGCACCTGCCCATAAAGTTTCAAACTGTCTGTTACAAATCTCAAAACAAAAGTCTATTACTGTGTAATAAAAGAAACGAGCACGAAGTCCTTTGCCGTCCAATTGTTCAAGCCACCGTTGGTAGTCGGGTAAATCCAGCTGTCGATATCTGACTCTTCTTCTTCATGTTCAATTGCATTTAATCCCGGATTACGGATGCACATAGGAGGTCTTCCAATCCGCGCGCGCCGAACAACCCTTTGAGCCTCTGCAGTAAAGCCCAAACCAAACTTGTCAGTCTTGCGTGTGAAGCAGGGAGTTGTCCTCAATTTGCACACATACCTTGATTAATAACAGCCCTGGCATCCTTGAGGGAAGCCATCTTCAATGGAGGTTTGTCAGCGGCAACTTCAGTCGACACTAAAGTCTGGGGAACCTCTTCAAAATTATGACACGGGGTTTAGATGAACTCTCCATCCATCTCCACATACCGGAAGGAGTTGATGTGACTCACCATGTACTCCTCTTCACCTTGTACTGTAACAATCTTCCCTTTTACTGGATATTTCAGCTTCTGATGGAGCGTAGAAGTCACTGCCCCAGCCTTATGAATCCAAGGGTGACCCAACAAGCAAGAATAAGATGGTCGGATATCCATCACATAGAAAGTAGATGCAAAAGTCTGAGAGCAAACCTTAACAAGGACATCCACCTCCCTGTGCACCATCCTTTTCGAACCATCGAAAGCCCTAACCACAATATTACTTGGCTTCAGAGTCAAACCTTCACAGTCCAGACGGTCTAATGCCTTCTTTGGTAAGACATTCAATGAGGACCCAGTATCCACCAACACGTGGGCCAGAGTAGTGCCCCTGCAATCGATCGAGACGTGAAGAGCATCATTGTGATTTCTTCCTTTGGCAGTCAGATCTGCGTCTGAGAAACCCAAACCGTTGTCGGCAGTCAAACTAGCTACACAGTCTTTGAATTGATCAACAGAGGTTTCCTACGGCACATGCGCAGTCTTGAGGAAAGCAATTAAAGCCTTTGCATGGGCTTCAGAACACAACAACAAGGATAACATGGAGATTTTGGATTGGGTCTGCCCCAGCTGCTCGACTACATTGTAGTCGCTTTTCTTGATAATCTTCCGAATTTCCTCTATCTCCTGCTTAGAGGCTTCTACAACAATCTTCTTAGGTGCCTCCGTCCGGGAAGGCTCACCTGTAACTTCTTTGCCCCGAGTGTCAGATGACTCAGTGATAGGAGTGATAGCTGGAGTAAGAATTGGAGCAGTAGCTGATGTATTGGAAGATGGAATGACAATAGGTTTTGGAACAGTCGGAGGAGAAATATCAGGAGGGAAAAGTCTTCCACTTCTAGTGACCTTGCTAGACCCGACAATATTGCCGATATCAACATCAGCTTCTTCATCTTTAAACTCTTGTTTAACCCCATGGTAATACACATCAGCACCATAGTGCCATGGGATAGCCTTGTCTGAAGTGTAAGGGATAGGACCAGGAATAGTAATGATCAACGGAGAGATTTTTGGAACAGTTGTAATCCTAATAGGCGTTCTCGAGGAAGCCTTGGAAGGATTGGAGGAAATGGTTATGATGGCAACATCTTCAACTGGAATCAATGGAGTCAAAGTCTTCTCAAACAGGATCTCTTTATTATCCATCAGGCGCTGAACAACTGACCTCAACAAATGGCAACCTGCAGGTAGAATTGAACATAGGTGGCAACCTTTGCCACAACCCGGAAATAAACCGACCAACAAAAGATTCTTCTTCACGATCATTAGAGGAGTAGAGATGTCTTCCACAAAGGTTACAAATAAATCATCGTCCACAACATTTACTCCATAACCATGCTTGGGCATAGGAGCAGTTACAACATTGTATTTCTCTGGAGCGTCAAACTCGATCTCTTTAGCTTCAATCAAATCTTGCACCCTATTCTTCAAAGCCCAACCGTTGTTCGTATCATGACCCGAGCTATCAGAGTCATAGGCACAACGGGCGTTGGGATTATATAGCGGAGAGGTGGTGCTGAGATTCTTCGGGGTTTCCCTCAGAGTTACCAGATTGGTCTTTAGCAATTGTGGTAGAATCTGGGACAAAGTCATGTTAAGCCGAGTGTACTGTCTCTGCGGCCTATCCATTCTTTGCTGATTGTTGCATTGTGGGGCAACAGTGGGTCTTGATATTACTACCGCATTCACCACTTGACGGCATTCAGGTTGGTTTTGGCTCCTCGGGCTGTATAATGCACTAGCTTCTTTCTTACCAACAAAAAGCTTCTTTACTGCACCAGATGACACATCCTTCTGTATCTTACCGCTTTTGATACCAACTTCTACTCTTTCCCTAGTCATAATCAATTTAGTAAACCCAAACGATGAACTGTCGATCAGATGATTGAAAAATGGACCAGACAGCGTCCCAAGAAACATATCAACCAACTCCCTGTCAGACAAAGGGGGTTGGACTCTTCCAGCCAGATCCCTCCATTTATGAGCATAGTCCTTAAAACCTTCACTTGCAACCATAGACATACCCTGAAGCTGAGTACGAGTGGGAGCAAGGTCGGCATGATACTGGTACTGCTTGTAGAAAGCAGCAACAAGGTCCTCCCAGTTGCGGACATTAGCTCATTCTAATTGATAAAACCATTCAAGTTGAGTCCCTGACAAACTGTCTTGAAAGAAGTGTACCCACAGATTCCTATCAGCAGTGTAAGGTTGAATTTTTCTGACGTATGAGCGAAGATGGAGTTTTGGACAGGATACTCCATTGTACTTAGCAAAAACTGGAGCTTTGAACTTGTGAGGGATCACCACCCCCGATGCTAGTCCCAAATCTTTGAAATCCAACCCAGGAACCTTCTGAATCTCCATAGCACTTAGGCGGTCCTCAAGTTGTTTGTACCTATCCTCAGCAGGAGGGTACTGTTCCTCATCAAAGTCAGTGTCATTATCAGAGACCACAGGACTAGGCCCATTTTCTTCCTCTTGATTCTCTCCTCCTTTGGATGAATGAGACAAATCAGCTTCCTCTCGCAACCTATTCCCAAACCGGTGACCCATATTCAGAAGAACCACCTTCTTCTTCTTCTTTTCCTTCTTCAGGATAAGAGTCTTCAAATCTGCTTTCCCTTTAGCCAGGTTCAAGAACATCTCCTGGAATTGAGCATTCTGAGCCTGAAGAGCTTTGATGGCTTGATCGGTAGGCATTTCAGAAGACATCTTATGCTGAAATAAACAGCAAAGAAGATGAGAAACCTGTAATGGTACCTGTGATGAGGTGCATGATAATGGAATGCGTATGAAATGATTTCAAAAACTTTGGGAGATTTAAATTTGTAAGACAAAAATGAAACACACTTTATTAGATTTAACTTGTAAAAATGTTTAACAATGCCTTTAAGGCGTTACAAAAGAAATAACTGAAAAGCAAATCTAAACTAGAAATAATAAAAAACATCAAAGCTCCCATGGTCGCTTCCCCTTCGTGTTGACATAATCATTGATTGTTCTTTCATTCTCAAGTTGCCTCGTGAGCTTAAAGATCTTCCTCTCTTTCTCATGATACTTTTCTCGGTAGGTATCCCTTTCTTCCCTCAACTGAATCCAAGATCTCTTCAATGCCCCAAGATCAGTAGGCATGTACGGATAAAGGACTGTATAAGGAACACCTTCTTCATTGGTATGCTCCACAATCACTGGCAGCACAGCTTCATAGGGCATCCTAAGCTTCTGGGCACGAGCTCGGACCCATTGTAGATAAGGTTGCATAGGGAGAGAAGTCTTTGGTCCTAGCTCGTGAGGGTCAGACCTGTTCACCATGCCCTAAGCTCGGATGAACCTTCGACGATGCTCATTAGGGTCTTCCTTGTAGTCAAAGGCAATGTCCTCAAGAAGCAACTCATGGGGACCGTCTCTTTGAGCGCGACCAAACTGTTGTAAAACCAAACAAGGACTGTAGGTTATACCTCCTCTGATTCCAAGAAATGGGACATTGGGGTATCCTCCATATCGATCAATGACAACAACCTTTTCCATATCTTTAGAACTCCAAAGAATGTCCGTATGGGCAAGAGACATTATCCTGTAGGACCAACATAGACCTTCCTCATTCTTCAATACAGACTTAGGGAGGTGCAAAATAAACCACCTCGCCAGCAGTGACATACAACACATGAGGGTCCCTCTTCTACGCACAGTACGAGTATAAAGAGCATGTAGGATATCACCAAGAAGAGTAGGCACGGGATTGCGGGACAGGAAGATCTTAACCGCATTCACATCTATGAAGGAATCTGGATTAGGGAAATGAACCAAGTCGTAGATGAGGAGAGCCAAGATGTCTTCAAAAGCCTGAAAATCCAAGTTATCCCAGAACTGTTGAGCTTGATTTATCAGAAACTTAGCCAAGAAACCTTTAACCCCGCTCCGTGTCTCCCTGTTGGATACTACATCAGCCCTTTTTAGGTGTAAGTCTGAAGCAATGTCCTCAGGTCTAGGAGTCTCTTCCAAACCTGTGAAGGGTGTCTGTTCGAGAATGGATATGCCCAGTAAATCAGAAAACTCTTCCAAAGTAGGAACTAGCTGATAATCTGGGAAAGTGAAGCAATGATGCAATGGTTCGAAGAACTGGAAAAGCACACTCATGTCTCCTAATAAATGATGAAGTATCAGAAATCTTCGAGGCCAAATCTTTGAGTTGAGCAGGTATTTGCACAAAGTTAACTCGGATGGTGTTTTTGCACATGAAAGCCATAATCTGCAAAACAGAACAAAGATAAATCCCCTCGGTCTTTGAAATGGTTAGTATAATGAAGTATGTATGCTATGTTATGATGAATGATGTCATGATAAAACACACAACAAGTATAGTAGGTAACAAACATGGTAAAGGAAAAAAAGTCACACAAGAGAGCCCTTAAGTTTCAGGCTTGCATGGAGTCTAGGTACTACCCTCTTAAAGTTTTGTTGGTTCAACCTGTCCTAATAATAGTAACCGAGTTCTAGAGGTTCTCAATATCACTGACCATCCTCCATCGGTCATGGTTTCAGCTCACGCAATCTTTTCTTGCGACCGAAACTATCTCGAGAGTATGGTCTCAATGAGTGTAGTATCGAGTATCAACCAGTTCTCAACTCTATACCGAGGCCGGTTATCTCACTACTTCCTATGGCCAAGTTGGTCAATTATAGGTTCTAAGGTCAGTTGATGCTTAATGACCCATATAGCAGCCCCGTATTCTCCTCGTTTCTCCACAAGGGATACCGGTATAAACCAATGTGCCACATCAACGTAGGTACTACTTCAACCGTATCAGTCTACGCCGTACAGTTCCCTCACAGTTTATTGCTACTTACCTAAAAGGTGTCCCCCAGATTCGGGTTAGGATCTATAGTAACTTCGATACAAAGCCCACAAAAAGAAAGAAAACAAATCAGACAATAGAAGAAAATATAACGAACTAATCCTAAGGTATACCCCACTTATTAAATCCCCAGCACAGTCGTCAGTTCTGTGATATGGTGGCAGAACCAACTGTTAATACTGGTTTGTGTTTTGCATTTTGCAAAATGTCTCGGTAAGAAAGAGTCGCCACCGACTTTTATTTTATCCAACTGGAAAACAAAAAAGCATAGAAAAATTCCTTTTTCGAGATTTTGAGTACGGGGGGTAGATTATAGAAAGGGAAGGTATTAGCACCCTTTCTATCCGTGGTTTTCCACGGGCTCTTAGGTACTTGCTCATCATTTTGAAAATTGCTTCTTTGTGTGTTTGTGTGATTTGAAAATTTTTTGTTTGACTTAAATTTAACCCTTGCTTTTGTCTTCAAGAGTGTTACGAAGTTGTTTTGAACACTTTCTTTTGAAAAGGAGTGTAAATGTGAAAAGTTTGTTTGTTTTGAGCAAGTACTTAAGAACTAATCTACCTACTCGAAAAAAGAATTATTCTATGTTCGTTTCCTTTAGACATCACTATCCTACTATTAGTGAGTAGGTAGCACCGCCGTTAGAGTTTTGAGGGTCAATTCGAAAGGGGACGTACGATCACTAAAGCAGTGTTAGGACGTCTTAGTAATAACCCTAATGTCTTAAGATCAATATTCGATGCAACTATTCCGAGGCAACTTTGATCTTTGAGACAAAAGGGCGACCACTAAAATACCCTATACTTAATGTGATCGGTGGATCTGGAACTGACTGTTTAACGCTGGTTCGCGAAATATCGCGGAAGCAAGAGTCACCACCGTCTTTTATTTTCTCCAAATGGAAAGGACAAAAGCACAGAAAAATTCCTTAAAGAGATTGCTCTCGGTTCGGGAGGTAGATTATAGAAAGGGAAGGTGTTAGCACCCTTTCTATCCATGGTTATCCATGGGCTCTTAGATACTTGCTCATTTGTGTTTTCAAAAATGGTTTGTTTGCTTTTCAACTGTGGGTTTTAAAAAGTTTCTTTGAAAATTCCAGTTCGACTCTTGTATCGGTCCTCAAGAGTGTTTGAAAAAATTGTTTTCGAAAGCTTTTTGAAAATGTGTTGGTGTGAAAAGTATTTTTTGATTTGTTTTTGAAATTAGAGCAAGTATCTAGAGTCGTCCACCTACCCTAAGGAATTCGTCTGTGTAAATGTCCTTTAAAGTAGTGCCATCCCACCATTGAGAGGTAGGTAGCACCACCGTTGGAGGTGTTCGGGTCAATTCGAGTTTGTAGGGACATGGTGATCACCAGAGCAATGGGAAGACACCTTAGAAGCTACCCTCATGCCAGGTTCCCGGATCATGAGGACTTACTAAGACATCCTCTACTCGACGATCACCTTTCGAGGCAAGGAAACAGTGAGGCGTACCCTAGGGGTGGTGTGTGCAATTTGTGTGTCGTTTTCATTTGCATTTATCTTGTCATGTCATTGGTGTTCTACGCTTTTGTTTTTATTTTGTCCATACATTCTTTCATGCCATTGTTTAACAGTTAAAATATTTGCGGGAAAGTAAAAATTCTAAGCTATTACAAAAGGCGCGGGTCCACATCGCCAAAATTAAACCAGGACCAGATTTGACAGAAAATGAAGAAATTAAAAGAAAAGTGCGAGAAAATTAAAAGGTTACATGGCCTTGGGAGAGATACATAAATATTATAAAGCAATAAAATAAATATGCGAATAAGAATTAAATCGAACCGAGGGCGTTGGACCCTTTTTGCAAAATTAAAATTACATGGAATTAATTAATTAAGAAAAAAAGAAAAGGAAATGTTTTTGGTATTTTTATGATTTTTAGGATTTTAATTAAAAAGGAATTAACTAAAATAAATACTAACCCTAATTCTAGTGGCTTTTAATTTATTAAGAAAACATTGAATTTTAACCTAAATTAACCCTAATTTTTATATACAAATTAATTATAAAAAATAAATATCTAATGTTTAATTATTATGGAATAAAAAAAAGATAAAAATTAATTAAACCCTAATTCTATGTTTTTTAGATTTTTATTAAAAAGAATTAAAATTAAACCTAATTTAACTAATTAATTTATGAACTTATTTACAAAATATTAACTAATTAAATATATTTAATTTTGGTCTTTTCTGATTTTTATGGCATTTTGTGATTTTTATGAAAATATAATTAAATTAACAGAGTTAATAAAAAAAATAATAATTGAAAATAAAGAAATAAAGAAAAATAATGAAAAGGGTTTGTAAACCTGGGGGGGGGGGGGGGGGGGGGTTCAGGCCCCAAACAGGAGGTGAAATTGTGATAATCTGGCCCATTAACCTTGCTGGCCTTCTTGACTTTTCAGGACGCGTGTACACGCGTTGACTAGGGTGCATTGTATTCTCCAATCCATGGCCTTTGATCTGATGCTCCAAGACGCGTGGGCGCTTGATTTTATGGGTGCACGGTAATCCCTTATACTTAATCTGCATGGGAACATTAGCTGAAAAATAATATTGAAAGGGGTGAAGACCTGGGGCTCGAACCCAGGTCATGTACTTTACCAACCACTATGCTGGCCACTGGATCAACTCATACGCGTTTAATATATAATAACTAGTAAATATTATAAAAGAAAATTGGTTAGTAGCTTAAAAACACGCGCGGAATTTGAATGAACCACTCACGCCTTGACACTGCATCATCTTCTTCATGTTTGTTTTTCCTGAAAATATAATAAAACATGGCAACGGTTTTTTAAGCGTTCTCTTAGGCATGTTTTGGGAAAATAGCGACTAGCCCTATGATGCTCATAAATTGAGCGCGAGGGTAGCTTCTTCTTCGTCCAAGTGCGTTGATCATGACCATGGTGTCGTGGTGTCCCAATTTTGCCTCATGTTAAAACCCCTAATTTGAAGCTTCCTGAACCCTAAATATTATCAATGGCGAAATCGTGTATAGCACATAAAAATACAATCAAACATATGGGTTAGCTTCAGAACAAGTCAATTAATATGAATGCATCAAAAAAACGCAATGAAAATGCCTTAAATATGAAACACGATTATGCATTTTTTTTGAAACAGTTTGAATCCATGGTACCAATTCTGGGCGTATGAAGGTTGGAAAGTGATCCAGTTAGCTTCAGGGGGACACGAGGAAGCTTTTGCAATTGGTCTTATGCTTTGAATCAACCTAAAACCTAATTTTCAGTTTTGAGTTTTCTTGCAAAAAATTTCAAGTTGGTAATGGGGTTTTGCGCAGCTTTTCTGGTCTTTTGGATTAGGTTTGTATTCAGGCTTATGTAATGAACCAATTAGGTCAAGAATTCTGATCAAAATCTCTTGTATTCATGGCTTTTGAGATTTGATTTTCAAGATCTTTTTTTCAAATATTTTCCATGTGTTTTTGTACAAATCATGATCAATTCTCTCCAAATCTTTCCATATTTGAATATGCACGAATTATTGAGTAGATTTCATGCAAAAAAGATTGTAAAACTTAGGTTAAATATTTTCCATGTATTTAATTTGATTTAAATGAATTATTATTAATAAAAATTCGAATAAATAAATAAAAAATGGAGAAATACTTCCCTTTGGGCCAAGTGGTCGTGCACATGCTTGGGATGATGAATTGTGGAAGAAAAATGGGCCCATTAGCAATTTTAGGTCATTTGAACCAATGTTGACTTTTCAAAATATCCAAAAATTTCCCAACTTCCACAAGGCATAACTTGCTCAATTTTTAAGCTTTGCTCATGTTCTTGGACATTTTGGAAAGGTCTTTGAGTCCGATAACCAATGCCTTTGGTCCCATGTCATTTTGATTTACCAATCTCAAGTTATGGCCTTTGACTTAAAGTCCCTTTTTGTTGACTTTTGAAAATGACCTATAATGTTGAAATTGATAACTTTTTGTGAGAGCATTTCTTGGACTTGAAGTATGAAGATGAGTTGTAGGAAATGTCTTTCTCTTCAAAATGAGCTTTGGATGGAATTTTTCTGACAATCCATGTGAAAGTTATGCCCTGGTCAATTTACAGTTGACTTTTTTCAACTGTCCAAATAAGGAAACTTTTGCATCTTGATGATTTTTGAGCCAAGCTTTGAGAATCATGATCAAGCATTGATCAAATGATGTTTGTGGCTTCAAAATGATATGTTGATCAAAAATTTGAACTTTTGACTGTCAAATGACCATTTTGCCCCTACAGTTGACTGTAGTGCAATTAGGGTTTTGACTGTGCAGTTTTGTGCTGAAAGCCTTGAAACTTTGTATGAGGATGCTTGACCATATTTGTAGGCATGTGAGACTTGATTGGACCTTTGGAAACTTCATTTTCTTGATCAGAAGCAAAACCCTAATTTTGACTGTTTAGGAGACCCTTGAACTGTGCAACCCTTGGGGAATTTTGAAGCATGATTTTCAGATGCTTGATATAGATATGTCCTGACTGGTTACAGGAGCTGGATCTGGAGCTTCAAACGGTGATGAACGAACCAGGGGTGGTTACTACCTTAGCATGAACGGTAAGAGAACCTTGGGTGACTTTAACCTCAACAATGCTCGTTGAGAAAATCTTGGTGGGAATTACCATCTTCGCAGTATCGGGAAGAGAACCAAAGGAAATTATAATCTGAAAGAGAATTACATCTCACGCACCGTCGGGGAGAGAACCATAGGAAATTATAACCTGAAAGGGAATTACATCTCACGCACCGTCGGGGAGAGAACCATAGGAAATTATAATCTGAAAGGGAATTACATCTCACGCACCGTCGGGGAGAGAACCATAGGAAATTATAACCTGAAAGGGAATTACATCTCACGCGCCGTCGGGGAGAGAACCATAGGAAATTATGACCTGAAAGGGAATTACATCTCACGCACCGTCGGGGAGAGAACCATAGGAAATTATAACCTGAAAGGGAATTACATCTCACGAACCGTCGGGGAGAGAACCATAGGAAATTATAACCTGAAAGGGAATTACATCTCACGCACCGTCGGGGAGAGAACCATAGGAAATTATAACCTGAAAGGGAATTACATCTCACGCACCGTCGGGGAGAGAACCATAGGAAATTATAACCTGAAAGGGAATTACATCTCACGCACCGCCGAGGAGAGAACCATAGGAAATTATAACCTGAAAGGGAATTACATCTCACGCACCGTCGGGGAGAGAACCATAGGAAATTATAATCTGAAAGGGAATTACATCTCACGCACCGTCGGGGAGAGAACCATAGGAAATTATAATCTGAAATGGAATTATATCTCACGCACCGTCGGGGAGAGAACCATAGGAAATTATAACCTGAAATGGAATTATCATCTCACGCACCGTCGGGGAGAGAACCATAGGAAATTATAATCTCAAAAGCGAACGTTTGAGAAAAACCTGATAACTTCTACTGAGTCTTTATCAGAAAAATCTGTTTGGGGTCGATTTAGCTGGACTAGAGAAGGCCTTGGACTGGATAAGAAATCTTCGGAGTCGATTAACTGAACCGGTCTAGGTCTTGAAATATGCTGAGAACTTTAACTGGCTTTTTCCTGAAAGGTAAAGGTCAGTCATATGCAATACATGATATGGACCAAGTAATGATGCTCTCAACGTAAATGAGATTTTTATGATATGATGTGTCTATGCATGCTATAATGATGTATGTGATTTTTAGGAATGTATGCTTTCGTCTAGGAAAGTAAATCCTTGACGGGTGCCGGGAAGTCATATCCTGGGCTGATGTTGAAGAATAGATTTCGCTTCCGCTGGGGATGATAGTTACAAGAATACCGGTAGGAGAAGATGACTCCGTTGAGGAATAAACTTGGCCAATGGAAGATTCTGCAGGGAGAAAAATACTCTAGCGATCGTGCTGGGGAGTGATACTCTGTGGGGAGAGGGATGCTTTTGCTGAATTGTTGATGGTAACTTGCTGGGGATACCCTTATTGTTGGAAGTGTTGATAGACTTCGCTGGGGATGAGAAAGAACTGTATTGACGACGACCTTTCCGTGGCTTTTGGCTGAGGATAACCCAGTTATATCCTGTTAAGGAAATAACTCTTTAAATAAAGTCGGGCGACGCGTTCGTGCTCTGCGAGGATAAGCTTCCAGAATCTACTGGGGATAAGCTTACTGCTGGGGAGATGATTCCAACCTTCATGGGGAACTAGATTGGACTCTCTTGGGGAAGTTTTGAACTGCGGGGGAAGTGATTCCTTTGAATATTTGATATACCGCCGGGGAACAATCTTTAGACCAAGACTGCCGGGGATGCTTGTTAAGAATATATGTGCTGCCGGGGAATGTTGAGATCTGCTGGAGGATACCCAACTTCCTTAAGATTTGATAACTTTGCTTGAGGAAGAGTGCACTGACTGCTGACTTACTCTCTGGGGAATTAAGGTGTACTGGTCATGTTCTTTAGCTGAACCTACCTTGGTACCTTGGCGGACAGAACAATTAGATTGCTTTAGACAACTCATCATTGCCCCTGTTTCCGAGGTGGGAGAGGAAGACCTGTGAGGTGCTGATAGTTGTTGATGGACCCACTTTCTTCTGGTAGACAGGTGACAAGATGACGGGACATAGTCGTACGCTTTAATCCCTAAATTTGCCTGGACCGCCCTTTCGGGTTTTCAGTCCTCCGGGATACCCATTTTTGCCCAAGCCGCCTTTTCAGGTTTTCGACTTGCCGGGTGTACAGATTTTTTTTCATTTCATCCCTTCATTTTGCCCGAACCCTTTTGGTTCGCCGGGAAGCCCTTATTTTGCCTAGGCATGTCAGCCTAGCAGGTCTTTGATTGTGCGTAGTATTTTTTTGACTATGTCCGTTCTCAGAACGTAGGGAGTTGCCCCTGTTAGAAGTGTTTTGTCGTGCCACCAGAAGGTATTTGATCAGGCAAGATTTGTTGCGGGAATGTCCCCAGTGACTCAGGCGGAGATTTGCCCCAGGCTATTTTTTGCCTTTGAGAGATTCTCCGAATCTTGATTGGATTGCCCCAGATAATGGACCATGATCGTGTCATGCTCCTTGATTGGAAGTGCTTCTGTTCATTAGGCATTTGTCGTGCAAATTTTCCTGCTGTTCAAACAAAAGTCATATGCAAACAAAGTTATGTTAAAAATGCAAAGCTTATGTCTGTCTTGAAGTTTTTGAAAAATGCATTTTTTCCATAAAACAAGTGAATATTTGTAAAACGTGATGTCAACTCCGTATTTTACCGTGAGCCTTAAGGAGTCAGGATACCTTTGTAACAATATGCTTTCAAACTAACCCATGCTTCAGCTAGGACTTTTGAGGGTTATAACGTGGCTTGGTTCACGGTTTAAGAAACAAAGGATAAAGGCTCAAATTATTTGTACCCACCCGCTCTTCGTGATGTTCTCCAAACCTAAACTCAGTTGATCGTACGTTGGACCTTGTTTGAGTCTTTGCTCTGATGTTCCAATGATGGTTCGGATGTTGATAACTTCTTTTGAATAGGTAGTCATTTTTGTCGAGGGTTTGTATGACCTCTTTATTGTCTGATTTTTTCTTGTTATCCCTTTCTTTTTTTTCCTGAACTGTTTCCTTTTTTGGAATTACAGTCAGCGGGATGCCCCAGTTTTGTAAGTCTCCCTTTTTATAGGTTTTGACTTTTTTGGGCTTTTATTTTTGAGATAATGACTGCCTTTCTTTATTGATTATTCGGAACCATCACTGTCTTTCATTTTGTAAGGACCTCCTTGGTGCCATTCGTTATGCACTTGGATCAACTGAGAGACTACCCTGCCCCAGGTTATGATTAAGGGTTTTAAATTTCGAAAAGAAAAACTCCTACTTCTTTGGCTCAGATGGGTTGACGAGGGATTATCTTCCTTATAACTCCAGTGTTTAGGAATTGAAACAATGCCTGTACCTCATCAGCGGGGTCTGTTCAAAAGCATACTGTAGATTATGGTATCGTTTTCGTCATCCTCCCTCAAGAGGCTTAGAATTTTAGATCAAGAGTTGACATCAGAAAAAATATGAAAATAATTTGCATTTAGTGAATACGAATATATTGTTTCAAAACAGACATATGCGATGTATTAATGGAATAACAATGTTTAACATGAATAAATGTTTGAACAATCAAAGCACAACACAACTTGAACATTCGAATGAACAAAAGTTTCCTAATCTCAGAGCTTGTCACTTCAAATGGTGAGACTTGGAGGGATGGTAGAAAAAATCAGCCTGACCATCTTGTGTGAATTCCAGTGCTCCTTCATCAATCAGGTCCTGAATCTTATTCTTCAAAGCCCAACAATCCTCTGTAGCATGCCCCGGGCTATCAGAATGATAAGCGCAGCGAGCGTTGGGGTTATACTTTGGTGACGTTGTATTTTGAAACTTCAGAGCTTCTTTTAGAGTTACCAGCTTGGTCTCCAGCAACTGTGGCAATATCTGGGATAAGGTCATGCTGAGCCGAGTGAACTGCCTCCTCTCGCTCTTTTGTTGGTTGTGATGTTGAATTTGTGACACTGGAGCCATTTGGGGAGCTCTCTCCTTGCCTCTTTGTCTCAAAGGGGGTCGAACGATGACTGGCTTTTTGCCCTTAGACTTTTGCCCCAGTTGATTACCCTGAAGCAGTTGGTTGACGAGAAACCAGAGCTCATCTTGTCTTTGAGCTAACCCTTGAATGGTAGTCACCTGCCCCAGCATCTGGACCCTCAATGCATCCACCTCAGCTTGTAGGTGTTTCAGCCTTTCATCCTCAGCACTGTTCCTGACAAAAGTCTCCATGAGAAGTGTCCTTAGCTCTTCTTGCCCCTTGGATAGATTCAGGAGGATTTCCCCGAACCGAGTCTCTTGAGCAAGAAAGTCCTGGTTATCTTGTGTGCAAGCCATAGCTGAAATAAACAGCGAGAAAGGTGAGTGACCTGCAACAAGGATACCTGTTATGCAATGATGTGTATGATATGCATGCAATGTTTTCAAGGACCTCGCGGGGTAAACAAGAAAATTTGTTAGCATTGGAATTTATAGCTTGATTGAAGGACACCCAGGTTGTTGAGAACTCTTCTTCAAGGGTCAAAGGCTCACCATATCCAGTGGGTCATAGCCTCTGACTTTAGTCATCATGTCTAGTTTTGATTTCCCAGCAACCTTGGTTAAGGAAACCTTCTTCAGGAGTCAGAGCTCACCATATCAAGTGGGTCATAGCCCCTGACAACTTTGGCTAGGGGAAAATAAATCCTCTTTGCCCCTTGCTAGATGTTTGATTTATCATGACCTGCATCACAAGCCTTTGAGATCCTTGAAATGGGTTAGGATGTATGCAATGGTATGATGTTATGGTATGCATGGGGTAATGTAAGTAACCCTGTTATGAGTCCCAATTAAGGACTGCAAACCAAAACCTGCAAGAAACTCAAGTAAAACCTGTCATGAGTCCCAATTAAGGACTATAAACAGAACCTGCAAGTAGTTAGTACACCCTGTTATGAGTCCCAATTAAGGACTATAAACGAAACCTGCAAGAAACTCGGTAGACCTTGTTATGAGTCCTAATTAAGGACTACAAACAAAACCTGCAAGAAGCTCAAGTGTCAGACAACAAGCATGCAAATAGTCAAGTACGAAGGCACACAAGTCACACAAGAGAAACCCTTAGAGTTTAGGCCAGCGTGGGGTCTGGGTATTACCCTCTTGAAGTTGGTGGGCTCAACCTGTCCTATTAGAAGTAACCGGGTTCTAAGGGTCCCAATATCACTGGATTGCTTTCATTGTTCATCGTTTCGATTTAGCCACTGAACTGGCGACCGAAATATTCCAGGAAAGCAACCCTCAATTGAGTGTAGTATCGAGTATCAACCAACCTCGGACTGCACCAAAGTCAGTTATCTCACTACCCTAAAGAGGCCAAGATAGTTCAATTAAGGTTCCTAAGGTCTGCTGATGCTTCACGACACCACGCGGAGGCCCCGTACTCTCCTTGACTGAACTCAAGGGTTACCGGTACACACCAAAGTGCCACATCAACGTAGCAGACTGTTTCAACCATGTCGATATACCCCGCACAGTTCCCTCACAGTCTTGTTGCTACTTTCTAAGAAGGTATCCCCCAGATCCGGGTTAGGATCTATAGAACTCCCGAGACAGTCCCACAATAATAAAGCAAACAAGTCATTACAATTGAAAACACAGTGATCTTAGTCCTAAGGTACACCTCACTTTAAGTTAAATCCCCAGCAGAGTCGCCAGTTCTGTGATCGGTGGATCTAGAACTGACTGTTTAACGCTGGTTCGCGAAATGTCGCGGAAGCAAGAGTCGCCACCGTCTTTTATTTTCTCCAAATGGAAAGGACAAAAGCACAGAAAAATTCCTTAAAGAGATTGCTCTCGGTTCGGGAGGTAGATTATAGAAAGGGAAGGTGTTAGCACCCTTTCTATCCATGGTTATCCATGGGCTCTTAGATACTTGCTCATTTGTGTTTTCAAAAATGGTTTGTTTGCTTTTTAACTGTGGGTTTTAAAAAGTTTCTTTGAAAATTCCAGTTCGACTCTTGTATCGGTCCTCAAGAGTGTTTGAAAAAATTGCTTTCGAAAGCTTTTTGAAAATGTGTTGGTGTGAAAAGTATTTTTTGATTTGTTTTTGAAATTAGAGCAAGTATCTAGAGTCGTCCACCTACCCTAAAGAATTCGTCTGTGTAAATGTCCTTTAAAGTAGTGCCATCCCACCATTGAGAGGTAGGTAGCACCATCGTTGGAGGTGTTCGGGTCAATTCGAGTTTGTAGGGACATGGTGATCACCAGAGCAATGGGAAGACACCTTAGAAGCTACCCTCATGCCAGGTTCCCGGATCATGAGGACTTACTAAGACATCCTCTACTCGACGATCACCTTTCGAGGCAAGGCAACAGTGAGGCGTACCCTAGGGGTGGTGTGTGCGATTTGTGTGTCGTTTTCATTTGCATTTATCTTGTCATGTCATTGGTGTTCTACGCTTTTGTTTTTATTTTGTCCATACATTCTTTCATGCCATTGTTTAACAGTTAAAATATTTGCGGGAAAGTAAAAATTCTAAGCTATTACAAAAGGCGCGGGTCCACATCGCCAAAATTAAACCAGGACCCGATTTGACAGAAAATGAAGAAATTAAAAGAAAAGTGCGAGAAAATTAAAAGGTTACATGGCCTTGGGAGAGATACATAAATATTATAAAGCAATAAAATAAATATGCGAATAAGAATTAAATCGAACCGAGGGCGTTGGACCCTTTTTGCAAAATTAAAATTACATGGAATTAATTAATTAAGAAAAAAAGAAAAGGAAATGTTTTTGGTATTTTTATGATTTTTAGGATTTTAATAAAAAAGGAATTAACTAAAATAAATACTAACCCTAATTCTAGTGGCTTTTAATTTATTAAGAAAACATTGAATTTTAACCTAAATTAACCCTAATTTTTATATACAAATTAATTATAAAAAATAAATATCTAATGTTTAATTATTATGGAATAAAAAAAAGATAAAAATTAATTAAACCCTAATTCTATGTTTTTTAGATTTTTATTAAAAAGAATTAAAATTAAACCTAATTTAACTAATTAATTTATGAACTTATTTACAAAATATTAACTAATTAAATATATTTAATTTTGGTCTTCTCTAATTTTTATGGCATTTTGTGATTTTTATGAAAATATAATTAAATTAACAGAGTTAATAAAAAAAAAAATTGAAAATAAAGAAATAAAGAAAAATAATGAAAAGGGTTTGTAAACCTGGGGGGGGGGGGGGGTTCAGGCCCCAAACAGGAGGTGAAATTGTGATAATCTGGCCCATTAACCTTGCTGGCCTTCTTGACTTTTCAGGACGCGTGTACACGCGTTGACTAGGGTGCATTGTGTTCTCCAATCCATGGCCTTTGATCTGATGCTCCAAGACGCGTGGACGCTTGATTTTATGGGTGCACGGTAATCCATTATACTTAATCTGCATGGGAACATTAGCTGAAAAATAATATTGAAAGGGGTGAAGACCTGGGGCTCGAACCCAGGTCATGTACTTTACCAACCATTATGCTTGCCACTGGATCAACTCATACGCGTTTAATATATAATAACTAGTAAATATTATAAAAGAAAATTGGTTAGTAGCTTAAAAACACGCGCGGAATTTGAATGAACCACTCACGCCTTGACACTGCATCATCTTCTTCATGTTTGTTTTTCCTGAAAATATAATAAAACATGGCAACGGTTTTTTAAGCGTTCTCTTAGGCATGTTTTGGGAAAATAGCGACTAGCCCTATGATGCTCATAAATTGAGCGCGAGGGTAGCTTCTTCTTCGTCCAAGTGCGCTGATCATGACCATAGTGTCGTGGTGTCCCAATTTTGCCTCATGTTAAAACCCCTAATTTGAAGCTTCCTGAACCCTAAATATTATCAATGGCGAAATCGTGTATAGCACATAAAAATACAATCAAACATATGGGTTAGCTTCAGAACAAGTCAATTAATATGAATGCATCAAAAAAACGCAATGAAAATGCCTTAAATATGAAACACGATTATGCATTTTTTTTGAAACAGTTTGAATCCATGGTACCAATTCTGGGCGTATGAAGGTTGGAAAGTGATCCAGTTAGCTTCAGGGGGACACGAGGAAGCTTTTGCAATTGGTCTTATGCTTTGAATCAACCTAAAACCTAATTTTCAGTTTTGAGTTTTCTTGCAAAAAATTTCAAGTTGGTAATGGGGTTTTGCGCAGCTTTTCTGGTCTTTTGGATTAGGTTTGTATTCAGGCTTATGTAATGAACCAATTAGGTCAAGAATTCTGATCAAAATCTCTTGTATTCATGGCTTTTGAGATTTGATTTTCAAGATCTTTTTTTCAAATATTTTCCATGTGTTTTTGTACAAATCATGATCAATTCTCTCCAAATCTTTCCATATTTGAATATGCACGAATTATTGAGTAGATTTCATGCAAAAAAGATTGTAAAACTTAGGTTAAATATTTTCCATGTATTTAATTTGATTTAAATGAATTATTATTAATAAAAATTCAAATAAATAAATAAAAAATGGAGAAATACTTCCCTTTGGGCCAAGTGGTCGTGCACATGCTTGGGATGATGAATTGTGGAAGAAAAATGGGCCCATTAGCAATTTTAGGTCATTTGAACCAATGTTGACTTTTCAAAATATCCAAAAATTTCCCAACTTCCACAAGGCATAACTTGCTCAATTTTTAAGCTTTGCTCATGTTCTTGGACATTTTGGAAAGGTCTTTGAGTCCGCTAACCAATGCCTTTGATCCCATGTCATTTTGATTTACCAATCTCAAGTTATGGCCTTTGACTTAAAGTCCCTTTTTGTTGACTTTTGAAAATGACCTATAATGTTGAAATTGATAACTTTTTGTGAGAGCATTTCTTGGACTTGAAGTATGAAGATGAGTTGTAGGAAATGTCTTTCTCTTCAAAATGAGCTTTGGATGGAATTTTTCTGACAATCCATGTGAAAGTTATGCCCTGGTCAATTTACAGTTGACTTTTTTCAACTGTCCAAATAAGGAAACTTTTGCATCTTGATGATTTTTGAGCCAAGCTTTGAGAATCATGATCAAGCATTGATCAAATGATGTTTGTGGCTTCAAAATGATATGTTGATCAAAAATTTGAACTTTTGACTGTCAAATGACCATTTGCCCCTACAGTTGACTGTAGTGCAATTAGGGTTTTGACTGTGCAGTTTTGTGCTGAAAGCCTTGAAACTTTGTATGAGGATTCTTGAACATATTTGTAGGCATGTGAGACTTTATTGGACCTTTGGAAACTTCATTTTCTTGATCAGAAGCAAAACCCTAATTTTGACTGTTTAGGAGACCCTTGAACTGTGCAACCCTTGGGGAATTTTGAAGCATGACTAGGCAATTTCTTGAAGAATATGGGAGGGCAAATTTTGGGGTACAACACTTAATGATCGTTTTACTGAAGGCAACCGAAGTGGGAGTATACCCTAGGAGTGCGCATGTGAGAGTGATTCAATTTCAAGTTATTTATCTTTGCACATTTAGAGTTTGCTAACCGTTTTAAATTTAATCATACATTCTTGTCATGCATCCCTAATATTCATACATCTAATAGTTAATAGTTTACGGAATTTAAAGTGCGGAAAGTAAAGCTAAACTATTACAAGGCTTCAGATATTTACATAGCCAAAAACAAACCCGTAAAACAAAAGCGATAAATGAAAGTAAAAGTCCTAATTAAACTATTACAACTTGTGAGCAATTACATTAATATGGTAAAAAATAAAATAAAGCGCGCGCAAGGAAATTAAGAACTATAAGAAATTAGGGTTTTGGCCCCGTCTAACCTAATCGAAATAAACAATTATATTTTGTTATTTTTATTTATTTAAGAAAAAGAATAAGATTTTTTATATTAAATAAAAAACTAATTGGTAATTAAATTAATTAAAAAAAAACTAAATTTAACCTATTTTTGTGTGTTTTTGGTTATTTTAAGAAAAAGAAAATAGAATTAAGTTAGAAACAAAAACCCTAATTGTTCTAATTGTTTTTAATTTATTTACAAAATAATTAAAGTTACCTAAAAATTAAATAACTAATTAAATTAATTAATTTTTGTATAAAAAATAAATATCCTAAATCTAATGGGATGAAAATATTTTTGTGATTTTTTTGATAAAAAGAATTTTCAATTATGTTAGTAAAATAAATAACTAAATTAATTAAGAAATATAAAAGAAAAGGAAAAAGAAAGTTGGGCCTGCAATCAGTAATTTTGGAGGGTGTCAAAAGCAAATTTTGGGCCCAAAACAGCTGGTCCACGTTGACTTCCAAAATCACATGCATCGCTTTGACTAAGATACATGATAGATCCTTCAATAGTGGCCTTTAGATCTGGACGATTGGTGATCTGATGGTTAGGAGATGATGCCCTATGGTGGTCTTCACGCCTTGTATGCTTGCCTGATTATTGAAAGAAAAATGATATGAAATAATGGGGGGGGGGGCCTGGGATTCGAACCCAGGCCCCAAGGCACTTTCCAACTACCTGGCTACCAACTGAGCTACACGCGTTTCTTGTATACAAAACAAACAATAATTATTATATTAAGAACAAATGAAATAAACAGAAATTCACGTGGAAATTCAAATGGACGAGTTGGGTGATGCCACGCCGTCATCCCTGTCCTCTCTCTGTGGCTAAAAGTGAAACACTTTTACCTACGGACAACATCCGTATATACAAAATTGGCTCGTTCCAAAACCTTCCATGGGTATGATAAATAACATCTAATGCCATGAACCAACTCGTCTGGACCTGCCGAGTATCATGATGCCCTTTTTATGGGCCAATTTTTCCTGCACACAAAAATCCTAAAACGAAGCAACAAAACCTAGCCATGGTGAATCTTGATACAGTCCATAAAAATGCAATTAAACGTTACAGATAGTTTGCAAATGCTTCAAGGAGCAAGAATATGTAATTATTTCATGTTATCAATGCAAAAATCATGCAATTCGATTTCAAAAATAAATCAAAGTCGTGGCTGACTTACAGTGGGTTTTAACGCCTGAAAGTGCATGTTCTTGATTGGTTTCGCTTGCTTGGGATCCCAGGAAGCGATTGAGATGGTCAGGAAGCCTTGAAATTTCCTGGAAGTGTGAGATCGAGTCTGCACTTTTTGTGATTTTTTTCAAGTTTCATTCTTGTTCTTGCGCCTCTCTCTAGCCTTGTTTTAGGTCTGCAATTGTATATTATATATCAAGGATTGGATTAGGGTTGAAAACATGATCTCAATCTTCCTCCATTATAGCTTTTGATTTGGATTTGATTCACTTGAAGATTCTTCCAAAAATAGGCCAAATTAAATCTTTTTGTGCACACAAAGGCCTTGCACGAATTCAATCACTTGCCAACTGGATATGAGACCTGAAACATGCACAATATCTTGAGATTTCAATGATTTGGATTTTCTATGATTTGTCTTGATTTAAATTGATTTAATTCAAATAAAAATAAAAATAAATAATAAAAATAAGATAAAGACAATTGGGAAGAGATAGGACTCGTGGACCATGCTACCAACTCAAAACAAGTGCAAAAAGTTAGGCCCATTTAGCAAAAATTGCAATTTGGGGCATAGTTGACTTTTGGCAATTTTGCAAAAAAGGTCAATTTCACCAATGTATAACTTCCTCAATTTTGACTCTTTGAAGGTGTTATTGGACTTTTTAGAAAGCTTGAGATGTCTTATAAGCAACACTTTTGGTCTCATCTCAATTTGGTATTCCATGTTCATGTATGAAGCTTTGACAAAAAAGGTGTTTTTGTTGACTTTTCAAAATGACGTATAATGTCAAAATTCATAACTTCTTGTGAGTGCATATTTTGAAATTGGGAGCTTAAGATGAATTGTAGGGAATTTAATCCTTTTCAAAATGAGCTTTGTATGGGTCATTTCTCAAAAAGTATGAGAAAGTTATGCTTGGTCAAAGTTGAGTTGACTTTTCCTACAAAACCCTAATTTAGCAACTTTTGGGTTTTGATGAATTGTGAGCATTCCTTGATGAATCATGATCAAACCTTGATCAAATGATGAATAATAGTTCAAAATGAGAATGTTGAGAAAAAATCTTGAAGTTTGACTGTATGTGGGCCACCGTTGACTTTTGCCCTAACACAATCGATTTTCAGGCTTTTGAGCAATTAACTGAGCAAACTTCCTCTACAAGGCTTAAAACTTGACATGGATGATCTTGAGGACATATTAGGACATTGATGAGCATTTGAGACCCTTTGTACTCAAGTATCTTAATGCAACATGAAACCCTAATTTGAGGTAGACTGCCTTAGGAGAGAGTTTGTCTGGTCAACCCTTGAACTTCCTTGAGCAATTTGAGGACCTCACTTGAAATCTATTGAAAAATATGAGAGGGCAAATTTTGGGGTACAACAGGAAGATCTTGACGCAACTTTCTACAAGCAATATTAATACAATGCTGATTTGGCGCCTACCCGTACTCAACTCCAGAGTATGGCCATGGCCTCCAATGAAGGTCTCAAGGACTATGCGCAAAAATGGAGAGACTTGGCTGGAAGAGTTCAACCCCCTCTATCTGAGAGGGAGCTGGTAGACATGTTCTTGGGCACCTTGTCTGGTCCCTTCTTCAACCATTTAATTGGAAGTTCGTCTATAGGCTTTACCGAACTAATATTGACTGGAGAGAGGGTAGAAGCCGGTATAAAGAGTGGTAAAATTAAGAAAGATTCATCCTCCTCTACAACTGTAAGGAAGCCTTTTATCGGGTAGAAAGAGGTGGATGCTGTATATCTGTAAAGAAACCAAGATAGGGACGAACGTCGACCAATGGTAGGGGCCGTTATAATTCCTAAGCCTGCATCTGATCAGCAAAGGAGTAATCAACCAAGGATGGAGAGGACAGTCAGGCAATTCACCAGAATCAACATGACCCTGTCTCAAGTATTACCGCATCTACTAAGATCCAATTTGGTGACCTTGAAAGAAGCTCCGAAAAACCCCAATACAACATCTCCTCATTATCATCCCAATTCCCGTTGCGCATATCACTCTAAAAGCCCTGGCCACGATACGAATAATTGTTGGGCTTTGAAGAACAAAATACAAGACCTCATTGAAGCAAAAGAAATTGAGTTCGATGCGCCTGAAAAGCCAAATGTCATTTTTGCCCCTATGCCCAGACATGGCAATGATACTAATGCCATTGAGGAAGATTTGTTTGTTACCTTAGTCGATGAACTCATGACCCCACTCCCGACTATTAAAATGAATTTGTTGAATGCCGGTGTGTTCCCGGGCTGTGATGAAGTTTGCCATCTTTGTTTGTCCTCATCAACTGGTTGTCCTTTGTTGAAAGTAGGTGTTCAGTGCCTGATAGATAACAAAGAAATTTTGTTTGAAAAAACTTTTGTTCCACTTGTTCCTTTTGAAGATGTTTCAATCATTACCATTTCCGCCAATTCTTCCAGGGTCTCCACCAAAAGACCCGTTAGAATTACATCAGTTCCGAAAGCAACTCCTTTAATAATCACAATGCCTGGACCAATCCCATATGTATCAGACAAAACCGTGTCGTGGAATTATGGAGGGGACATCTACTACCATGGTATCAAGCAAGACTAGCCGGCCACCGAAGAGATAAATTCCGAGAAAGAAGATTCTGACGTCAGTAATATTGCAGGAACTAGTAAGATTACCTGAAGCGGTAGGATCTTCTCTCCAGAAATTGCTTCCCCAAAGGCTATTTCTAGACCCGTAATCATCCCTGTGGCTGCTCCAAAGGTTACTCTCATACCCATAATCATCTCTGCAAGTACTCCTATTTATGAAGCCGTACAACCCCTATTATCATTCCTACCAACACTCCTGCTGCCGAAACTCGAGGAGAAAGTAGTTTGGTTGAGCTTGTCCGGACGAAGGCCCAGTCATTGACTATCCCCGAGACTTCCAAGAAAGAAATGGAGGAGATCCTAAAAATTATAAGAAGGAGAAACTACGATGTAGTTTAACAACTGGGGCAAACTCCCTCTAAAATCTCCATGCTAGCATTACTACTATGTTTCGAGGCACATGCAAAAGCCTTGGTGAAGTTCTTGAAAATAGCCCATGTACCTCAAGAGACGTCTGCTGATCAATAACAAGACTGCGTAGCCAGCTTGACAACAGATAATGGCCTAGTTTTTTCGAATGCTGATCTAACACCGAGGGGAAGAAAGCATAATGAGGCATTGCATGTCTCAGGTGAATGTAGGGGCACAACTTTGGCTCATGTTTTGGTGGACACTGGCTCATCTCTGAATGTATTACCCAAAAAGGCTCTTGATAGACTTGACTGCGAGGGACTGACATTAAAGCCAAGCAACATAGTAGTAAGGGATTTTGACGGCTCGAAAAGGATGGTACACGGGGAAGTGGATATCCCCATAAAGTTTCGAACCCAAAATTTCAATTCAACCTTTTATGTAACGGACATCTGCCCTTCATACTCCTTCTTGCTAGGCCGGCCATGGATCCACAATGCTGGCGCTGTTAACTCTACATTGCATCAGATGCTGAAGTATCCGGTTCAAGGGAAGATTATCACCATCCATGTAGAGGAAGAATACATGATCAACCATCTCAATTCCTTCAGATATGTGGAATTGGACGGTAAATTCATTGAAACTCTAATTCAACACTTTGAAGAGGTCCCCCAAGATGTGGCAGTGACCAAGGTTGTGTCTCAGATTTCCAAGATTACAAGGCCTCCACTCCGGATGTCATCTCTGAAGGATGCCAAAGCAGTGGTAGAGAAAGGTGGATGCACTATTTGGGGGAAACTTCTAGATATCCCATATAAGTCTTACAAGTTTGGCCTAGGTTTCACTTCAAGTGCTCAAAAGGCTATACGACGTGTTCGTGCTGGAGGACCACCCTTGAAGATTAGTAACTGTGAAGTCAACACGGTAGAAGATGGTGAAGATGGCTGCAACCTGGAGGATTAGATCTTCCCGATTGTCAATGGAGGGCTCAATAATTGGGAGGCTAGAGACTTTGTCCCGATCACTTTTATCCCATAGTAATTTGTCTTTACATTTTGTTGAATCTGTAATATTGAAACAATTCGCACTCTTAAAACCTTGTGTCTTACCCGAGGCACAATGGTCCATTTGTAAGGGTTATTATCTCATTTTCATATGACATCAATGAATCATGGACGTTTTCGCATACAAACTTTTGTGCTCATTGTCTCTCTTTTACATTTTATTTTCTTTCAAAGATAGTTATACCCTTACACACACTCACACTCACAATGCAGGTATACATCCATTCGGGATCCCATGGGTAACGATACTGCTATGGCCTTTTGTGACTCCGAGAATCTAATATATCAATCCAAAGATAAAGGTGAGGAAGATTGTGAAGTACCAGGGGAACTTGCCAGACTTCTACAACAAGAAGAAAGAACCATTCAACCTCACGAGGAACCCGTGGATACAATCAAACTAGGTACCGAAGAAGACAAAAAAGAGGTCAAGGTGGGTGCCAATCTGGAACCCGGTATTAAGAAGCGTCTGGTTCATTTGTTACACGATTATGTTAAAGTCTTTTCCTAGTCCTATGAAGACATGCCAGGACTTGATGCAGACATTGTGGTACATCGTCTGCCTACAAGAGAAGATTGTCCGCCAGTAAAGCAAAAGGTTCGCCGCATGAGACCCGATATGTCAGAAAAGATTAAAGCAGAGGTCATGAAGCAATTCAACGCTGGATTTTTGGATGTCACCTCTTACCCTCAATGGGCTGCCAACATTGTTCCCATACCCAAAAAAGACAACAAAGTGCGAATGTGTATGGACTACAGAGATTTGAATAGGGCGAGCCCTAAGGATGATTTTCCACTCCCCCAGATTGATATCCTAGTTGACAATACGGTACAACAAAAAGTGTTTTCCTTCATGGACAGATTCTCCAGTTACAACCAAATCAAAATGGCGCCTGAGGACATGGAGAAAACAACATTTTTCATACAATGGGGCACATTCTGCTACAAGGTGATGCCATTCGGACTAAAGAATGTTGGGCAACCTATCAACGTGCCATGGTAGCTTTATTTCATAACATGATACATCATGAAATAGAGGTCTAGATAGACGATATGATAGCCAGATCGCAAACAGAAGAAGAGCATCTTGATCACTTACAAAAGCTATTTGAGAGACTGAAGAAGTATAAGCTGAGGTTGAATCCAAACAAATGCACATTTGGGGTACGGTCTGGTAAACTCTTAGGCTTTGTCGTCAGCAACAAAGGTATCAAAGTCGATCCTGCCAAAGTTAAAGTAATACAAGAGATGCCCGCTCCTCATACTGAAAAAGAAGTCAGAGGATTCTTGGGACGTTTGAACTATATTTCCAAATTCATTTCTCACCTGACAGCTACTTGTGAGCCAATCTTCAAACTATTAAAGAAAGATCAAGTAGTCAAATGGAATGATGAATGCCAAATTTCTTTTGACAAAATCAAAGAATACTTACAAGAGCCTCCTATGTTGATGCCACCCATCAAGGGAAGACCATTGATCATGTATCTGACTATTTTAGAAAACTCAATGGGGTGTGTATTGGGGCAGCATGACGATTCTGGCCTAAAAGAGCATGCTATTTACTACCTGAGCAAAAAGTTTACCGACTATGAAACCAGATATTCACTGCTCGAGAAAACTTGCTGCGCTCTGGCATGGGCTGCTCGCTGGCTAAGACAGTATATGCTGACTCATACTACCTTGTTGATATCTAAAATGGATCTGATAAAATACATCTTTGAGAAGCCTGCTCTTTCTGGGAGAATCGCGAGATGACAGATGATCCTAACAGAGTACGACATACAATATACTACCCAGAAAGATATAAAGGGTAGTGTACTAGCTGATCACCTTGCTCACCAAGCTGTAGAAGACTACCAGTCCATGAAGTTCGAATTTCCGAATGAAGACATCATGACATTAGACAACTGTGAAGAAATTAGGCCATATGACGGACCTGAACAAGGATCCTGATGGACCCTGTTCTTTGATGGAGCCTCCAATGCACTCGACAATGGTATTGGTGCTGTACTCATATCTCCAGAAGGGTGTCATACTCCTTTTACTGCTCGACTTTGCTTCAATTGTACAAACAACATGGTGGAATACGAAGCGTGCATCTTCGATCTCAAAGCTGCCCTAAACTTAGGGATCAAATCCTTGGATGTATTCAGAGACTCAGCTTTGGTTATCACCCAGATCAAAGGGGAATGGGACACCAGACACCCTAACCTTATCCTTTACAAAGAACATGTTTTGACATTACTACCACATTTTGAGAAGATTACCTTCCAGCATTTCTTACGAGAAGAAAATCAGCTAGAAGACGCTCTAGCCACAATGTCATTTATGTTTAAACTTAATTGGGATAACGAGTCTCCCCAAGTCACCATTGAACGAATGGACGAACCAGCACACTATCACGAGATTAATACTGAAGAAGTAGTGGACCAACCCTGGTTTCACGAAGTCAAGAAGTATCTCGAGGCTCAAGAATACCCAGAAGGAGCTTCAATCAGTGATATGAAGTTCTTAAGGAGATTCTCTGCTAAATTCTTCCTTAGTAACGACATCCTGTACAAATGCAATCATGACTCTGTGTTGCTTTGGTGTGCAGATAAAGTTGAAGCTGAAAGGATCATGGCTGAATTGCATCAAGGCACTTTTGGTACCCATTCCAGTGGGCATACGATGGCAAAGTAAATCCTACGAGCAGGCTATTACTGGTCGACCATGGAAGCAGATTGCTATCAACACTCTCAAACCTGCCATAAGTTTCAGATTTATGCTGAAAAGGTGCATGTACCTCCAGTTCCTCTGAATGTCTTGACAGCTCCTTGGCCCTTTGCTATGTGGGAGATTGATATGATTGGGGAAATCAAGCCAACATCCTCCAATGGACACCGCTTCATCCTAGTGGCCCTTGACTATTTTACAAAGTGGGTTGAAGCAGCCTCCTTCGCTTCCATTACCAAGAATGTTGTTGCGCGTTTCATCAAGCAAAATCTCATTTGCTGGTACGGTATCCCAGAAAGGATCATCACTGACAATGGTACAAATCTCAACAACACTATGATCACTGCATTTTGCGAGCAATTCAAGATTCAGCATCACAATTCTTCTCCCTATCGGCCAAAGATGAATGGTGTTGTAGAAGCTGCGAATAAAAACATTAAAAAGATCATACAAAAGATGACAGTCACATACAAAGACTGGCATGAGATGTTACCATTTGCTCTCCACGGGTATCGTACCACGGCTCGCACATCAACCAGGGCAACACCCTATTCTCTGGTTTATGGCATGGAAGTTGTCTTGCCTATCGAGGTCCATATCCCTTCTCTAAGGATTATGAAGGATGCAGGGCTGAACGAAGATGACTGGATCCAGACTCGACATGATCAGTTGACTTGATTGATGAAAAGAGACTTACTGCTGTTTGCCATGGTTAAATGTATCAAAAACGAATGATCAAGGCTTTCAACAAAAAGGTCAGACGCCAAGTATATCAAGTTGGAGATCTGGTGAACAAACGCATCATCTTGCCACAAGGTGATCCCAGGGGAAAATGGACTCCTACCTATGAAGGACCGTTTGTAATAAAAAAACATATTCTCCAGTGGGGCAATGATCTTGACCACCATGGATGGTGACGACCTGCCACACCCTGCAAACGCGGACATAGTCAAAAGATACTATGCATAAGAGACCCGCTAGGTTGACATACCTAGGCAAAACAATGGCATCCCGGCGAACCAAAAAGGTTCGGGCAAAAGTTAAGGATAAAAAAAAAATTTGTACACCTGGCAAGTTGAAAACCCGAAAGGGCGACTTGGGCAAAAAAGGGTTTCCCGGTGGACTGAAAACCCAAAAGGGAGGTCCAGGCAAAAGTTAGGGGATTAAGGTGTACGACTATATCCCGTTGGATCACTTTATGAACAAACTTTGGCTTCCACTGAGGTTTTGATCAATTCAATCATCTTCGGGCGAGGCAATAAATAGAAAAGATTCTCAGAGATACGAAGGCTATAGCAGAATGGAAACCCTGTGGGATTATTACACATAGCTATCTTTTCTTTGTATCAAAATTTTCATTTTTTATGACAACATTCTCTTACCAGAATGTTTTGTCTCCTTGTACAAAAATACTTACTCAAAGTCAATACAAAGATATCCCTTTGAAAGTGCAAAAACTATTTGTCTTTTCTTTAGGCTTGTGTTTTGTTTACAAAAACGTCCAATGATTCATTGTTGAACATGTGCATCTGAACATAATTATTGTTTACAAATAAACAAAATGAAAAGAGGAAATTACTGATAGGTTGGAAGGATAGGAAAATATATCTAGGCTATTTTATAAGTAATCCCCTGCAGTACGTCGTTTAAATCCCCAGCGGAACGAAGCTTCAAATTGTTGATCACCAGTAGAGGTCGTCAAATTTCTCAGGATTCCCCAATAGGATTTTATAAGCAGTATACGACATTCCCCTTACAACAGAGTTTATTTCTCAAAACGGAAATTCATCAACACTTCGACTTTAAGGCATGAGGGCTTACATATCCTCAGCAACATTCAGGGATTTATTTTCCTCAATCCAACAGCAATGCAGCAGATTAGCTCACATACGCATACATCGCATCCATATATCATAAACATTGATAACACGAATGCATTATACTATGCATTTCAAACAACATAAACATTGCGTATTAGATAACATTTTACCTTCTTCGGGATAAGATTAATCAACAACTACCATTAACAATGCTCAAAGTTTTTTTGATACAACTCAGATACGCTCCAGACACGGATGCCATTCTGATACTCATTCAGATTCAACTTTCAGATACAGTACAGATACGCTCCAGACACAGACGCCATTCTGATACTCATTCAGATTCAACTTTCAGATACAATACAAATACTCTCCGAACACGAATACCATTCTGATATTCATTCGGATTCGACTTTCAGATACAGTACAAATACGCTTCAGACACGGACACCATTCTGATACTCATTCAGATTCAACTTTCAGATATAGTACAGATACGCTCCGAACACAGATGCTATTCTGATATTCATTCGGATTCGACTTTCAGATACAGTACAGATACGCTCTGAACACAGATGCCATTCTGATATTCATTCGGATTCGACTTTCAGATACAGTACAGATACGCTCCAAACACGGATGCCACTCTGATACTCATTCAGATTCAACTTTCAGATACAGTATAGATACGCTCCAAACCACGGATGCCATTCTGATATTCATTCGGATTCGACTTTCAGATACAGTACAGATACGCTCCAGACATGGAAGCCATTCTGATACTCATTCTTTCAGCTTACGAATTACAATTCAACAATCACTTTTGGATGGCATCTTTAAGCCCATCTCCCACAAATTTCTATCACCTCTCCAAATGGTATCTTTAAGCCCATTCCTTCTATCATCGCATCGCCAAGTGCAAATTTATGGGCACTCTAGTGTCTAATCATCTTCCACCTTTGAGTCACGAATGGCAAAACTCGCCAGTCTAACTCTTAAGGTTTAAAAAGATTAAAGCATGATTTCAAGATTTCAATTTCATCATTATGACCTAATAACATGATTCAAAACATTACAAATCCATTGGATTGACAGATGAATTTTGCAGTCAACTGATCAAAAGTCAACTGTATACTGAAAAGTCAAAGTTTGACTTTTTGGTCAAAGTCAAGTTCCAAAGATCATAATTCATCAAAACATGTCAAAATATGAAACTTTTTCATCAAGAAATCAAGGATTTAAGATTTTGTTTTGAAAAGTTGAAATTTCTTAACTTAGAAATTTTTCTAAGTATAGAAAATTTCTTATTTTTCTCAACTTTGAGCCGAATTTTCACCATGATGCAAGATGATTCAAAGGAAACTTCCAACATGAAAGTTGTAGATCTCCATGAAATCTACAACTTTTCTACATACAATTTCTCCTAAAAATGCTTGGATCTCAAAATATAATTCTGTGAATACATGCTCATGAACTAAAAATAACAGTGAAATTTTACCCTAGTTAGGAAGATTTTTGACCTAACTTCATGGAAATTTTTCACATGAGTTGTAGAGAACATTGCAAGCTTTCCAAAATGTCAAAGAACTCCTTGAGATCATTCTTGAGTAGGGAGAATCGAAGAGATGAAGTTGGTGATTTGTCACTTGGATTTCAAGCCACTTTGTGAAGAACAATGGATCCAATCCTCAAGCATGCTTAACAAATCCTACTTTGCAGGCTTCTAACTTGACTTTCACTCCATAATTAAATGTTTTCACAGTTGTTGGAAGCTTTAAGCCAAGCATTCAATGCATTGTACAAGAATAATTCCATTTTTAGGAGAAAGGCAGCATTGCCATTTTAGAAAAAGCAATCTTTATGCAAAGTCAACTTGCATTGAGCCTTGCACTTGTTTTTTCTACGCAAACACACTACACTCAATCAGAACAAGTGTGTTTAAAGGTCTCATCCCTCCTACAAGCTTGGTACTACACCTTGAAACCATGCTTGCTAGCTTTGCTTCATAAACAAGTAACCAAGCAAACATGTGAGTTTTTGAAATCTGAGTTGTTACAAGACTTAAGACCTCTTGCTTATAAGTAGGCACACTATTTTCAAGTTGAGACACGAAGGCTAAGATTCCAAAATACTCCTAAACGCTTTGCAACTCAGAATCTGCCATAACTTGACAGTTTTGAACCTCACATAGCCATCTCCAAATCCACTCGTGCGTGTTGAGTTTTAACCACCCAAACACTTAATATACATCATATCAAAGTGATCCAGGCCCCTGTTTCAAGACTGTAGCTCCTCCATCACCATCCACCATTTTCAAATATCAAGCTTGCAGGTTGACTTGAGTAGGGATATTTAGGGACTTTCAAGACAAAGTAAGGGTTGAAATACACTCAAAGAGGTCCAGGAAAGCTAAACAGATCCCCAGGCCTTCTCAAAAGCTGCTCAAACTCCATTCACGATTCCAGCTGTAAGAGGTAAAAACTCAAACTTCTATCTCTTCATACAAGCATCATTTGATCCTGACTTGTGAAAACAAGATGTAGATATCCTTGCTCTAAAGCTAACCATGTTCATAGTTTCCATTTATATTAACTGTGTATAGAGAACTTTGAATTTGAAATTTATGCAAAAATTAGGTTTCAAATTAGAGCCAGTAAAATTAAATTTTATCTTTGACTTTTAGTTTACATAAGTTATATGTTTGAATTCGTGGGAAGAAACACCACAACTTTCATGTTTGAACTTTCCATTTTTATGGAGAAATGAGGAAGATATAGGTGGTCCGACCATGACTCAAGGTTGAAGATGAAGTTGCCTTCAGGAAGCAGTTTCTAATATATATTTGTGGTTTTGTTTATATAAACGGATGTACAACCACCCCAGTGGTAAGGCAGCACGCGTAATTGCTAGAGGTCACGGGTTCGAGCCTCAGCGCGTTGTCTTTTTCATTTTCTCACATTTTCCAACTTTTTTTTGTCCCATGCAGTGCTGGGCTTCTGTTTCATGGGCTTATTTCTTTTTTCTAACATCATATACCCTATTTACTTGTGACACCCCTGGCCCATTATCATTTTATTTATGTATTTTATTCTCATTTTATTTTCTTGAATATATTTTTCTTAATATTAAAAATCATTAAAAAATATATAAAAATGATAATTTAAATTTTTTCTTATTTTATTTTATTTTTCTCACAAAAAAATATTTTTATTTAGTTATATATTATCTATTTTTATTAAATAACTTTGCAAATTAAATTAGAACTAGGTTAATATTTATTTTTTTCTTTATACCCTTTAAATATATTATTGTAATATAAAAAAGACCAAAAATATCTCATAATACCATATATTATTTTCAAGACAAAAACATACAAAAAATACTTTTTCTTAAAAAACTTATTTTTCTTTTAATCAAATAGAATTAGGGTTTTATTCAAAAATATTTTCTTAATTAATTTCCTTTCTTAATTGATTTAAGTTAATTTAATTTTGATTTATTTATTTTTCTCTAATTAGGTTTAGGTAAAAATCTCCTTCATATTAAGAAACTAAACAAAAAAATCTCTTTTTCTTTGCATTTATAATTCTTGCATATTTCATTCACTTTGTATATTACTTTATTCCAATTCTTGCATAAATTTAATTTGGTTGTAATAGATTAATTAGGTTTATATTATTGCAATCCCCATTCATAAATTGTATACCCCCCTCCCACAAGTGTTGTAATAGCGTAGTAACTTTAAATTTCGCAATTTATCGCTTTTATATAACATGCTAGTAATTAGGGTTTGTATGGGAAGATGAAAATCAATCAAATAGAAAACCTTAATCCAAGACAAAATCAAACATGAAAATGACACACTTTCACACAAGCACCCCTAGGGTTATTCCACTTGGTTGCCTTATACAAAATGGCCATATTATGCATGTGAGGTGTCTTAGCAAAAAACAAATAAATACAAGATCATAGTCCCTCGATGACGCTATTCAAAGTTTCCTTAAAAAATGATCTTAGTCCCTCAAAAAATGCTAAGATACCTTGCAACATTGCTAATCATGGCTATACGATGACCCACGCCCGTCCCGTTTACATCCAAAGATAGGGTTGCTTACCAAATCAATGGTAAGACAACAATATCAAAGTGTTGTACCCCAAAATTTGCCCTCCCATAATTCTTCAAGAAAATGCCAAGTCAAGCTTCAAAGTTCCCCAAGGGTTGCACAGTGCAAAGGCCTCCTAAACAGTCAAAATTAGGGTTTGTGTTCTGATCAAGAAAATGAAGTTTTCAAAGGCCCAATCAAGTCTCATATTCCTACAAATATGGTCAAGCATCCTCATACCAAGTTTCAAGGCATTCAGCTCAAAATTGCACAGTCAAAAACCCTAATTGCACTACAGTTAACTGTAGGGGCAAAATGGTCATTTGACAGTCAAAAGTTCAAATTTTTGGTCAACATATCATTTTGAAGCCACAAATATCATTTGATCAATGCTTGATCATGATTCTCAAAATTTGGCTCAGAATTCATCAAAATGCAAAAAGTTCCCTTATTTGGACAGCTGAAAAAGTCAACTGAAATTGACCAGGGCATAACTTTCACATGGATTATCAGAAAAATTCCATCCAAAGCTCATTTTTAAGAGAAAGACATTTCCTACAACTCATCTTCATACTTCAAGTCCAAGAAATGCTCTCACAAAAAGTTATCAATTTCAACATTATAGGTCATTTTTAAAAGTCAACAAAAAGGGACTTTAATTCAAAGGCCATAACTTGAGATTGGTAAATCAAAATGACATGGGACTAAAGGCATTGGTTAGAGGACTTAAAGACCTTTCCAAAATGTCCAAGAACATGAGAAAAGCTTAAAAATTGAGCAAGTTATGCCTTGTGGAAGTTGGGAAATTTTTGGATATTTTGAAAAGTCAACATTGATTCAAATGACCTAAAATTGCTAATGGGCCCATTTTTCTTCCATAATTCATCATTCATGACATGTGCACGACCACTTGGCCCAAAGGGAAGTATTTCTTCATTTTTTATTTATTTATTTGAATTTTTATTTATATTAATTCATTTAAATCATTTAAATATATGAAAAATATTTAACTTAACCTAACCAATCTTTTTATACATGTTTTGGCCTCAAGATTTCGTGTATATGCAGATAAGGAAAGATTTGGAGAGATTGGCATGATTGAGAACAAAGAACACATGGAAAAAGATTTAAAAAGATCCTTAAGAATCAAATTTTCAAAAGCCATGAATGCATTGGATTTGTGCTATTTTTCTTGACCTAATAGACTCACTACATATGCTAGAACACAACCCTAATCAGAAGACACACTAAGCTGCGCAAGAAAGCTCTTCACAAACTTGAAAAAATTGTCAAAAAAGTTAATTCTGAAAACATCATTCCAGGACGATTCAAGACCTAATTCTTGTTTCAATAGCTTCCTCAAGGTTCCCTGAACGTATTCCAATCAGAAACAACCACTAAAACGCAAGGAATTGGTATACAGCATTCAAGATACCTCATGAAAAATTCATTATCGTGTTTCAATATTTACGCACATTCATAGCATTTTGATTATAGATTCATGTTCCTTGTGAGATTCTGAAACTAACCAATATGATTAATTGCATTTTTGTGCTGTATACGCGATTTTACCATGTTTGAATGCTAGGGTTTGCAGGACCTCGAAATTGGGGGTTTTTATTTAAAGAAAAATTAGCCTTCAAGAATGCCATGGTTGTAATCAGTGCACCTGGACGATCCCAAACATGCCATCGCGCCTAATTTATTGACCCTCTAAGACCTATTCGCTATTTTCTTAAAACCGGCCTAAAAGAACATTCAGAAAACCGTTGCTTAATATTTTGTGTTTCAGGGAAGATGGAGAAGACGATTTCGTGGCACACGCTGATTGGCTTGTTTAAAATTCGCGCGCGTTTCCAAAGCCACTAACAATTTTCTTTTATAATATTTATGTGTTATATTAATTTACAGATGATCAAAGCGCTTCAGTGGCAAGGTGTGTGTTGGCAACGTTAAAGACCTGGGTTCGAGCCCCAGGTCTGCATTATTCTTCATATTATTTTTCAAACAAGGTTCACATGCCGCTTCACTTACTGAGGACCATGATACGCTTCCAAATCAAACGTGACACGTCCCTCTCAAGATCAATCCAAAGGCATAGAGTGGAGGAACACGCTACACCCAAGTCAACGCTTCAGTATGCTACTCAAAAAAGTCCAAATAGGCCAAAACGAATGGGCCTGAATTTCTAACAAGAGACCTCCACTTTGGGGATTACTACCCCCCCTGGTTTGCAATTCTCAACATTTTTTTTTATGTTTTATTTTCAATTCTTATTTTATTTTCTTTATTGTTTTGATTTAATTAATTATTTCTTCAAAATATAAAAAATGCATAAAAATCAGAAAAGACCAAAAATATAATAAATATTTTATTTTAATTTTTCTTGTAAATAAACGCATGCAAATTAATTAGTTTTAATTAGGTTGTAATTTTAATTTCTTTCATAATAAAGATCTAAAAAATATAGAACTAGGTTTAATAAATGTTTTATTCTTTTTAATTTTTCTTTTTCATAATAATATTATTTATTTTATTTATTTTCATAATTAAAATTGTAAAATAGAATTAGGGTTAATTTAGGTTAAATTCTAATGTTTTCTCAATAAATTAAAATGACTAGAATTAGGGTTTGCGTCGTATTTTGATTAATTCTTTTTCTATTAAATCTTAAAACATTAAAAACACCAAAAAACAAATTCTTGCCTTCTTCTAGTTTTAATTTTAATTCCTCATTAATTTTAATTTTTGCAAAAGGGTCCAACGCCCATGTTCTTGATTTCTTATTCGTTCGCGTATTTATTTTGTTTCGCTTAAATAATTATGTACCTCTCCCGAAGCCTTGTAATTACTTCTCGCATTTTTCAATTCTTTATTTGCTTTGTTTATTTATTTTCCGTCAAATCGGGTCCTGGTTAATTTTGGCGATGTGGACCCGCGCCATTTGTAATAGCTTTAGAATTTACTTTTCCCGCAAATATCTTAACTGTTAAACAAAGCATGCAAGAATGAATGTCTGAATAAAAGCAATGCGTAGAACACTGATAACATGACAAGATAAATGCAAATGAAAACGACACACAAGTCGCACACACCACCCTTAGGGTACGCCTCACTGTTGCCTTGCCTCGAAAGGTGATCGTCGAGTAGAGGATGTCTCAGTAAGTCCTCATGATCCGGGAACCTGGCATGAGGGTAGCTTCTAAGGTATCTTCCCATTGCTCTGGTGATCACCATGTCCCGAACCTCGAATTGACCCGAACACCTCCAACGGTGGTGCTACCTACCTCTCAATGGTGGGATGGCACTACTTTAAAGGACATTTACACAGACGAATTCCTTAGGGTAGGTAGACGACTCTAGATACTTGCTCTAAATTTCAAAAACAAATCAAAAATACTTTTCACACCAACACATTTTCAAAAAAAGCTTTCGAAAGCAATTTTTCAAACACTCTTGAGGACCGATACAAGAGTCAAACTGGAATTTTCAAAGAAACTTTTTAAAACCCACAGTTGAAAAGCAAACAAACCATTTTTGAAAACACAAGTGAGCAAGTATCTAAGAGCCCATGGATAACCATGGATAGAAAGGGTGCTAACACCTTCCCTTTCTATAATCTACCTCTCGAACCGAGAGAAATCTCTATAAGGAATTTTTCTGTGCTTTTGTCCTTTCCATGTTGGAGAAAATAAAAGACGGTGGCGACTCTTGCTTCCGCGACATTTCGCGAACCAGCGTTAAACAGTCAGTTCCAGATCCACCGATCACACAAAGGAAAATAAAATGAACAAGAAAGACATTTTAGTAGGTAGATTGATTTTAGTTACTTGCTCCTTTTCAAAACAAATATCCTTGCTATTTTCAAAACAAACACACACATTTCCAAACATCTTACAAACATTGAAAACATTTTAAAAAAGATCAACATCTTTGTATACATTCTTACGAACGAGAATCATTACAAAGATTGCCTAAACAATGGACTCTTTACAAAATACTTTCAAAAAGCACACAAAGCACAATTTCAAACAAAAGCAAGTGATCTAGCAAGTAACTAAGAGCCCATGGAAAACCATGGATGAAAAGGGTGTTAATACCTTCCTTTTTCATAATCTACCCCCCGAACTCAAGAAACAATCTCAAAGGTATTTCCTATGCTTTTTCACCTTTCCTTTTGGATAAAAGAAAAGTCAGTGGCGACTCTTGTTAACCGCAACACTTGCGATCAAACGCAAAATCTTCAAGTCAGTTCTCCCACCGTATCACAGTATCATCTGCCCCCAATTTTTGAGATTGGCAATATGGAGGAAGGTGTCGAAACTACCTTCTCCCTCACCTCGACAAAGCTTTTCAACTTGTCCGTTGATACATTGTACCCCGATGCAATTTGGGCTAAATCATTGGCCATTTGATTTTCCAATCTGGGCACATGTGTAATGCTCACAACTTCAAAATATTCTAACAATTAATTAACCACTGCAAAGTACAAAAATAAATGTTCTTTGATGCATTTGTTTTCTCGAATAATTTGCTTAATCACTAATTTTGAATCTCCTTTGATTTTGACCTTTTTGGCACCTAAGTCTTACAACAGTTTAAGCCTAGTGATCAATGCTTCATATTCTGCTTCATTGTTGGAGCATTTTCCATCTAGCCTACATTTGAATTTTGTCGGTAATCCTTTTGGAGATATAATCAGAACTCTGACACTAGTTCCATTTTTATGGCTCGACCCGTCGAAATATAATCTCCAAGGGTTAGTGTCTACTAGGTTCACTAACGGTTCTACCATTGCATGATTGACTATAAATTCTGCCACAATTTGGCCTTTCATGGCCTTCAAAGGCATGTAAAAAAATGAAAACTTAGTTAAGGCTTGTGCCCATTTGCCAATTTGACTATTCAAAATTGGTTTGGACAACATATGTTTAATGACATCACAATGGGACGAAACATAAACATCCATTGTTTTAATATATTGCTTAAGTTTAATACATGAGAAATACAAACATATGCATAACATTTCTATCATGCTATACCTAGTCTTTGCATCTATCAACATTGACTAAAGGTAATAGATGGATCTTTCGACTCCATTATCATCCTTTGAGCTCCTTATTATTAAACCAGATGCACCTATGTATAATATCATGTTCTTATTTTGACTAGGCGACAATAACACATGAGGCCTTGTCAAGTATTCTTTTATTGCGTCGAAGGCCTCTTGTTTTTCCTTTCCCCAATGAAAGTTGATTTCCTTCTTGATCTTTAGTAATGGCGAAAAAACTTTCATTTAGCCACTTAGATTTGAGATAAATCTTCTAAAAAAATTAATTTTCCCCAACAAAGATTGCAAATGTTTCTTTGTCGAAGGAGGTTTGAGATCAAAAATTGCCTTTGTTTTGCTTCGATTAACCGCGGTTCCTTTTTTGTGTACTATAAAACCTAAAAAGTCTCCTGCATGTACACAGAAAGCACATTTTAGTGGATTCATTTTCAATCCATATTTCCTTATTCTTTCAAAGGATCGTCGAAGATGGTCTAGATGACCATTCTCAGATGAAGATTTTATCACAACGTCATCAATATATATTTGCATGAAATGTTATATAAAGTCATTAAACATGGAATTCACTTCCCTTTCATAGGTGGCTCCGACATTCTTTAGACCAAATGACATAACCACCCATTCATATGTTCCTAATGCCCCTAGGCATCTAAATGTTGTTTTGGTCACATTCTCATATGTTATAAAACTATGGTTATAACCAGAATATTCGTCGAGCATGCTAAGATATTCATATTGTTTCACCCTAAAATTTACCCTCTCTTTTCTCAAGGCATTTCTCACAAAAGATCTCAAATGCTCAAGAGTTCTCAAGAGTTGATCAGACAAACTCACCTCCTAAGCACTGAGACCACAAAATTAGGGTTTTGATTTTCACAAGAACAATTGAAATTCTAGTTCCTCAAATTAATTTCATGTTTCATTATACACTTCCAAGAATAATCATGCAAAGTTTCAAGTCTTGGATCACAATTTTGCTTAGTCAATTGATCAGATGACTGAAAATCAGTTGTATTGGATAAAAAAGTCAATTGTGGTCAACTTAGAGTCAAACTTTAATATTTTTTACCCATATCAATATTTTGAAGTCATATTTATAATTTGATCAAGGTTTGATCACAATTCCTCAAGAAAAGTATTCAAATCATTAAAGGGGAAAAATGGTCAAAATTAGGGTTTTGATTGGGAATGACCAATCATTGACTTTTGACCTAATGCATGACTTAATGGTTTGAAGCATGATCTTAAGAATCCATACACAATATCTTGATCTAATTTCATGGCTCAAAAGTCAAACTTTGATTTTTTTGGTCAAAATTGAGTTTCAAAAATCAAGATTCATCAAGAAATTCAAAAATAAGAAGTTTGATCATCAAGAATAAAGAAAATCAAAAAGTCCATAAAAAAGGTCAAACGTTTCAAGACTTAGAAAAATTTCTAAGTGTTTTAAACCTTGATAATCTCACTACTTCATGACCTTTTTTCACCAAGATGCAAGATGATTCAAAGAAAACTTGCAAATTGAAAGTTGTAGATCTTGATGAATTATAAAACTTTGTATTAGAGGTTTGATGTCTAAAAAATGCTTAGATTTTAAGATATAAGCCCATGAAGTAATGACATTTTTCATAAAACACTTAGTGAAAATTTTGACATGTTTAGGAAGCTTTTTGACCTAACTTCTTGGCCAATTTTCACCTAGATACAAGATAATTTAGCCAAAATGGTCAACATGGAGGTTGTATACAATGTTTCAATATTTCCAAAATGTCTAAGACCTTTAAGAGATCATTTTTGAGCTAAGAGAATCGAAGGCAAGAAGTTGGACATCCATTCTTGAATCACACGTCATTTTCTTGATGTACACATAACCAAATCTCAAGTCATGCTGTATAGATCTCACTTTGCAGGCTTCTAACTTGAATTTCACTCCATAATTAATTAATTACACAACTGTTAGAGCTTTGATCCAAGTGTTTGAACCTTTGTCCAAGCTATATTTCCATTTATGACACAAAGGCATCATTGCCATTCTTGAAAAGTTGCTTTAATCACAAAGTCAACTTGTCTTGAGCTTTGCACTTGTTCCTTCTGCACAAGCTTCATCTACAAGATCAGAGCAAGCATGTTTAGAGTTTCTAGCCACCCTACAAGCCTTGTACCTTGCTTTGAAATCATATTTGTCAAGATTGCTTCAAAAACAAGTCAAGCAAACACAACATGTGATTTTTTGTTTCTAACCACATCAAGCTCTCAAACCTTTTCCTATAAATTGAGACATCATCTACAAACCAAGGACATGAATTTGCAAGCCTAAAACTCCATCAAACACTCTCAAACCAGAATTGCATTCAAACTTCCATAACTTGTCATTTTCTGCCGAAAAACTTCCATCTTATAATCCACTCGTGCGTTTCTTCTCCAAATTAATCCTAGAGCTTCCTAACATCATATATAACTCATCCCTATCCCTGTTTTGGAATTGTAAGACTTCCATCACCAACCTCCATTTTTAAAAACAACACCTTGCACTTTGACTTCTCTAGCACTATTCAAGAACTCTCAACTCAAAGTAACTATTGAAATAGCTTCAAGAAGTTCAGTGAAACTAACTAGAATATTACAACACCTTGAAGTGTGCTCAAACTTAAAACACGATCTCCATTTGAAAGGTGAGTTTTCTGAACTTCTATCTCTTCACACAAGCATCATTTGGCTTTCATTTTAAAATATAAAATGTAGACATCATTGCACTGAAACTAACCATGCTTTTAGATTTTTCATTTATATTGCCTGAGCATGGAGAATTTTGAGTTTGAACTTCCTGAAAAAGTTAGGTTAAATTTGGTACCAACATAAATTCATGTCCATCTTTGATTCATAACTTTAGTTATTTACATGGTTTAAATCGTGGTTAAATTTCAAGCAACTTTCATGTTTACATTTTCCATTTTGGTTGAGAAATGAGGAAGTTATAGATTTTGAAAAATGTTGAAGAACATCCAAGTGCAAGGAAGAAGATGATGACATGTCCAGGACAAGGTTTATAATATATTTATTGGTTTGTATTCTAAATATCAGATGTATAGTCACCCTAATGGTATAAACAAAAACAAACATTGGGCTTAAACCAAAACATTTCTTCTCTCAAACCTCCCTGACCCAATTTTTTATATTTTTATTTTATTTTCTTTCTTTTCTTTTATTATTTATTTTTTCATAAAAATCCCAAAAATATATTTTTCTTAAATAATTATATTTTCCAATTTTTATTTTATTAGGCAAAAATAGTAAAAGATATTTTCTTAAAACTATTTAATTTCTTTTCTTAAGTAAACTAATTTAGAATTAGGTTTTTATTCTAATTTTCACTTTTAATTAAATTAACTTAGACTTTAGGATTTAATTAACTCCTTTTTAATTAATTAGTTTAATTAGGTTAACTTGGAAATCTTTGTATATTTTATTATTTTGCACTACAATTTTGTAATTGTCAAAGTCTTGTAATAATAATTAGAGCTTTATTGCTTTATACTCCCCATTTGTAAATTTGTATCCCCCATTCCAAAATATTGTAATAGTGTAGGACTTTTAATTTCCGCAATTTATCGCTTTCCATATTATTTCTAGTAAGTAGGGTTTGTATGGCAAGACTAAAAATCAATACTAGATAACACTAATTCAAGACAAAATTAAATGAAAACAAAATACTTTGCACACTTGCACCCTTTTCATCCACACTTGTTGCCTTAGATTAAAACAGTCATGTCCCTCGAACGTGGGATGCATTAGCAAATACCCTCAATTACAAGATCGTAGTCCCTCGATGACCCTTCGATGTTGCCTTCGGTAAACGATCTTAGTCCCTTACGACAAATTGCTAAGGTATCCTACAATGTTGTATTTTATGACTGAATGATGACCCACGTCTGTCCCTTCACATCCAATGATAAGGTTTCTTAATAATTAATGGTAAGATAACACTATCTAAATGAGGAGGAAAATAACAAAAGACTTTCTTTTGATTAGGTAGAACACTCATAGTTGCTTGCTTACAAACATTTCAAAACAAAACATCTTTCAAACACACCAACACTTTCATGAAATATTTTCAAAAGTCAACACTTTGTATACATTCTTATAGAGACAAGAATCATTACAAAGTTTTCCTAAACAAAGTCACTTTTAAAAAATACTTTCAAACAAACACAAACACATTTTATAAAGCATTTTCAAAAGTGAGCTAGAAATTAAGAGCCTGTAGATAACTATGGATGAAAAGGATGCTAACACATTCCCTTTTCATAAACTACCCCTTGAACTCAAGAAAATTATCAAAAAGGTCTTTCCTATTCTTTTCACCCTTTCCTTTATTGGATAAAAGAAAAGTCGGTGGCGACTCTTGCTATCCGTAACATTTGCAATAAAATGTAAAACCTAAAAGTCAGTTCTCCCACCGTATTACAGAACTGGCGACTCTGGTAGGGAGAAACTTAAAAGTGGGCTACCTTAGAAACTAGATCACCTTTATTTCTTTCATTGTTTGACTTGCTTAATTTACTCTTAAAAGGGTGTTTTACGTTTTGTATAAATCCTCGACCCGGATCTGGGCATTATTAGGTAAGTAGCAATACATTATAAAGACTGTACAGCGTAGACTGATATGGTTGAAACAATAGCTACGTTAGTGTGACACATTTGTTAGTAGTGGTATCCCTTATGGAGAATCAAGGAGAACACGGGGCCGCTGTATGGTGTCATGAAGCGCTAACTGGCCGTAGAACCTTTAGTTGAACAACTTGGCCATTAGGAAGTAGTGAGATAGCCGACTTTGGTGCAGAGCAAAGTTGGTTGATACTCGATACTACATTCATTGATATCGTACTTTCAGGATATTCCAGTCGCCAAAATAGAGACTTGCGCTGAAACAATGCCCGATGAAGAAAGATCAATGATTTTGAGATTCCCTAGAATCCAGTCTCTTTATGACATATTGAACCAACTAAACTTCAAGAGGGTATTTACCTATAAACCCCATGCAAGCCTAAACCTAAGGACTTGTTTGCTTTGCTTGTATATGGTTATGTGTACATAACATCATGACATCATGCCATAGCATTTTCACTAGACATTTCAAGGACCTAGATATTTATCTTTGTTCTATTTTATAGGATATGGCTTCTGTAATCCGGTGGGAGAACAGACTTGGGTGTTTTTTGTTTTATCGCAATTGTTGTGGATAGCAAGAGTTGCCACCGACTTTTCTTTTATCCAATAAAGGAAAGGGTGAAAAGATCAAGAAAGACCTTTTGAGAATTTTCTTGAGTTCGGGGGGTAGGTTATGAAAAGGGAAGGTGTTAGCACCCTTTTCATACGTAGTTATCTACAGGCTCTTAGTTGCTAGCTCACTTTTGAAATGCTTTGTTTGAAAATGTTTTTATGAGGTTTTTGAAAGTATTTTTGTAAAGTTCCTTCATTTAGGAGAACTTTGTAATGATTCTCGTCTCTATAAGAATGCATACAAAGTGTTGACTTTTGAAAATATTTCATTTAAAAGTGTTGGCGTATTTTGAGAGATGTTTTGAAAATGGTTACGAGCAAGCAACTATGAACGTTCTACCTACTCAAAAAGTCTTAGTTCTTTTCCTCCTCCTTTAGATATTGCTATTATACCATTGGTTGAAAAGAAGCCCTATCATTGGATGTGAAGGGACAGTCATGCGTCACCGTACAATCACAGAAATCAACATTGTAGAATACCTTAGCAATTTGTTCGTAAGGGTCTAAGATTGTTTACCGAAAGCAACATGGAAGGGTCATCGAGGGACTACGATCTCTTTTCTATTTATTATTTTTGCTAAAGTATCCCACGTTCGAGGGACATGTCTGTTTATTCTCAAGGCAACAAGTGAGGTTAACCCTATAGGTGCAAGTGTGCAATGTATTTTGATTTCATGCATTTTGTCTTTGGATTAGAGTTTTCTACTTGATTGATTTTAGTTTTGCCATACAAACCCTAATTACTAGCATTTATATTGAAAGTGATAAATTGCGAAAATGTAAAATTCTATGCTATTAGATCATTAGGGATGGGGGTACAAATTTACAAATGGGGGATGGCAAGTAAATAAATCCTAATTTACTATTACAACCATATTTAATATTGCAAGAATAAAATGTACAAGAATGTAAGATAAATGTACAAAGAGTGAGGGGATTGTTTTGTTTGAGTTTTTGTGATTTTTTTATGAAAAGAGTTTAACTCAATTAAAGAGAAAAAAAAATAATTTTCTAACCTAATTTAATTTTAACAAGAACCAAACCTAAATTAAATAGAAAAAAAAATTAAGTCAGAAAACAATCTTTTTAGGGTTTTTGTGAAAGGGTTTTAATTTAATTAAACAAACTAAAGTAAATAGAAAAAATAATTAAATTCCTAAATTATAAATTATTTAAAGAAAAATTAAAATGAAACCTAAGTCGAAGATGATTTAATTAAATTTAAGAAAAGAAATTAAATTTGTTAGGAAAATATTTTTGGTCTTTTGTTTTTTAGAAGAAATAAGATAAAAATATACTAAATATACAAATGATAAATATAAAATATGTTTATATATTACTTCTGATTAATAAAATAATGATAATAATAATAAGATAAATAATAATATAAAATAAATATATAAAATAAAATAAAATAAAAATATAAAAAGTCAGGAGGGTGTGAAAATGGTTTAGGGTGTAAGTGTGTAAAAACTGTTTTTTTGTTTGACTTGAGGCCCAAATATATTTTTGTATAATCAGAAAAAATAAAATAAAATAAAAAAGGTTATGTTGGGCTGCATGTGACCAGTAGACAGGGGGGTATTATTGAGCAAATGAGACAAGCCCAATGGAGGGAGGCCCATCGCACCTGTTCCAAACAAAAAAAGAATACATAAAATGTGAAAAACCCAAAAGGTCTCACTGGGGCTCGAACCCAGGACCTTCCATACCAAAGCCTTATGCGCGTGCTTGTTGCCACTTGGGTGGCCAGTTTCATCCGTTAGTAGTACAACATGTAATAAACTTAAAATAAAATAAGTTCATGTTATTAATTTTATCTTCTTCCCCGCGCCAACCAGAGTCGCTGCAACTCATTCATTCTCAACCATTCTCATAAGTATGAACACCAAACTTGTTAGAAATTTCACCATGATTCTAGAAATATAAATAACTTAAACAATGGCTCAAAGGTCAGCACAGATTCTAACTAGTACGAATTCTAACCTAATTTTTTCAGAAAGTTCAGGCTCAAAATTCTCACTACTCAAGCAACATAAATGGATTCTAAGGACATGCTTAGTTTCAGGGCTATGATATCTACATTTTATCTTCACAAAAGGAAACCAAATGATGCCTATATGAAAAGTTCAAAAGTCGGAAAACTTAACTTTAAAATGGAATTCATGTTTTAGGTTTGAGCTTGTTTCAAGATGTTGCAATGATCAGGTTAGCTTCCTTGAGTCCTGTAACATGGAGGGAGAACTGACTTGATTGTTTTGCGTTTGATCGCAAATGTTGCAGTTAGCAAGAGTCGCCACCGATTTTTCTTTTATCCGAAAGGAAAGGCTAAAAAGGACAGGAAAAACCTTTGAGATATTTTCTTGAGTTTGGGGGTAGATTATGAAAAGGGAAGGTATTAGCACCCTTTTCATCCATGGCTTTCCATGGGCTCTTAGTTACTTGCTAGATTACTTGATTTTATTTGAAAATGTGCTTTGTGTGGATTTTGAAAGTATTTTGTACAAATGCCATTGTTTAGGCAAACTTTGTAATGATTCTCATTCGTAAGAATGTATACAAAATGTTTGATCTTTTGAAAATGTTTTCAAGTTTGAAAGATGTTTTTGAAAGTGTTGGTGTTTGTTTTGAAAATAGCAAGGATGTTTTTGTTTTGAATTTGAGCAAGTAACTAGGAACATTCTACCTACTCAAAAGTATATCATGTTTATTTCCTCTTTCCTTTGACATTGTTATCTTACCATTGATTTGGTAAGTAACCCTATATTTGGATGTAAAAAGGACGGGCATGGGTCATCGTATAACCATGATTAGCAATGTTGTAAGATATCTTAGCATTTTCTTTAGGGACTAAGATCATTTTGAAAGGCAACATGGATAGCGTCATCGAGGGACTATGATCTTGTATTTTGCTTATTTTTGCTAAGATACCTCACATGTGTAATATGGCCATTTTTGTAAGCCAACAAAGTAGGTTTACCCTAAGGGTGTATGTGTACAAGTGGATTGGTTTACATGATTGATTTGTCTTGATTAGGGTTTTCTATTTGTTGATTTTATTCTTGCCATACAAACAATAATTACTAGCATTGGCATATAAAGCATTTAAATTGCGGAAATTTAAATTACTACGCTATTACATCATTTAGGGGAGGGGATGTACAAATTACAAATGGGGAATTACAATAAATTAAATCTAAATAATTATTACAATCATATTGAATTTGAACAAATGTACAAAATTGAATAAGTAAAAATGCAAGAATGTAAATGTAAGAAGAAGTGTGATTTTTGTTTGGTTTTTCATGAGAAGGGTTTTTTGACCTAATTAATTAAAATAAAATAATTAACTAAAAAGAAGGAAATTAATATTAAGTTAGTAAAATAAATAAATTTAAAGAAAACAAATTTTTTTAGGATTTTTGTGAATTTAATTAAATTAGTAAGTTAAAATAATTAAATAAAAGTCCTAAATTCTAAATTGATTTTAATTTATAAAAAAAAAATAATAATTAAAATTAAATTATCTAAGTATTTAAAAAGTAATTTTAATTATTTAAAGGAAATGTTTTTGTTCTTTTGTTTTTGTGAAGAATAAACTAAATAAATATAAATAATAAAATATAAATATTTTTTTGGATTTTTTATTAATGAAAATAATAATAATATTAATAATATTAATAACAATAATATTAACAATAATATTAACAATAATAATAATAAAAGAAAAAAAAGTAAAAATAAAATAAAATAAAATAAAGTCAAGGAGGTTGATAAGTGAAACATGGAGTATTGAAAGAAAAAAAAGTCAGGCCCAAACTGCTGTCCCGAGCGCTGCAAAAAATAGAAAGGTGTCAAAAAATATGGAAAAAATGCAAAAGGCAGCGTGTTGAGGTTCGAACCTATGACCTCTTGATTATCAGTGCGCTGCCTTACCACTAGGGTGACTATACATCCGTTAATATAACTGAAATGATAAATATATAAGGCAAAACAAGTTCTGAATACACTTCATCTTCAACCTCCAGCCAGACCACTTGTAACTTCACCATTTCTCAACAAAAATGGAAGATATAAACATGAAAGTTGCTCCATTTTTCCATACGAATCCAACCATATAAATATCATAAGCTATAAATCAAAGATCAATGAGAATTTTTGAAAGTACGAAATTCTGACATAATTATTTTAAAAGGTTCAATCCTAAAATTCTCGTAGCTCAATCAATATAAATAAAATCTATGGACGTGTACAACTTCAGGGCAATTTTATCTACATTTTATCTTCACAAATGCAAGCCTAATAATGCCTAAGTAATAAGATAGAAGTTCAAGAAAAATACCTCAAAACTGGAAATCGTGAAATTCAAATGAGCTTGATTCGAGGTGCTGCAATGATCAGGTTAGCTTCCTCAAGTTCTTAGGAAGCTAATGCAATAGTTTGCTTGAGCAATGGATGGCTGGAATGGCTTGGAGAAGTCAATGTGCAGACTCTGTTTTTTGGTTATGGAGGTTATGGTAAATGGTGTTACAGTTCTGGAATGAGGATGGAGATGAGTATTATTTTATGTAAGGAAGCTTTAGGAACCAAAATGCCAAGAAACGCATGGGGGAAATATGAGTTTGGTGTTCAAGGTCAGAAACTGTGCAACAATGGAGTTTTTGGGCAATTTCTGATTTGAGAGACTTTTGGTGTGTTTCAGGGTGCTTTTTGCTCGTCCTCTAGCTCATAAATAGTGCCTCTATTTATAAGCAACAAGTTTGGAAGCTTGTTGTTGATCAGAATTCAAAGTCACAAGTTAAGCATAACATGTGATTTTTGAGAAATCCAAGTTTCAAAGCTTTGTGTACTGGCTAAGATAGAGTGGTTATGCTTTAAACACACTTTCTTATGACTTTGTAGATGGAGTATGATCAGAGGGAACAAGTTAGAGGCTCAAGAATTGACTTTGTACATAAAGCTTGCTTTTCCAAAATGGAAGTGTTCACTTTGTGCCATTAATGGAAATGTGAATTGGATAAAGCTTAAACCACTTGGATTAAAGCTTAAAAGTTTGTGTAATCCATTAATGATGGATAGATACACAAGTTAGAAGGCCTTCAGAGCAAGATTATATAGCCTAACATTGAAATTGCATTTTTGTTCTTCATGAAAATGACCTATAATTTTAGTTTGAAACCCTAACTTCCTCTCTTCAATTCTCCTTGCTCAAAAATGATCTCAAGGAGTTCTTGGACATTTTAGAAAGCTTGTAATGTGATCGACAACCCCTCTTTGAATCACTTTTGAAAATTCCCCTTGGAACTATATGAAAAAATGCCATGAAGTTAGGTCAAAATCCTGCCTAAACTAGGGCAAAATTTCACTAAGTGTTTAGTTTCATGACCATGACTTCATGGATTAATAACTTGAGATCCAAGCATTTCTAGGAGAAGTTTTTTAAAACAATGTTGTACATCTCATGGAGATCTACAACTTTCATGTTGAAAGTTTATTTTAAATCATCTTGCATCATGGTGACAAATTGGCTCAAAGTTGTGAAAAAATATGAAGTTTTCAACACTTAGAAAAATTTCTAAGTTTGAAAACTTTGACTTTTCAAAATGAAATCTTGACTTTTTGATTTCTTGATGAACAAGTTTCATATTTTGACATGTTTTGATGAATTGTGATCTTTGACACTTGATTTTGACCAAAAAGTCAAAGTTTGACTTTCTAGTGTAGAATTGACTTTTGATCGGTTGACTGAAAATCAACTATCAGTCCAATTGATCTTGAGCAATGTTTTGAGTCGTGCCATTAGGTGAAAATGATTAAATTTAACTCTTGAGATCATGTCTCAAACCAATTAACCATTTGCTAGGCCAAAAATCATAAATTTCCCTTTCTCAGTCAAAACCCTAATTTTAACCATTTTGCCCTTTTGATGATTTGATCAAATTTATTGAGGAATTGTGATCCAAACTTGATAAAATTATACATATCAGTTTATAATGTTGATGTGGACAAAAAATTATGAAGTTTGACTGTAAATTGGCCATAGTTGACTTTTTCCCCAATACAGCTGATTTTTAGGTCAACTGCTCAATTGACTGAGCAAAAATGTGATATAAGGCTTGAAACTTGACATGAGTAATCTTGTGGGTCCATAATGATACATGAAAGTCATATTAGGCATTGAAAGTTAAATTATCCTTGTGAAATCTCAAACCCTATGTTCAGTCATCAGTGCTTAAGGAGGTGTCTTGGGCTGATCAATCCTTGTGTAGTCTTGAACCAAAGGAGATCTTGTGAGAAAATATTTGATAAATGAGAGGAAATGTTTTGGGATACAACAGCTGCCCATGTTTGATCTTATTAAACCTGAAGAGTTGGATTGGCGGATCCGCCATTCGTGACTTGAAGGTGGAAGATGATTGGACACTAGAGTGCCCAGAAATTTGCACTCGAAAATAAAATGGGAATGGGCTTATAAATTCCATTTGGAGGAATGATGGAGATTTTCCGGAGATGGGCTTGTAGATTCCATCCAAGTTTGACTGTTGACAAAGACTTTACTAAGTCTGAACTTTATTTCAATTGGAAAAGAATCAGAATAAATCTTTGGAGCGACTTATCTGAACCATAAGAAGTCTTGTATGTTGTTTGACTGGGAAGAATCAGAATAAATCATTGAAAGATTTATCTGAACCCGAAGTATTATTTTTGGGAAGTATTAGGATGAACCGTTGAGGGGTTTAAACTGAACCAAAAGAGATCTTGAACATTCTTTACTTGGAAATAATCAGAGTAAACCTTTGAGTGATTTATCTGAACCAGAGAAAGTGCCTATGGGAAAGAATAAGAATAAATCATTGAGAGACTTATCTGAACCCGAAAGGTTCCTTTGGAAAGTATCAGGATAAACCGTTGAGGGGTTTGAACTGAACCAAAAGAGGTCTTGAATATTCTTTAACTGGAAAGAATTAGAGTAAATCTTTGTGCGATTTATCTGAACCAGAGAAAGTGTCTGTGGGAAAGAATCAGAATAAACCATCAAGAGATTTATCTGAACCCGAGAAGACAACTGTGGGAAAAGAATTAGAATAAATTGTTGAGATATTTAAACTGAACCGGCAGGAGTCTGAAAGAAACATTTGTTGTGTAGATGGTTGACCAATCCTTTCTTGGGAATTGATCTGTAACTGATTTGTTGAAATTTTGACGATAATTTTCTGTTGATTGATCTTTCCTGAAAAAGATGAAAGGTTAGTTGTATACAATATAATGATGTATGAAATGTATGGTGTAATGATGTTCTCAAAATAAATGAGATTGTGTCGTATGTATTTGTGTTGTTATGACGTATGAGAGCGATGTATGGACATGTTAATTGTTATGCCACAATGTTGCTGGGGAAGATAAATCCTTGAGTACCGCTGGGTACAAAGGGTGTAAGTTTTCATGTTTTGAAGTGATGATGAGTTGATGAGCTTCTATTTGTTAGAGAAATAAACTCGGTTGTAAGGGAAACACCCTGTATTGCTTGTGAAATCCTGTTGGGGAATCCTGAGAAATTGGGCGACTTTTACTGGGGAGTGATAACTGGAAGTTTTGTTCTTCCAGGGATGTGAGAGAGCTTGATATCATTAAGCTGCATATTGTGATGGATTTTGTAGTCTAAAGATATTATCCTATTTCTTAAAGAAATTAGTGATTGTTTTTCCATTTTCTGTTCCTTTTTTTGTTCATTTGTAAACAACAGTTACGTTCAAATGTAGATGTTCAAAAATAAACCATTGGACGTTTTCGCAAATAAAACACGGAAAAAGAAAAAACAGATTGTTTTGCACTTTCAAAGGGATATCTTTGTATTAACTTGAATAATTATTTGTTGTACAATGAGATGAACATCCTAGTAAGAGAATATCGTCGTAGAAAAATGAAAATTTGATACAAAGAAAAGATAGCTATGTGCAATAATCCCACAGGGTTCCCATTCTGCTTTAGGCTTCGTGTCTCTGAGCGTCTTGTCCACTTGCTGCCTTGTCCGAAGTTGATTGGATTGATTATGATCATTGAGTTTGTCAGTGGAAGCTAAAGGTTATATGTAAGGTGATCCGACGGGACATACTCATACGCTTTAATTCCCTAACTTTTTCCTGGACCGCCCTTTCGGGTTTTCAGTCCACCGGGATACCCTTTTTTTCCCAAGCCGCCCTTTCATGTTTTCAGCTTGCCGAGTGTATACAGTTTTTTGTTTTATCCTTATTTTTTCCCGAACCTCTGTGGTTTGTCGGGATGCCCTTGTTTTGCCTAGGTGTGTCAACCTAGCGGGTCTCTTATGTGTAGTATCTTTTGACTATGTTTGCATTCACAGGGTGTGGAAGGTCGTCGCCATCCATAGTGGTTAAGATCATTGCTCCACCAGAGAATATGTTTTTGATCATAAATGGTCCTTCATACGTAGGAGTCTATTTGCCCCTGGGATCACCTTGTGGTAATATGATACACTTGATTACCAACTCACCCACCTGATATACTTGACGTCCTACCTTTTTGTTAAAAGCTTTGATCATACGTTTTTGGTACATATAGCCATGATAGGCAACCGTAAGCCTCTTTTCGTCAATTAGGTTCAACTGGTCAAGTCGAGTTTGAATCCAATTGTCTTTACTCAACCCTGCATCCTTTATGATTCTAAGAGAAGGTATTTGTAATTCATTTGGTAGAACAACTTCCATGTGGTATACCAAGGAGAAAGGAGTTGCCCCTGTTGATGTGCGTGCCGTGGTTCCGTAACCGTGGAGAGAGAATGGTAGCATCTCATGCCAGTCCTTGTAGGTTACTGTCATTTTCTGTATGATCTTCTTAATTTTCTTATTTGCAGCTTCGACAGTGCCATTCATCTTTGGCCGGTAAGGAGAAGAATTATGGTGCTGGATCTTGAATTGTGTGCACAGTGCGGTGATCATAGTATTTTTGAGATTCGTACCATTGTCTGTGATGATTCTCTCTGGGATGCCATACCGACAGATGAGATTCTGTTTGATGAACCGGGCGATAACATTTTTGATAACAGAAGCGAAAGAAGCTGCCTCAACCCACTTTGTGAAGTAGTCAATGGCAACCAAGATGAAGCGATGCCCATTAGAAGTTATTGGTTTGACTTCTCCAATCATATCGATGCCCCACATCGCGAATGGCCAGGGAGCAGTCAGGATGTTTAAAGGAACTAGTGGTATATGCACTTTGTCAGCATAGATCTGACATTTGTGGCAGGTTCGTGAATGCTGGTAGCAATCTGCTTCCATGGTAGACCAGTAATACCCTGCCCACGTGATCTTCTTTGCCATCGTATGCCCATTAGAATGGGTGCCAAAAGTGCCTTCATATAGATCAGCCATGATCTTTTCTGCCTCAACCTTGTCTACACAACGAAGCAAAACAGAGTCGTGATTGCGTTTGTAGAGAATGTCATTACTGATGAAGAACTTAGCAGAGAATCTCCTCAAGAACTTCTTATCATTGACCGAAGCTCCTTCTGGATACTCTTGAGCCTCGAGATACCTCTTGACTTCATGGAACCAAGGTTGGTCCACTACTTCTTCGGTATTGATCTCATGGCATTAAGATAGTTCATCCATCCGTTCAATGGTGATCTGGGGCGCCTCGTTACCCCACTTGAGTTTAAACATCGATGACATTGTGGCTAGCGCGTCTGCTAGTTAATTTTCCTCTCATGGAAAATGCTCGAAAGTAATTTCCTCAAAGTATGAGATTAATGTCAACACATGTTCTTTGTAGGGGATGAGGTTAGGGTGCTTCATATCCCATTCTCCTTTGATCTGACTAATGAACAAGGCTGAATCTCCAAATACACTTAAGGACTTGATTCCCAAATCTATGGCAGCTTTGAGACCAAAAATACATGCTTCGTATTCTGCCATGTTATTTGTACAATTGAAGCAAAGATTTGCAGTGAAAGGGGTATGACATCCTTCAGGGGATATGAGTACAACACCTATGCCATTGCCGAGTGCATTGGAGGCCCCATCAAAAACCAGGGTCCATCGGGATCCTTGTTCAGGTCCGTCATATGGTCTGAGTCCTTCACAGTTGCTTACCATCATGATGTCTTCATCTGGGAATTCGAATTTCATGGATTGATAGTCATCCACAGCTTGATCAGCAAGGTGATCGGCTAGTACACTTCCTTTTATTGCTTTTTGAGTAGTGTACTGAATGTTGTATTCTGTTAGGATCATCTGCCATCTTGCTATTCTCCCAGAGAGGGAAGGCTTCTCGAATATGTATTTAATTGGATCCATCTTGGATATCAATAAGGTAGTATGGGTCAACATATACTGTCTTAGTCAGTGAGCAGCCCATGCTAGAGTGCAACAAGTTTTCTCGAACAGTGAATATCTTGTTTCACAATCGGTAAACTTTTTGCTCAGGTAGTAAATAGCATGCTCTTTTCGGCCAGACTCGTCATGCTGCCCCAGCACACACCCCATTGAATTTTCCAAAACAGATAAATACATGATCAAAGGTCTTCCCTCGACTGGCAACATCAAAATAGGAGGCTCTTGAAGGTACTCTTTGATCTTGTCGAAGGAAGCTTGGAATTCATCATTCCATTTGACTACTTGATCTTTCTTCAGTAATTTGAAGATTGGTTCACAAGTAGCGGTCAAGTGAGAAATGAATCTAGAAATGTAGTTTAACCGTCCCAAGAATCCTCTGACTTCCTTCTCGGTGCGAGGAGCAGGAATTTCTTGTATTGCTTTTACCTTGGCGGGGTCCACCTCGATACCTTTACCATTGATGACGAAGCCTAGGAGTTTACCAGACCTCACCCCAAATGTGCCTTTATTCGGGTTCAACGTCAGCTTGTATTTCTTTAGTCTCTCAAAAAGTTTTTACAAATGGTTAAGATGTTCCTCTTCAGTTTGAGATCTGGCTATCATGTCGTCCACATAGACCTCTATTTTGTGATGGATCATGTCGTGAAATAGAGCTACCATGGCACGTTGATAAGTTTCCCCAGTGTTTTTCAACCCAAATGGCATAACTTTGTAACATAATATGACCCACTGTGTGACGAAGTTTGTTTTTTCCATGTCCTCAGGTGCCATTTTGATTTGGTTTTATCCTGAGAAACCATCCATTAATGATAACACTTTATGCTGTGCGGTGTTATCAACCAAAATATCAATATGGGGAAGTGGGAAATCATCCTTAGGGCTTTCCCTATTCAAATCTCAGTAATCCACACACATTCGTACCTTGCCGTCCTTTTTAGGCACTTGAACAACATTGGCGACCCATTGTGGATAGGAGGTAACAGCTAAGAATCCGGTGTTGAATTGTTTCATTACTTCAGCCTTGATCTTCTCTGACATGTCTGGCCGCATGCGACATACTTTTTGTTTTACCGGAGGGAAGTCTTCTTTTGTCGGTAGACGATGGACCACGATATCAGTATCAAGTCCTGGCATGTCTTAGTACGACCAGGAAAAGACCTCAACATAATAATGTAGCAACTAGGTTAGACGCTTCTTGACACTGGGTTCCAGATTGGCACCCACCTTGACTTCTTTCTTGTCCTCTTCGGTACCTAGGTTAATTGTGTCCACTGGTTCTTCGTGGGGCTATATGGTCCTTTCTTCTTTTTGTAGTAACCTGGCTGGTTCCCCTGGCGCTTCACAATCTTCCTCACCTTCGTCTTCGACTTGGTAGATTATATTTTCAGAGTCACAAAAGGCCATAGAAGAATGGTTACCCGTGGGATCCCGAATGGATGTAGATCTGCATTTTGAATGTGAGTGTGTGTAAGAGTATAACTATCTTTGAAAGAAATAAAAATGTAGAAAAAGAAAGACAAAGAGCACAAAGTTTGTATGCAAAAACATCCATGATTCATTGATGACATATGAAAATGAGGTAACAACCCTTACAAATGGACCGTTGTGCCTCGGGTAAGACACAAGGTTTTAAAAGTCTGAATTGTTTAATTATTACAAGTCCGCAAAAAATTTAAAGACAATTACTGTTGGATAAAAGTAATTGGGACGAAATCTTTAGCTTCCCAGTTGTTGAGTCCTCCGTTGATGGTTGGGAAAATCCAGTCTTTTAGGTCACAATTGTCATTATCATCATCCTCCATTGCGTTGACTCTGTGGTTGCTGATTTTTAAAGGTGGTCCCCCGGCACGAGCACGACGAATAGCTTTCTGGGCTCCTGAAGTGAAACCCAAACCAAATTTGTCATTTTTGTAAAGGATATTCGGGAGTTGGCCCCAAATAGTACACCCACCTTCTTCGATTACGACCTTGGCATCTTTCAGTGAAGACATCTTTAGCGGAGGTCTTGTAATCTTTGGGACTTGGGAAGCAGCCTTGGTTACTGCCACGATTTGTGGGACTTCCTCGAAGTGCTGAAACAGAGTTTCAATGAATTCACCATCCAATTTCACGTATCTGAAGTAGTTCAAGTGACTGACCATATATTCCTCTTCTCCATGGACAGTAATGATTTTCCCCTTGGTAGGGTATTTCAGCATTTGATGTAATGTAGAGGTAACAGCACCAGCGTTGTGAATCCATGGTCAGCCCAATAAACAGAAATAGCAAGAGCGAATGTCCATCACATAAAAATTTGAATCAAAGGTTTGAGTTCTAACTTTTATGGGGATGTCCACCTCCCAATGCACCATTCTCTTTGAACCGTCGAAGGCCCTTACCACTATGTTGCTGGGTTTTAAGGTCAGACCTTCACAGTCGAGTCTATCCAAAGCTTTCTTAGAAAGCACATTCAAAGATAAACCAATATCAACTAGGACATGGGTCAAAGTCGTGCCCCTGCATTCAACAGAGACATGCAACGCCTCATTATGTTTCCTCCCTCTGGGTGTCAAGTCAGCATCAGAAAAGCCTAAACCATTGTCAGCTGTTAAACTGGCCACATAGTCTTGGAATTGATCAGCTGAAGTTTCTTGTGGTACGTGGGCAGTTTTAAGGAATTTCACCAAGGCCTTCACATAAGCCTCGGAGCATAACAATAAAGGCAACATGGAAATCTTTGACGGAGTCTGCCCTAGATGTTCGACTATGTTATAGTCGCTTCTCTTTTTTAATTTTCATAATTTCCTCCATCTCCTTCTTGGAGGCCTCAGGGATAGATACTGATTGCGCCATCATCCGAACAAGCTCAACCATAATGCCTTTGCCCCGAGTCTCGGTTGACTCGGCAGTAGGGGTAACCACAGGAACTGTAGTAGTAGTGTCAAAAAGAACAGGAAAAGGGATGATCACAGGACCGGTAACAGTTTTCGGAGGAGCATTCTCGGGAGAGAATACTCAGCCACTTCGGGTTATCTTGCTGGTTCCCGCAATGTTGTCAATGTCGGGGTCAGCCTTCTCAAAAATTGAGTCTTCATTAGCCAGTCAATCTTGCTTGATGCCGTGATAGTAGACGTCGCCCCCATAGTTCCATGGGACAGTTTTATCTGATGAGTACGGGACCGGCCCTGGCATAGTAATTTAGGAACACATGTAATCCTAATAGGTCTTTTGGTGGAGACCCTGGAAGGATTGGCGGAAATGGTTACTATTGAAACATCCATGTAAAAATGGTTTGAACGGGAGTCTTTTCAAACAAAATCTCTTTGTCGTCCATTAGGCATTGGACACCTGCTTTCAATAAATGACAAACAATTGGTAAGGATAAATAGAGGTGGTAGCTTTCATCACAGGCCAGAAATAAATTGGCTTTCAACAGGTTTTTTTTGACAGTCAGGAGAGGAGTAACAAGTTCATCAATAGCAGTAACAAACATATCATCTTCAACAGCGTTAACATCATGACCATGCTTGGGCATAGGAGCGGTGATAACGTTTAGGATCTCAGGAGCATCAAATTAAATTTCTTTTGCTTCGAGAAGGTCTTGCACCTTGTTTTTCAAAGCCCAACAGTTGTTGGTATCATGGCCTGGACTTTCTGAATGGTAAGCATAACGAGCATTAGGATGGTAATGAGGAGAGGTTGTGCTGGGATTCTTCGGGGCTTCCTTCAAAGTTACTAGATTAGATCTCAACAAATGCGGCAGGTCTGATACGGTGGCAGAACCGGACTGTTTAATACTGGTTGGAATTTTGTGTTTGTGTTTGCAAAATGTCGCAGTAAGCAAGAGTTGCCACCGACTTTTATTTTATCCAACCGAAAAGGAAAAAAACACAGAAAAATTCCTTTTTTCGAGATTTTGGGTACGGGGAGTAGATTATAGAAAGGGAATGTATTAACACCCTTTCTATCCGTGGTTTTCCACGGGCTCTTAGGTACTTGCTCATCATTTTCAAAATTGCTTCTTTGTGTGTTTGTGTGATTTGAAAAGTTTTTGTTTGACTTCGATTTAACCCTTGTATCAGTCCTCAAAAGTGTTACGAAGTTGTTTTGAAAACTTTGTTTGAAAAAGGAGTGTAAGTGTGAAAATTTTGTTTGTTTTGAGCAAATACTTAAGAACTAATATACCTACTCGAAAAAAGAATTATTCTATGTTTGTTTTCTTTAGACAGTGCTATCCCACTATTAGTGAGTAGGTAGCACCGTCGTTGGAATTTGAGGGTCAATTCGAAAGGGACGTACGGTCACTAAAGCAATGTTAGGACGTCTTAGTAATAACCCTAATGTCCTAAGATTAATTATTCGAGGCAACAATTCTGAGGCAACCATTCCGAGGCAACTTTGATCTTTTGGATAAGAGGATGACCATTAAAACATCCTATACTCAATGCTCGTTTACCGAAGGCAACCGAAGTGGAGTATACCCTAGGAGTGCGCATGTGCGAGTGATTCAATTTCAAATTATTATCTTTGCACATTTAGGGTTTGCTAACTGTTTTAAAGTTTACATACATTCTTGTCATGCATCCCTAATATCATACATCTAACAGTTTAATATTTGCGGAATTTAAAATGAGGAAAATAAACTACGCTATTACAAGGCTTCGGGTATTTACATAGCCAAAAACAAACCCTTTGAAAATTAAAGCGACAAATGTAAATAAAAGACCTAATTAAACAATTACAACTTGTGAGCAATTACATTAATAGGATAAAAATAAATGATAAAGCGCGCGCGATGAAATTTAGATCGGGAGAGAACTAGGGTTTTGACCCCGTTTAACCTAACTTAAAGAAAAAACTGTTTTTGTTGTTTTTAATTATTTTTTAAGAAAAAGAATTAGGTTTTTAAATTAAATACAAAATTAATTAGCTAACTAAATTAATTAAAGAAAATAATTATTCTAACCTATTTTTGTGTTTTTTTGTTATTTTAAGAAAAAAAGAAAATATAATTAAGTTATAAACAAAACCCTAATTGTTCTAATTATTTTTAAGTTTATTTACAAAAAGAAATTAAAGTTACCTAAAATTAAATAACCTAATTTAATTAATTAATTTTTTTGATAAAAAATAAAATCTAAACCTAATTTGATGAAAAGTTGATTTTATGTGATTTTTTGATAAAAGAAAAATTAATTTGTGGTTAGTAAAATAAATAAACTAAATTAATTAAATAAGATACAAAAGAAAAGAAAAGAAACTTGGGCATGCGACCAGCAATTTAGGGGGTGTGAGAATCAGATTCTGGGCCCAAAAGAAGGTAGTCCATGTTGACTTGCTGGATCCAGTGCATTGCTTTGACTGAAGCCTATGATGCTCCTTCGTTGATGGCCTTTGGATCTGGCCATCTGGCCATTTGGCAGGTTGGATGATAAGGTCACATGGTGGACATTGGCCTTGTGTGCACGTTGGATTACTTGAAAGAAAATAATATGAAGAAATTGGGGGACCTGGGATTCGAACCCAGGCCCTGATGCCTTTTGCCCACACCTTGTAACCAACTGCACTAGCTGTTTTAGTTGTGTATAACATAAACAATAATTATAATATAATAAACAAGCGAAATAAGAAGAAATTCGCGCGAATTTTCAAACGGACGAGTGAGGTGATGCCACGCCATCATCCCTATCCTGGCTCCGTTGCTAAAACTGAAACACTTTTACCTATGGACATATGTCTGTAGCTACAACCTTGGCTCGTTCCAAAATCCTCCATGGGCATGATAAATGACATCTAATGCCATGGATCAACTCGTCTTTTCATCCTGAACATCATGATACCCTTCATGGGGGCTAATTTTGCCTCCACATAAAAACCCTAAAACGAAACCACAAACCCTAACAATGGTAATTCTTGATTCAGTCCACAACAATGCAATTGGATGATATGGATAGCTTGAAAATGTGTTAAGGAACAAGAATCTATAATTATTTCATGCTATAAGTATCAGAATGATGCAATTCGAATTCAAGAAAAAGGCAATATCGTGACTAACTTACAGCGAGTTACAGGGCCTGAAAGTGCTTGTTCTTGATTGGTTTTGCTTGCTGGTGATCCCAGGAAGCGATTGGGATGGTCAAGAGGCTTTGTAATTGCTTGAAAGTATGAATTTGACCCAACACATTCTCTTTGATTTTTCAAGTTTGGTTCTTGTTCTTGCGCCTTCCTCTAGCCTTGTTTTAGGTCTGCAAATGATCAATATATATCAAGGATTGGATTAGGGTTGAATACCTGATCTCAATCTTCCTCCATTATTGATTTTGATATTGATTTGATTCCTTTGAAAACCATTCCAAAAATAGGCCTAGTTCAGTCTTTTTGTTCACACCAAGCCTTTACAGGAATTCAATCTCATGCTAGCTGGAAATAGGACCTGAAACATGTGCAAAATCTTGAGATTTCAATGTTTTGGATTTTCTCATGATTTGTTTTGATTAAAATTGATTTAATTCAAATCAAAATCAAAATAAATAGTAAAAACAAGATAATGACAAGTGTAAAGGGCTAGGGCTCGTGGACCGTGTTGCCAACTCAAAACAAGTGCAAAACGTTAGGCCCATTTAGCAAAATTTGTAATTTTAGGCATAGTTGACTTTTGACAATTTTGCAAAAAGGGTCAACTTCACCAATGCATAACTTCCTCAATTTTAAATCTTTGGAGGTGTTCTTTGACTTTTTAGAAAGCTTGAGATGTCCTCTAAGCAACCCGTTTGGTCTCATATCAATTTGGTATTCCATGTTCATGTATGAATCTTTTACAAAAAAGGTGTATTTGTTGACTTTTCAAAATGACCTATAATGTCAAAATTCATAACTTCTTGTGAGTGCATATTTTGAACTTGGGAGATGAATATGAATTGTAGGGAATTGCATCCTCTTCAAAATGAGCATTTGATGGGTCATTTCTCATAAAGTATGAGAAAGTTATGCTTGGTCAAAGTTGAGTTGACTTTTCCTACAAAACTCTAATTTAGCAACTTTTGGGTTTTGATGAATTGTGAGAATTCCTTGATGAATCATAATCAACCCTTGATAAAATGAAGAATAATACTTCAAAGTGAGAATTTTGACAAAAAATCTTGAAGTTTTACTGTATGTGGGCCACAATTGACTTTTGCCCTAGCACAGTCGATTTTCAGGCTTTTGAGTAGTTGTCTGAGCAAACTTTCTCTACAAGGCTTGAAACTTGACATGGATGATCTTGAGAACATATTAGGTCATTGTTGAGCATTTGAGACCCTTTGGACTCAAATATCTTGATGCAACATGAAACCCTAATTTGAGGTAGACTGCCTTAGGAGAGAGTTTGTCTAGTCAACTCTTGGACTTCCTTGAGCAATTTGAGAACCTCACTTGAAATGTATTGAGAAATATGGGATGGGAAATTTTGGGGTACAAAAGCTGCCCCTATTCAATCTTCTTAAGCCTGAGGATGTAGATTGGCTTGTCGGCCTTTCGTGATCCGAAGGTGGACGATGATTGAACACTAGAGTGCCCAGAAATTTGCACTCGCATGAAGTGGCACTTGTCTTGCGATGTCAGAAATGGGCTTATAGATGCCATTTGGAGATTGATGAAGGAAGATGGGCTTAAAGATGCCATCATAAGGAGTGTTGATCGCATAAGAGATTCCTTAGCGAGAGCTTGTATACCTATTGTTGAGGAGGATTCCGCTTGGGAATGTTGGTCTCTGTCCTGGGAGAAATAGAATTTTAGGAGCTTCAGTCGTCCGTTATTCTACTGGGGAGATGAAATTAAACTTGCTATCCAGTCGTAATCTGGGTTTCTCAATTTCTCAATTCTTATCTGGTCGTAATCCAGGCTTCAGAATGAATTAAGTTGTTATCCGATCGCATCCGAGTTTCAACTTGACTTTACGGCATACTAATATCTGGTCGACTCCGGGTTTCTTAGTAATTGTCCAGGTAAAAACTGTTATTTGGTCAAAATCCAAGCTTCACAGTGCTTCGTACCGCTATCTGGTCGTAATCCAGGTTTCACGATGCAATATACCATTATCTGGTCGAATCCAGGTTTCATGGTGTTTTGGGAAAACAAGGTATTATTCGGTCGAATCCGGGTTTCATAACTTGAATTAAAGACATACCACTATCTGGTCGTAATCCAGGGTTCGTAGTATTCTTGGCTGCTATCTGGTCGTAATCCAGGTTTCACAGTGTCTTATATTGCTATCTGGTCATAATCCAGGTTTCATAATAACTTTTTTTAGCGGCTATCTGGTCGAATCTGGGGTTCACGGCTTGTGTTTAAGATATACCATTATCTGGTCGTAATCCAGGTTTCATGGTGTCTTCGTATTGCTATCTGGTCGTAATCCAGGTTTCACAATAACTTGCTGGGGATTAAACTATTATCCGGTCGAATCCGGGTTTCATAGCTTGAATCTGAGATAAACCACTATCTGGTCGTAATCCAGGTTTCGCGGTGTTCTGATATTATCATCCGGTCATTCTCCGGGCTTCACAATATGATGCAGGAATCAAGATACTATCCGATCGTGCCCGAGCTTCATAGCTTGAACTTTGTGAGAGTTTGATTGTATCCTTTCCTGAAAGGTAAAGGGTTAGTCAGATGTAATGCCATGATGCATGACATGTATTTGAGCAACGATGTTCTCAAAATAAATGAGATTGTGTTGTACGATGCATATGAGCATGTCATGATGTATGCAATGTATTGCAATGTTTTTCTAGCTGGGGAAAATAAATCCTGGGCTGCTGCTGGAGAATAAAAGATGTTTCACTTGCCGAGTATAACGACCTAAGATGATTCGAGAATACATTGGCAGGAGGATAATTCTTCCAGAGAATAAACTGGTGAGAGAATGACTCTATGGGGAAGAGAGACTCTGTCAGAAGATCTGCTGATTTGGAGAAGTAATCTCGGTTGTGGATGGATTACCATTACTGATGATGAACTCTGTCAGGGATAAAATTTCTGTTCGTGGAAGAAATAAACTCCACTGGGGATGATCTTCCAGTGTTGGTGATAGATGAACTCTGCTTGGGGAGAATTCTGCCGATTTACTCGCGATTGCGAACCTCAGCTGGGGAGAGTTGATAACATTGTTTTTAGATACCTTTTAACTCGGAGGGGAGTGTATGCATATTTCAGTCTTATTCTTCAGCTGGGTCTATCCCTATACCTGGTGAATAGAGCAACTGTAAGGTTTGGACATTTCGTGTTTGCCCCTGTTCCTAAAATTACCAGTAATCGTCTTTTGTTTCGCATGTACATATTTATGAGCAGCAATTATTGTCAAATGCATATATCAAAAATGAATCATTGGACGTTCTTGTAAAATAAAACAGGAAAAGAAAAACAATTTTGAATTTTATTGTAAAAATGAATTGTATTGATTTTGAAGTTGGCCTGTAATAGGCGTTTTTGTACAAGAGGCTGACGTCCTAGTAAGAGAACGCCGCCGAAATGATAGAATTTACACAATTTGTGAAAAACAAAGAGAAACAACTATGTGAACAATCCCACTGGGTTCCAACTCTTCTATTGCCTTTATGTCTTCGAGCGTCTCATCACTTTGCTACTCGATTGAAGGTGAGTCAGGTTGATTGGCGCTGTCCGAGCTTGGTAGTCGATACTGAAGTCTGGTTGCAAGGTGATCCAATAAGACATAGTGTTACACTTTGATCCCTAATTTTTTCCTGGACTGCCCTTTCGGGTTTTCAGTCCACCGGGATACCCTTTTTTACCCAAACCACCTTTTCAGGTTTTCGACTTGCCGGATGTACAGATTTTTCATTTTCATCCCTTACTTTTGCCCGAACCCTTTTGGTTCGCCGGGAATTCCTTATTTTTGCCTAGGCCAGTCGACCTAGCGGGTCTTTGATTATGCGTAGTATTTTTTCACTATGTCCTTATTGACGGTGTGAGGAAGGTCGTCACCATCCATGGTGGTTAGAATCATAGTTCCTCCTGAGAAGATATTCTTAACCACAAATGGCCCTTCGTAAGTGGGAGTCCATTTTCCCCTGGGATCACTTTGGGGTAGTATGATGCACTTGATCACCAGATCCCCGACTTGATACTCTTGTCGTCTGACTTTCTTGTTAAATGCCTTGATCATTCGCTTTTGGTACGTCTGACCATGAAAAATAGCAGTAAGTCTCTTCTTGTTGATTAAATTCAGCTGATCAAGCCGGGTCTGGATCCAGTTGTCCTCGCTCAAGCCTGCATCTTTCATAATCCGAAGAGAGGGTATCTGGACCTCAATGGGTAAGACTGCCTCCATGCCATACACCAAAGAATAGGGTGTTGCCCCTGTTGACGTTCGAGCCGAGGTGAGGTACCCATGAAGAGCAAATGGTAACATCTCATGCCAGTCTTTGTATGTCACCGTCATCTTCTGCACAATCTTCTTGATGTTCTTATTAGCCGCTTCAACAGCCCCATTCATCTTCGGCCATTAAGGAGAAGAGTTGTGATGCTATATCTTAAACTATTTGCAGAGCTCGATGATCATTGTATTGTTGAGATTTGTACTATTGTCCATAATGATCCTCTCTGGTACACCGTATCGACAGATCAGATTGTGTCGGATAAACCGCGCCACGACGTTCTTGGTTACTATAGAAAAATAAGCTACTTTAACCCACTTCGTAAAATAATCAATTGCTACCAGAATGAAACGATGCCCGTTGGACGCAGTAGGTCTGATCTCTCCAATCATATCGATGCCCCACATTGCGAAAGGCCAAGGAGCTGTCAAAACATTCAGAGGGACTGGAGGTATGTGCACCTTATCAACATAGACTTGGCACTTGTGACAAGTCCGAGAATGCTGATAACAATCGGCTTCCATAGTAGACCAATAATATCCAGGCCGTAGGATTTTCTTCGCCATGGTATGTCCACTGGAATGAGTTCCGAAAGTACCTTCATGTAACTCTACCATAATCCTTTCTGCTTCGTTCTTGTCCACACACCGTATTAAGGTCGAGTCATGGTTACGCTTGTAAAGGATACCATTACTGATGAAGAACTTCGCCATGAACCTCCTAAAAAATTTCTTATCATTAACAGATGCACCCTTGGGGTACTCTTGAGCCTCAAGATACCTCTTTACCTCGTGAAACCAGGGTTTATCTGCTACCTCTTCAATCTCGATGTCACAGCAATGTGCGGGTTCATCCAACCTCTCGATGGTAATCCGGGGAGCTTCATTATCCCACCTAACCTTGAACATAGAAGACATGGTAGCTAGCGCATCCGCTAACTGATTCTCCTCTCTGGGGAAATGTTCAAAGGTTATCTCCTTGAAGTGCGGAAGCAACGTCAGTACATACTCTTTGTAAGGAATAAGATTTGGGTGTTTCGTATCTCACTCGCCTTTAATCTGACTGATCACTAGAGTGGAATCTCCGAACACACTCAAGAACTTAATCCTCAGGTCAATAGCTGCACGAAGACCCATGATGGATGCTTCATACTCTACCATGTTATTGGTGCAGTTAAAACATAATCGGGCTGTGAACGGAGTATGACAGCCTTCAGGAGATATGATCACGGTGCCAATGCCATTACCCAAAGCATTTGAGGCTCCGCCAAAATACATAGACCATCGGGATCCTTCCTCAGGTCCTTCATCCGGTCCAAGTTCTTCACAGTCGGTCACCAACATGATGTTCTCATCCGGGAACTCGAAATTCATAGACTAGTAATCATCCACGACCTGATGCGCCAAATGATCTGCCAACACACTTCCCTTGATTTCTTTTTGGGTTGTGTATTGGATATCATACTAAGATCATCTGCCATCTCGCTATTCTTCCGGACAAGGCGGGCTTTTCGAAGATATACTTGATTGGATCCATCTTTGATATCAACAGGGTAGTGTGAGTCAGCATATACTGTCTTAGCCGGCGAGCAGCCCATGCCAAAGCACAGCAAGTTTTCTCAAGCAACGAGTATCGAGTCTCGCAGTCGGTAAACTTTTTGCTAAGGTAGTAAATAGCATGCTCTTTTCGACCAGACTCGTCATGCTGTCCCAACACGCACCCCATTGAGTTGTCCAACACTCTTAAGTATAAGATCAAAGGTCTTCCTTCGACTGGAGGCATCAAAATTGGTGGCTCTTGGAGATATTCTTTAATCCTTTCGAAGGATGCCTGGCACTCATCATTCCACTTTACTACTTGATCCTTCTTCAGCAGCTTGAAGATTGGCTCACAAGTAGCAGTCAAATGTGAAATGAATCGGGCAATGTAATTCAGACGTCTCAAAAAGCCTCTAACTTCCTTTTCTGTTCGGGGAGCTGGCATCTTCTGTATAGCCTTCACCTTTGCAGGATCCACTTGAATTCCTTTATCACTAACGACGAAACCCAACAACTTACCAGACCTTACCCCGAAGGTGCACTTGTTTGGGTTTAACCTCAGTTTGTACATCTTCAACCTGTCAAACAGCTTCTGGAGATGGTCAAGGTGTTCTTCTTCAGTCTGGGACCTTGCAATCATGTCGTCAACGTAAACCTCAATCTCATGGTGAATCATGTCATGGAACAAAGCGACCATGGCACGCTGATAAGTTTCCCCAGCATTCTTCAACCCAAAAGGAATTACCTTGTAACAGAAGGTACCCCACTGCGTAACAAAAGTTGTCTTTTCCATATCCTCGGGAGCCATCTTAATCTGATTATAACCGGAAAAACCATCCATGAAGGAGAAGACCTTATGTTGTGCGGTGTTGTCAACCAAAACATAGATATGAGGCAGAGGGAAATCATCTTTGGGACTCGTCCTGTTCAGATCTCTATAGTCTACACATATGCACCTTACCATCCTTCTTCGGCACCGGAACAACATTGGCAACCCACTGTGGGTAAGAAGTAATGGCTAGAAACCCGACGTCAAACTGTTTCATGACCTCAACTTTGATTTTCTCAGACATCTCGGGGTGCATACGGTGAACCTTCTACTTTACCGGAGGACAGTCTTCTTTAGTTGGAAAGTAGTGAACCACAATATCAGTATCCAAACCAGGCATATCTACATAAGACCAGGCGAAGATCTCAACATAGTCGCGTAGCATTTGTATCAACCGTTGCTTAACACTGGGCTCCAGATTTGCACCTATCTTAACCTCTTTCTTGTCTTCCTCTGTACCCAAATTTACTGATTCCACTGGCTCTTCGTGAGGCTGTATGACCCTCTCTTCCTATAGCAGCAATCTAGCAAGCTCTCCAGGAACCTCACAATCATCCTCACCTTTGTCTTCAGCTTGGTTGATCGGATTCTCGAAGTCATAACTGGTAGTAGCAGATTCGTTATCAATGGGATCCAGAGTGGATGTGGATCTGCATTATGATATGTGAGTGTGTGTAAGACAATAGCTGTTTTGATAAAGTGAGAGACAGAAAAGAAAAACAAGGAGCACAAAATTTGTAATGCAAGAAACGTCCAATGCTTTATTGATGATATATGAAAATGACAAATAATAAGCCCTCACAAACGAAGCCAAGGTACCTCGGGCAAGGCACCGGGCCGTAAAGTTTCAAACAGTCTGTTACAAATCTCAAAACAAAAGTCTATTACAGTGTAATAAAATAAACGGGCACGAAGTCCTTCGTCATCCAGTTGTTCAAGCCACCGTTGGTGGTTGGGTAAATCCAGTTGTCGATATCTGACTCTTCTTCATTATCTTCAATTGCATTCACTCCCGGATTACAGATGCGCAGAAGAGGTCTTCCAATCCGCGCGCGTCGAATAGCCCTTTGAGCCTATGCAGTAATACCCAAACCAAACTTGTCAGTTTTGTGTGTGAAGTCAGGGAGCTGTCCCCAATTTGCACACCCACCTTGATCAATAACAACCCTAGAATCCTTGAGGGAAGCCATCTTCAACAGAGGTTTGTCAGCAGTAACTTCAGTCGACGCCAAAGTCTGGGGAACCTCTTCAAAGTTTTGACACGAGGTTTCGATGAACTCTCCATCCAACTCCATATACCGGAAGGAGTTAATATGACTCACCATGTACTCTTCTTCACCTTGTACTGTAACAATATTCCCTTTTACTGGATATTTCAGCTTCTGATGGAGCGTTGAAGTTACTGCCCCAACTTTATGAATCCAAGGGCGACCCAACAAGAAATAATAAGATGGTCGAATATCCATCACATAGAAAGTAGATGCAAAAGTCTGAGAGCCAACTTTAACAGGGACGTCCACCTCCCCGTGCACCATCCTTTTCGACCCATCGAAAGCCCTAACCATAATGTTACTTGGTTTTAGAGTCAGACCTTCACAGTCCAGACGGTCTAATGCCTTCTTTGGTAAAACATTTAATGAAGACCCAGTATCCACCAGCACATGGGCTAAAGTAGTGCCCCTGCACTCGATCGAGGCGTGTAGAGCATCATTGTGGTTTCTTCCCTTAGAAGTCAGATCTGCGTCTGAGAAACCCAAACCGTTGTCAGCAGTCAAACTAGCTACACAGTCTTTGAATTTATCAGCAGAGGTTTCCTGCGGCACATGCGCAGTTTTGAGGAAAGCAATTAAAGCCTGTGCATGGGCTGCAGAGCACAACAACAAGGATAACATGGAGATTTTGGATGGGGTCTTCCCCAGCTGCTCGACTACATTGTAGTCGCTTTTCTTGATAATTTTCAGAATTTCCTCTATCTTCTGCTTAGAGGCTTCTACAACAATCTTCTTAGGTGCCTCCGTCTGGGCAGGCTCACCTGTAACTTCTTTTCCCCGAGGGTCAGATGACTCGGTGACAGGAGTGATAACTGGAGTAAGAATCGGAGTGGTAGCTGATGTATTGGCAGATGGAATGACAACAGGTTTTGGAACAGTTGGAGGAGAAATCTCAGGAGAGAAAAGTCTTCCACTTCTGGTGACCTTGCTAGCCCCGAAAATATTGCCGATATCAGCATCAACTTCTTCATCTTTAAAGTCTTGCTTAACCCCATGGTAATACACGTTAGCACCATAGTGCCATGGGACAGCCTTGTCCGAAGTGTAAGGGATGGGACCAGGAACAGTAATGATCAACGGAGCGATTTTTGGAACAGATGTAATCCTAACAGGTGTTCTAGAGGAATCCTTGGAAGGATTGGAGGAAATGGTTATGATGGCAACATCTTCAACTGGAATCAATGGAGTCAAAGTCTTCTCAAACAAGATCTCTTTATTATCCATCAGGCGCTGAACACCTGACTTCAATAAATGGAAACCAGCAGGTAGAATTGAACATAGGTGGCAACCTTCGCCACAACCCAGACATAAACCGACCAACAAAATATTCTTCTTCACTGTCATTAAAGGAGTAGAGATGTCTTCCACAAAGGTCACAAAAAAAATCATCATCCACAACATTTACTCCATGACCATGCTTGGGCATAGGAGCAGTTACAACATTGGGTTTCTCCGGAGCGTCAAACTCGATCTCTTTAGCTTCAATCAAGTCTTGCACCCTATTCTTCAAAGCCCAACAATTGTTTGTATCATGGCCCGGGCTATCGGAGTGATAGGCACAACGAGCGTTGGGATTATATAGCGAAGATGTGGTGTTGTGATTCTTCGGGGCTTCCCTCAAAGTTACCAGGTTAGTTTTCAGCAATTGTGGTAGGATCAGAGACAAAGTCATGTTAAGCTGAGTGTACTGTCTTTGCGGCCTATCCACTCTCTGCTGATTGTTGCATTGTGGGGCAACGATGGGTCTTGATATTACTACCGCATTCACTGCTTGGCGGCGTTCAGATTGGTTTTGGCTCCTCGAGCTGTAGACTGCACTAGCTTCTTTCTTACCAGCAAAAGGCTTCTTTACTGCACTGGATGACGCATCCTTCTGTATCTTACCACTTCTGATACCAGCCTCTACTCTTTCCCCAGTCATAATCAATTCAGTAAACACAGACGACGAACTACCAATCAGATGATTGAAAAATGGACCAGACAACGTCCCAAGAAACCTATCAACCAACTCCCTGTCAGACAGAGGGGGTTGGACCGTTCTAGCCAGATCTCTCCACTTCTAAGCATAGTCCTTAAAACCTTCGCTTGCACCCATAGACATACCCTGAAGCTGAGTACGAGTGGGAGCAAGGTCGGCATTATACTGGTACTGCTTGTAGAAAGCAGCAACAAGGTCCTCCGAGTTGCGGACATTAGCTCCTTCCAATTGATAGAACCATTCAAGTTGAGTCCCTGATAGACTGTCTTGAAAGAAGTGTACCCACAGATTCCTATCAGCAGTGTAAGGTTGAATTTTTCAGACGTACGAGCAGAGATGGAGTTTCAGACAGGATACTCCATCGTACTTAGCAAAAACCAGAGCTTTGAATTTATGAGGGATCACCACCCCCGATGTTAGTCCCAAATCTCCGAAGTCCAACCCAAGAACCTTCTGAATCTCCGTAGCACTTAGACGGTCCTCAAGTTGTTTGTACCTATCCTCAGCAGGAGGATACTGGTCCTCATCAAAGTCAGTGTCATTATCAGAGACCACAGGACTAGGCCCCCTTTCTTCCTCTTGATTCTCTCCTCCTTTGGATGAATGAGACAGATCAGCTTCCTGTCGCAACCTGTTCCCAAATCTGTAACCCATATTCAGAAGAACCGCCTTCTTCTTCTTCTTCTTCTTCTTTTCCTTTTTCAGGATAAGAGTCTTCAAATCTGCTTGCCCTTTGGCCAGGTTCAAGAACATCTCCTGGAATTGAGCATTCTGAGCCTAAAGAGCTTTGATAGCTTGATCGGTAGGAATTTCAGAAGACATCTTGTGCTGAAATAAACAGCGAAGAAGATGAGAAACATGTAATGGTACCTGTGATGAGGTGCATGATAATGGAATGCGTATGAAATGATTTCAAAGACTTTGGGAGATTTAAATTTGTAAGACAAAAATGAAACACACTTTATTAGATAAACTTGTGAAAAATGTTTAACAATTCCTTTAAGGAGTTACAAAAGAATAACTGAAAAGTAAATCTAAACTAGAAACAACAAAAGACATCAGAGGTCCCATGGTCGCTTCCCCTTCGTGCTGACATAATTATTGATTGTCCTTTCATTCTCAAGTTGCCTCGTGAGCTTCGAGATCTTCCTCTCTTGCTCATGATACTTCTCTCAGTAGGTATCCCTCTCTTCCCTCAACTGAATCCAAGATCTCTTCAATGCCCCAAGATCAGTAGGCTTGTACAGATAAAGGACTGTATAAGGAACACCTTCTTCATTGGTATGCTCCACAATCACTGGTAGCACAGCTTCATAGGGAATCCCAAGCTTCTGAGCACGAGCTCAGACCCACTGGAGATAAGGTTGCATCGGGAGATAAGTCTTTGGTCCTAGCTCGTGAGGGTCAGACCTGTTCACTATGCCCCAAGCTCGTATGAAACTTCAGCGATGCTCATTAGTGTCTCCCTTGTAGTAAAAAACAATGTCCTCAAGAAGCAACTCATGGGGACTGTCTCTCCGAGCACGACCAAACTGTCGTAAAGCCAAACAAGGATTGTAGGTTATACCTCCTCTGATTCCGAGCAACGGGACATTAGGGTATCCTCCACATCAATCAATGACAACAACCTTTTCCATGTCTTTAGAACTCCAAAGAATGTCCATATGGGCAAGGGACATTATCCTGTAGGACCAACCTAGACCTTTCTCATTCTTCAATACAGACTTGGGGAGGTGCAAAATAAACCACCTCGCTAGCAGCAACATACAACACAAGAGGGTCCCTCTTCTTCTCATGGTACGAGTGTAGAGAGCATGTAGGATATCACCAAGAAGAGTAGGCACAAAATTTAGATACAAGAAGATCTTAACCGCATTCACATCTATGAAGGAATCTGGATTCGGGAAAAGAACCAAACTGTAGATGAGGAGAGCCAAGATGTCTTCAAAAGTCTGAAAATCCAAGTCATCCCAGAACTGTTGAACTTGATCCATCAGAAAATTAGCGAAGAAACCTTTAACCCCGCTCCGTGTCTCCCAATTGGATACCACATCAGCCCTTTTTAGATGTAAGGCTGAAGCAATGTCCTCAGGTCTAGGAGTCTCTTCCAAACCTGTGAAGGGTGTCTGCTCGAGAATGGATATGCTCAGTAAATCAGAAAACCCTTCCAAAGTAGGAACTAGCTGATAATCCAGGAAAGTGAAGCAATGATGCAATGGGTTAAAGAACTGGAAGAGCACACTCATCATCTGCTCATCAAACTTTGAGGTAACCAAAACAAGAAGTTGACCATGTCTCCTAATGAAATATGAAGTATCAGAAATCTTCGAGGCCAAATCTTTGAGTTGAGCAGGTATTTGCACAAAGTTAACTCGGATGGTGTTTCTGCGCATGGAAGCCATAACCTGCAAAATAGGACAAAGATAAATCCCCTCGGTCTTTGAAATGGTTAGTGTAATGAATTATGCATGTTATGTGATGATGCATGATGTCATGATAAAGCACACAATAGGCATAGCAGATAAAAGACATGGTAAAGGCAAACAAGTCACACAAGAGAGCCCTTAAGTTTCAGGCTTGCATGGGGTCTAGTTACTACCCTCTTGAAGTTCAGTTGGTTCAACCTGTCCTAATAATAGTAACCGGGTTCTAGAAGTTCTCAATATCACTGACCATCCTTCATCGGTCATGGTTTCAGCTCACGCAATCTTTTCTTGCAGCCATAACTATCTCGAGATTATAGTCTCAATGAGTGTAGTATCGAGTATCAACCAGTTCTTAGTTCTATACTGAGGCCGGCTATCTCACTACTTCCTATGGACAAGTGGGTCAATTATAGGTTCTAAGGTCAGTTGATGCTTAACGACCTATATAGCAGTCCCGTATTCTCCTCGTTTCTCCACAAGGGATACCGGTACCAACTAATGTGCCACATCAACATAGCTACTGCTTCAACCGTATCGGTCTATGCCGTACAGTTCCCTCACAGTTTATTGCTACTTACCTACAAGGTGTCCCTCAGATCCGGGTTAGGATCTATAGTAACTCTGATACAAAGCCCACAAAAATAAAGCAATCACATCAAACAATAGAAGCAAATATGATGAACTAGTCCTAAGGTATACCCCACTTATCTATCCCCAGCAGAGTCGCCAGTTCTGTGATACGGTGGCAGAACTAGACTGTTTAATACTGGTTTGCGTTTTGCGTTTGTGTTCGCAAAATGTCGCAGTAAGCAAGATTCGCCACCGACTTTTATTTTATCAAACCGGAAAGGAAAAAAGCATAGAAAAATTCCTTTTTTCGAGATTTTGAGTACGAGGGGTAGATTATAGAAAGGGAAGGTATTAGCACCCTTTCTATCTGTGGTTTTCCACGGGCTCTTAGGTACTTGCTCATCATTTTCAAAATTGCTTCTTTGTGTGTTTGTGTGATTTGAAAAGTTTTTATTTGACTTCAATTTAACCCTTGTATCAGTCCTCAAGAGTGTTACGAAGTTATTTTGGAAACTTTGTTTGAAAAAGGAGTGTAAGTGTGAAAGATTTGTTTGTTTTGAGCAAGTACTTAAGAACTAATCTACCTACTCGAAAAAAGAATTGTAATATGTTTGCTTCCTTTAGACAGTGCTATCCCACTATTAGTGAGTAGGTAGCACCGTTGTTGGAATTTGAGGGTCAATTCAAAAGGGACGTACGGTCACTAAAGCAATGTTAGGACTTTTACCATACTGACTTGAATAGTGAGTCTACGGGCGAGAGCCATATCCTACAAAACAAGACAAAAATAAACCCTAAGAATCCTTGAAATGGTTAGTATGACATGCTATGTTATGATGTCATGGTTATGCTCAGATATAATAGATATGGCAAGCACAAACAAATCACACAAAGACCTTAGATTCAAGGCTTGCATGGATTTCAAGGTGATACCCTCTCGAAGTTGGATTGGTTCAACATGTCCTAAATATAGTGACTGGGTTCTTAGGGATCTCAATATCATTGGTCTTTTCCCCAATTCTCATTCCGATAGACAATTGACTTGCCACCAAACAAAATTCAAGGGTCAAACCTCAATGAGTGTAGTATCGAGTATCAACCGACTTTGGGTTTACACCAAAGACATCTATCTCACTACGTCCTAAAAGCCAAGTTGGTCAATTAAGGTGCTAAAGTCAGTTGACGCTTTATAACACCACGCCGTGGCCCCGTATTCTCCTTGATTACTCAAGGGATACCGGTACACACCAAAGTATCGCATCAATGTAGCTATTGTTTCAACCTTGTTCGTATACCCCGCACAATTCTCTCACAGTTTATTGCTACTTACCTAAGAAAGGTGCCCAAAATCTGGGTGTAGGATTAAAACAAACCCAAACAAGGAACCATAATGTAAAGCATGCAAGTAAAACAAAGAAAGCAAATAAATGTGATCTAACCCTAAGGTAACCTCACTTTTATAAAGTCCCCAGCAGAGTCGCCAGTTCTGTAACATGGCGGAAGAACTGACTTGATTATTTTGCGTTTGATCGCAAATGTTGCGGTTAGCAAGAGTCGCCACCGACTTTTCTTTTATCCAAAAGGAAAGGATGAAAAGATCAAGAAAGACCTTTGAGATGTTTTCTTGAGTTTGGGGGGTAGATTATGAAAAGGGAAGGTATTAGCACCCTTTCCATCCATGGTTTTCCATGGGTTCTTAGTTACTTGCTAGATCACTTGCTTTTGTTTGAAAATGTGCTTTGTGTGGTTTTTGAAAGTATTTTGTAAAGATGCCATTGTTTAGGCAAACTTTATAATGATTCTCGTTCGTAAGAATGTATACAAAATGTTTGATCTTTTGAAAATGTTTTCAAGTTTGAAAGATGTTTTTGAAAGTGTTGGTGTTTGTTTTGAAAATAGTAAGGATGTTTTTGTTTTGAATTTGAGCAAGTAACTAGGAACATTCTACCTACTCAAAAGTATTTCATGTTTATTTCCTCTTTCCTTTGACATTGTTATCTTACCATTGATTTGGTAAGTAACCCTATCTTTGGATGTAAAAGGGACGGGCGTGGGTCATTGTATAACCATGATTAGCAATATTGTAAGATATCTTAGCATTTTCTTTAGGGACTAAGATCATTTTGAAAGGAAACATGGATAGCGTCATCGAAGGACTATGATCTTGTATTTTGCTTGTTTTTGCTAAGATACCACACATGCGTAATATGGCCATTTTTGTAAGGCAACAAAGTAGGTTTACCATAAGGGCGTATGTGTGCAAGTGGATTGGTTTACATGCTTGATTTGTCTTTGTTAGGGTTTTCTATTTGTTTATTTCATTCTTGTCATACAAACCCTAATTACTAGCATTGACATATAAAGCATTTAAATTGCGAAAATTTAAATTACTATGCTATTACATCATTTAGGAGAGGGGATGTACAAATTACAAATGGGGAATTGCAAAAAATTAAATATAAATAATTATTACATCCATATTGAATTTGAACAAATGTACAAAATTGAATAAGTAAAAATGCAAGAATGTAAATGTAAGAAGAAATGTGGTTTTTGATTGGTTTTTCATGAAAAGGTTTTTTTGACATAATTAATTAAAATAAAATAATTAACTAAAAATAATGAAATTAATATTAAGTTAGTAAAATAAATTAATTTAAAGAAAACAAGTTTTTTTAGGGTTTTTGTGAATTTAATTAAATTAGTAAATTAAAATAATTAAATAACAGTCCTAAATCCTAAATTGATTTTAATTTACAAAAAAAATAAATGATATAATATAATAATAATTAAAATTAAATTATCTAAGTATTTAAAAAGTAATTTTAATTATTTAAAGGAAATGTTTTTGTTCTTTTGTTTTTGTGAAGAATAAACTAAATAAATATAAATAATAAAATATAAATATTTTTTTGGATTTTCATTAATGAAAATAATAATAATAATAATAATAATAATAATAATAATAATAATATTAACAATAATAATAAAAGATAAAAAAGTAAAAATAAAATAAAATAAAAAATAAAGTCAGGGAGGTTGATAAGTGAAACAGGGAGTATTGTAAGAAAAAAAGTCAGGCCCAAACTGCTGGTCCAAGCGCTGCAAAAACAGAAAGGTATCAAAAATATGGAAAAAATGTAAAAGGCAGCACACTGAGGTTCGAACCCATGACCTCTTGATTAACAGCGTGTTGCCTTACCACTGGGGTGGCTATACATTCGTTAATATAAATGAAATGATAAATATATAAGGCAAAACAAGTTCTGAATACACTTCATCTTCAACCTCCAGCCAAACCACTTGTAACTTCACCATTTCTCAACAAAAATGGAAGATGCAAACATGAAAGTTGCTCCATTTTTCCATACGAATCCAACCATATAAATATCATAAGCTATAAATCAAAGATGAATGAGAATTTTTTAAAGTACCAAATTCTGACCTAATTATTTTCAGAGGTTCAATCCTAAAATTCTCCTAGTTCAATCAATATAAATAAAATCTATGGACATGTACAACTTTAGGGAAATGATATCTACATTTTATCTTCACAAATGTAAGCCTAACAATGCCTAAGTAATGAGATAGAAGTTCAAGAAAAATACCTCAAAACTGGAAATTGTGAAATGCAAATGAGCTTGATTCAAGGTGCTGCAATGATCAGGTTAGCTTCCTCAAGTTCCCAAGAAGCTAATGCAATGGTTTTCTTGAGCAATGGATGGCTGGAATAGCTTGGAGAAGTCAATGTGCAGACTCTATTTTTTGGTTATGGAGGTTATGGTAAATGGTGTTACAGTTCTGGAATGAGGATGGGGATGAGTAGTATTTGATGTAAGGAAGTTTTAGGAACCAAAAAGCCTAGAAACGCACGAGGGAAATATGAGTTTGGTGTTCAAGGTCATAAACTGTGCAACAATGGAGTTTTTGGGAAATTTCTGATTTGAGAGACTTTTGGTGTGTTTCAAGGTGCTTTTTGCTCGTCCTCTAGCTCAAAAATAGTGCCTCTATTTATAAGCAACAAGTTTGTAAGCTTGTTGTTGATCAGAATTCAAAATCACAAGTTAAGCATAACATGTGATTTTTGAGAAATCCAAGTTTCAAAGCTTTGTGTACTTGCTAAGATAGAGTGGTTATGCTTTAAACACACTTGCTTCTGACTTTGTAGATGGAGTGTAATCAGAGGGAATAAGTTAGAGGCTCAAGAATTGACTTTGTACATAAAGCTTGCTTTTCCGAAATGGAAGTGTTCACTTTGTGCCATTAATGGAAATGTGAATTGGATAAAGCTTAAACCACTTGGATTAAAGCTCAAAAGTTTGTGTAATCCATTAATTATGGATAGATACACAAGTTAGAAGGCCTTCAGAGCAAGATTATGTAGCCTAACATTGAAATTGCATTTTTGTTCTTCATGAAAATGGCCTATAATTTTAGTTTGAAACCCTAACTTCCTCTCTTCGATTCTCCTTGCTCAAAAATGATCTCAAGGAGTTCTTGGACATTTTAGAAAGCTTGTAATGTGATCGACAACCCCTCTTTGAATCACTTTTGAAAATTCCCCTTGGAACTATATGAAAAAATACCATGAAGTTAGGTCAAAATCCTATCTAAACTAGGGCAAAATTTCACTAAGTGTTTAGTTTCATGACCATGACTTCATGGATTAATAACTTGAGATCCAAGCATTTCTAGGAGAAGTTGTGTAAAACAATGTTGTACATCTCATGGAGATCTACAACTTTCATGTTTAAAGTTTCTTTTGAATCATCTTGCACCATGGTGAAAAATTGGCTCAAAGTTGTGAAAAAATATGAAGTTTTCAACACTTAGAAAAATTTCTAAGTTTGAAAACTTTGACTTTTCAAAATGAAATATTTACTTTTTGATTTCTTGATGAACAAGTTTCATATTTTGACATGTTTTGATGAATTGTGATCTTTGACACTTAGTTTTGACCAAAAAGTCAAAGTTTGACTTTTCAGTGTACAATTGACTTTTGATCAGTTGACTGAAAATCAACTATCAGTCCAATTGATCTTAGCAATGTTTTGAGTCATGCCATTAGGTAAAAATAATGAAATTGAACTATTGAGATCATGCCTCAAACCAATTAACCATTTTCTAGGCCAAAAATCAGAAATTGCCCTTTCTCAATCAAAACCCTAATTTTGACCATTTTGCCCTTTTGATGATTTGATCAAATTTCTTGAGAAATTGTGATCAAACTTGATCAAATGATACATATGAGTTTATAATGTTGATGTGGATAAAAAATTATGAAGTTTGATTGTAAATTGGCCACAGTTGACTTTTTCCCCAATACAGTTGATTTTTAGGTCAACTACTCAATTGACTGAGCAAAAATGTGATCCAAGGATTGAAACTTGACATGAGTAATCTTGGGGGTCCATAATGATCCATTAAAGTCATATGAGTAATTTAAAATTCAATTATCCTTGTGCAATCTCAAACCCTAATTTCAGTCATAAGTGCTTAAGGAGGTGTCTTGGGCTGATCAATCCTTGTGCAGTCTTGAACCAAAGGAGATATTGTAAGAAAATATTTGATAAATGAGAGGGCAAATTTTGGGGTACAACAAGTCCCTAGGAAGCTAATGCAATACTTAGCTTAAGCCGAGAGTGGTTGAAATGGCCTGGAGAAGTCAAGTTGCAAACTTTTGTTTTTGGTTATGGAGGATGAAGAAGATGATGTTACAGTTTGAAAACAGGGATTTGGATAGCCTTTATATGTGTATTATAAGATTTGTGATGAATTAGAAATGAGAACTCATGATTGGATTTTAACATTGGGTTTCAAAGTCAGAAATGACAAGTTTTTGTGTTTGTGTTGCAATTTATGGTTTGAGGGAGAGTGAGGGTGCTTGAGGGCTTGTAATTTTGCGTGCCAAGTTGGATAAGAGTGTCTTAACATATAGGAAAAGGTTTGGAGACTTATAGAATTCAGAAGTACAAAATCACATGTTTGTGGATTTTGACTTGTTTTTGAAGTAACATGGACAAACATGGTTTCAAGGCATAATATGGTGGTTGAGCACTTTAAACATACTTCTTCTGAGCTTATAGACATAGTGTGTGTAGAAGGAACAACTACAAATATTAAGGAGAGTGGACTTTGTGATTAAAGCCACTTTTCCAAAATGGAAGTACGAACTTTCTTCCATTAATGGCAATTTGGTTTGGATAATGCTTGAATAAATTGGATGATGGCTCAATCAGTTGTGTAAGCTATCAATTATAGAGTGAAACACAAGTTTTAGGCCTGCAAAACAAATATTATACAGCGTGGTTTGAGATTTAATTATGTGTTCATCATAAAATTGACTTGTAATTCAAGTTTGAAACCTTAACTTCATCTCTTCGATTCTTCTAGCTAAAGAATAATATCATTGATTTATTTGACATTTTGGAAAGTTTGGAACATCCTCTACAACCTTCATGTTTTTCATTTTTGGAGAATCCAATTGGAACTATGTGAAAAATTTCCACGAAGTTGGTACCAAAAATCTGCCTAACTAGGTCAAATTTTCACTAAGTGTTTTTATACAAAGTGCATGACTTTGTGAATCTATAAATCAAGATCCAAGAATTTCTAGGATTTGATCAGTAAAGAAAAGTTGAATATATCCTCAAGATCTACAACTTTCATGTTGAAAATTTCCTTTGAATCATCTTGCATCTTGGTGAAAAGTTGGCATGAAGTCATGAAAAAATAAGATTTAAAAACACTTTGAAAAATTTGAAGTCTTGAAAAGTTTGACTTTTTAAGATGAATTTTGACTTCCTTGATTTCTTGATGATCAAGTTTCATATTTTTGAATGTCTTGATGAAATGTGATCTTTGAAACTCAAATTTGATCAAAAAGTCAAAGTTTGACTTTTGGTGTATCAGTTGACTTTTCATCAAGTGACTGAATTTCTACTATCAATCAATTGATCTTGAGAAATGTTTTGGGACATGAACTTAGGTCAACATGTTGTATGTGAATCCTTGAGATTGTGATTCAAGCCATTAGATCATGTATTAGGTCAAAACTCTTGATTAGTTAAATACAGTCAAAACCCTAATTTTGACAATTTTACCATTTTGGTGATTTGAACAATTTTCTTGGGGAATTGTGATCCAAACCTTATAAATTTATGCATATGACTTCAAAATATTGATATTGGTCCAAAATCTTGAAGTTTGACTGTAGGTTGACCAAAATTGACTTTTACCCAATACAGCTGATTTTAGGTCATATGATCAATTGACTGAGAAATTTTGTGATTCAAGACTTAAAACTTGACATGAGCAATCTTGAGGGTCCATAATGATCCATGCAAATATTTTTAACCATTAGAAGCCCAATTGTCCTTGTGCAAACTCAAACCCCAATTTGAGGTATCAGTGTGGAGGAGATGGCTTGACCTAGTCAATACATGTGCAAGCTTGAGCTTTTGAATTTCTTTGTGAGAAATGTATTGAGAAAAGGGAGGGAAAATTTTGGGGTTCAACATCTTCCCCTAACAATCTTCTTAAACCTGAAGAGTTAGATTGGCGAGTCCTCCATTCGTGACTTGAAGGTGGAAGATGATTGGACACTAAAGTGCCCAGAAATTTGTACTCGACTATGTGTTAGTTGATTGTGTCGGGAATGGGCTTAAAGATGCCATTTGGAGAAGTGATGAGGAGTTTGTCAGAGATGGGCTTGTCGATGCCATCCACAGTGACCGTTGATAGAAACTGGGAGAAGTATCAGAATAAATCTTTGGTCGATTTGTACTGAAACAGCAGATGTCTTTTGCATGTTTTCAACTGGCAGAAGTAAATATAAACTAGAAGAGGTATGTTGTTTGGAGATTTCGCTAGGGAAATATCACAACCAGAAGAGGTCGGTTGATTACCTATTTTTAACTGGAAGAAGTGAATCTAACTAGAAGAGGTCTTCGTCTGTCTGTCTTTAATATGGAAGGAATAAATCTAACCAGAAGAGGTCTTTGTTTTCCTATCTTTAATCTGGAAGAAATAAATCTAACCAGAAGAGGCCTTTGTTCGCCTGTCTTTAATCTGGAAGAAATAAATCTACCCAGAAGAGGTCTTCGTCTGCCTATCTTTAATTTGGAAGAAATAAATCTAAACCAGAAGAGGTCCTTGTTTGCCTGTCTTTAATCTGGAAGAAATAAATCTAACTAGAAGAGGTCTTCGTTTGCCTGTCTTTAATCTAGAAGAAATAAATCTAAACCAGAAGAGGTCTTCGTTCACCTGTCTTTAATATGGAAGAAATAAATCTACCCAAAAGTGGTCTTCGTCTGCCTGTCTTTAATCTGGAAGAAATAAATCTATCTAGAAGAGGTCTTCGTTTGCCTGTCTTTAATCTGGGAGAAATATATCTAAACCAGAAGAGGTCTTTGTTTGCCTTTCTTTAATCTGGAAGAAATAAATCTACCCAGAAGAGGTCTTCTTTGATTTTTCCTGAAAGGAAGAGGGTTAATTGTATGCAGATGTATGTATGGCGTAATGATGTTCTCAAAATAAATGAGATTATGTTATATGCATTTGTCATGCGTGTGCTATGATATATGAATGTGAAACATTTAAGTGCATCTTTATCTGGAAAATAAATCCTTGACAAATTGCTGGGGAGTATTGGGAAGCTGAATCCATGACTACTGCTGGAGATGAAGAGTATGTGTATCTTCAACCTTGTTTAGAATGCTTCCGCTGGGAATTCCTGTCTGTTATTTGAAGAAACTATGTGGGGAATGTTGATTTCTATTTGGATAATAGAGTTCAAGAACCTTGGTTGTCCATTACTCTACTGGGGAATTATAACTTGACTGGGGAGAATGAAAATTAACTAGTATCTGGCCGAATTTCAGGCTTTGTAGTAACTTTCTGTGGATAGTAACGACTTCGTTGGGGATTGTAATTACTTTGTTAGGGGAAAAGGGGTTTTGTCCATTTGATTTGTAATGGTATGAGAGGGAGACTTATACTGGGGAATTTGGTAGTTTATTGGGGGGATAAATTCTTTTTGGAGACGAACTTCACAAGGTTTCTCTTGTAGTTTAGGACCAACTCAGCTGGGGAAATGATTGTCAAGAGACTGGAACTCCAGATGGATACTGCATGAATTCAAATCTGTGGGGATAATTTTGTTGAAGTAACTCTATGGGGATATCTTAAATTCTTTAAGAAAACTTTTATTACCGTTTTTAAACATACATTTGTTAACAGTTAATCATGTTCATATGCATATGTTCATTCCATTTTAGTCATTGGACGTTTTTGCATTCAAAACAGGAAAACAAAAAGTTTGCATTTTAAAGTATGTTTGTATTGATGTTTTGCCTATAAATAGGCGTTTTTGTACAAGGAGACAGAGATCCCAGTAAGAGGAAATCATCGAAAGAATACAAAGTGAAAAAAATAATAGCCATGTGGAAGTGATCTCATTGTATTCTAACTCCGCTATTGCCCCTATGTCTTTGAACATCATCCCTTGTTGTTGAAAGAAGTTGATTAAATTGATCTTTCACCCAAGAACTTGGACCTTGGTAATATAGTTGGTTGTAGTGATTTCACGAGACATAGTCATACGCTTTAATCCTTAACTTTTTCCTGGACCGCCTGTGATCTGTGGAAATAGAACTGACTGTTTTTTAAGCTGGTTCGCGAAATGTCGCGGTAAGCAAGAGTCGCCACCGTCTTTTTATGTTCTCCAACATGGAAAGGACAAAAGCACAGCAAAATTCCTTATTCGAGATGTCTCTCGGTTCGGGAGGTAGATTTATAGAAAGGGAAGGTATTAGCACCCTTTTTATCCGTGGTTATCCACGGGCTCTTAGGTACTTGCCCTTATGTTTTCAAAAATTTGTTTACTTTTCAAGTGTATGTGGGTTTTGAAAAAGTTTCGTTTGAAAAATTTCTAAGTAACTCTTGTATCTGTCCTCAAGAGTGTATGAAATATTTGTTTGAAAACCTTTTGAAAGTGTAGGTGAGAAAAGTTGTTTTTGTTTGTTTTGAAAGAGCAAGTACCCACGAGAATCTACCTACTCTAAGGAATTAGGCTGCGTAAGAGTCCTCTAGACAGTGCTATCCCACCATTGAGAGGTAAGTAGCACCGTCGTTGGAGGTATTTGGGTCAATTCGATTATTAGGGACATGTGTGGTCACCAAAGCAATAGTAGGACGCCTTAGCGGTAACCCTAATGTCCTATATCCTTTTTATCCGAGGCAACCGTTTCGAGGCAACTGGATCTTAGACAGGAGGGCGACCTCTAAAACACCCTATACTTGATGACCACGTTCGAGGCAACCAGTGAGGCGTACCCTAAGAGTGGCATGTGCACGTGTGTTGTTTCATGTTAATGTTATCTTGTACATGCATTTGTGAGCTACGAATTGGTTTTATTTTTTCATACATTCTTGCAGGCATATTAACAGTTAAATGATTTGCAGGAAATAAAGTGCGGAAAGGTAAATCTAGCTATTACAAGGCGCGGGTCTATACATCGCCAAAAACAAAAACCCGTTTGGAAATAAAGTGCGAGAAAAGTAAATAAAGCGATAAAAGCCTAATTAACTATTACAATTCCGGAGCAGGTACATAAATATAATGAATTAAATAAATATGCGCGCAAAAGATTGAATCGGGACGTCCTTAGGGTTTTGACCCTTTTTGAGAAAGAATGTGATTTGTCCTTTTTGCAATTAGTCAAAATTAAAACTAATTACTAATTAATTAATTTATTAAAAATGTTTTTGTGTTTTTTATGTTTTTAATGAAATAAAATAAAAAAAGAAATTTAAAAGTCAAAAAGAAAAACCTAAATCTAAGCTTGATTTTATTTATTATGAAAAAAAGATTAAAATTATTCTAATTAAACTAAGTTAATGATATTTAGAATTTATTTACAAAATAAAAGAGTGAAATTAATAATAATAGTAATAAATGAAATATTTACATTTTTTAGTTTTTTTGAATTTTTATTGTGAAAAATGTTAATTAATTTGCTGGTTAATATTTAATTAAAAAAACAATAAAAATAAATGAAGCAATTGAATGAAAGAAAAATAAAAAAAGAAATGCAAACCCAAGGGGGTTTGGGCCCTGAATGGAGGTGCTGAAGTAATTTTGTGGCCCAATTCCTGAAGCCTGCGTTGACTTTTGACTTCTCCAGGGCACGTGTTGACTGGGTACATGGTGGTCATCCACTCTAGGCCATTGGATCTGGGTTTGAGGCCACTTGGCACACATCTGTATGAGGCATATGGTGGAATGCCTTGAGTAACCTGCATATGATCCTGTATAGAAAAAATGGAAAAATATTTGGGGGACCTGGGATTCGAACCCAGGTCCCAGCGCTCACTACACAAACGCCTTAGCCAGCTGAGCTGCATGTTTCATTTGATATAATAATAGGCAGTTAGCATTATATGTGATAAAAGCAATATTCCTGGAAATAAAAAAAACACGCGCGTTTTAATTTGAATGGACCAATCAAACGCTAACACGCCATCGTCTTCTCCAATAGTCCCTGTACATTTTCCAGCGGATTCTAGTCCGTAACAAAATTCGCGTCCTCGTCCTAAAATGGTTTCTAGGTCATGAAAACACAAACCAAAGCCCTCATCTTGCTCGCCTTGTTCTCCTGAGTCCAACCATAGCCATGGCTTGTTCTAATTTCACCTGTAGTCAAAATACCTAAAACGCAAAAAGATGAACCCTAGAATCGGGCACCATGATTCAGGGCCTAAAAACCAAATTGGATAATGCAGTTACGTCAGAAATCAAACAAGCAACATGATTATGCCAATATTTTTGAGGAAAAATGCAACAATGGAGAATTGAGGTATCGTGTACAGGGGTGAGTTTTTGAGAACTTACAGCGTTATTCAGTGGATCTTAGGACGCGTTTGTGGTTGCTTTGGCTTCAGGGGGTGGCAAGGAAGAAGGCCACGTGCTTGCTTTGATCTGAAAATTCCTGCAACACAGTTTTAGATCTCACACTTTTTTGATAGTTTTCAGTCTTGCTTTTGGCCGTTTCAATGATGCTTGGGTCGTGTATTAGGTCTGCAATGCTTGCTTATGTATGTGTGAATGGAATTAGGTCAGCAGCTGAGCCTTAACCTTGTGCAATTAAGTTTGGAGATTTTGTTTTAACAACATTGAAGAACTTTCCATCTTTGAAGCAAAACCAAGATTTTGTGCACAAAATAGCCTAGCACGAATTTGGTAGCTGGCTCATGACACATAAAAGCTATTCAAACCATAAAGATGCCATTCCATTAATTTTTGGATTTTATTTGAATTATTATGGATTTAAAATGAATTAAATCAATAAAAATTAAATAAAATAGAAAAATAAATGTTTGATCTTGAAATTAATCATGGGACACGTGTATGGAATGACAAGGCTGAATCAAGTGGAAGAAAGTGGACCCTTTTGTCAAAAATTGAAGTTTTAAGGATAGTTGACTTTTGCCATTTCACAAAAATTTCCCAACTTCTCCAATGCATATCTTGCTCAATTTTGATCATATGAACATGTTCTTGGACATTTTGGAAAGGTCTTGAAGTCCTCTAACCAATGCCTTTGGTCCCATGTCATTTTGATTTACCAATCTCAAGTTATGGTCTTTGACTTAAAGTGCCTTTTTGTTGACTTTTAAAAATGACCTATAATGTAGAAATTGATAACTTTTTGTGAGAGCATTTCTTGGACTTGGAATGTGAAGATGAGTTGTAGGAAATTTCATCCCCTTCAAAATGAGCATTGGATGGGATTTTTATGATGAACCATGAAAAAGTTATGCCTTGGTCAAGTTACAGTTGACTTTTCAACTGTCCAAAAATGGAAACTTTTGCATCTTGATGATTTTTGGGCCAGGCTTGTGGAATCATGATCAAGAATTGATCAAATGATGATTGTGTGCTCAAAATAAGATGTTGACCAAAAATTTTGACTTTTGACTGCCAAATGACCATTTTACCCCTATAGTTGATTGTGAAGCAATTAGGGCTTTTGACTGTGCAACTTGATGCTGTGAGTCTTGAAACTTGACATGTGGATGCTTGACAAAGTATGTAAGCCTATGGGACTTGATTGGACCACTGAAAACCACAAATTCCTTGGAAGAAACAAAACCCTAATTTTTGACTGGCTTAGGAGATGTTAGGACTGTGCAACCCTTGAGAAGTCTTGAAGAAGATGGGAGGGAAAATTTTGGGGTACAACACCGCCCTTTCAGGTTTTCATCCCACCAGGATACCCTTTTTTGCCCAAGTTGCCCTTTCGGGTTTTCGACTTGTCGCGTGTATAATATTTTGCATATATCCCTAACTTTTGCCAGAACCCTTTTGATTCACCGGGATGCCCTTATTTTTTTCCTAGGTATGTCAACCTAGCGGGTCATTTTTATGCGTAGTATTTTTTCACTATGTCCGTGTTTACAAGATGAGGAAAATCTTCGTCGTCATCACGACACCATCATAGAATAATTTATTAACAACAAATGGCCCTTCATAAGTGGAAGTCCATTTGCCCCTGGGATCGCCTTGAGGAAGAATGATGTGCTTTATTACCAAATCCTCAGCCCGATACACTCAAGGTTTGATCCTTTTGTTGAAAGCCTTGATCATACGCTTTTGATATATTTGACCATGACAAACAATAACCAGTATCTACTCGTTAATTAAGTTCAACTGATCCAACCTAGTCTGAATCCATTCGTCTTTGCCTAAATCTGCTTCTTTCATAGTCCTTAAGGAAGCAATCTGAACTTCCACAAGCAAGACAACTTCCATGCCATAGACTAAGGAAGATGGGGTTTCCCTAGTTGAAGTTCAAGCTGAAGTACGGTAGCCATGGAGAGCAAACGATAGATTCTCATGCCAGTCTTTGTAGGTCACCACTATCTTTTGCATAATCTTCTTTATGTTTTTATTGGAAGCTTCCACCGCGTCATTCATCTTAGGTCTGTACGGAGAAGAATTGTGATACTTGATTTTGAACTGAGTGCAGAGCTCCGTAATCATAGCATTGTTGAGATTGGTTTCATTGTCAGTGATGATCCTTTCAGGGATACTGTAACGGCGAATGAGTTTATACTTGATAAACTAGGCTACAACGTTATTTGTAAATGAGGGAAATGAGGCAGCTTCGACCCATTTGGCAAAGTAATCAGTGGCAACTAAGATGAAATAATGTCCATTAGAAGTCGTGGGTTTGATCTCTCCCATCATGTATATGCCCCACTGTTGTACCCCAAACTTTTCCCTCTCATTTCTCAAAGGATCACCCTGGACCCTCAGGTTTGCTTCCATCCAATTCCAAGCCTTGAATTACAAATTTTCTAAAAAAAGTCATTCACAAGGGAAAAATGGTCATTTGTATACTGAAAAGTCAAACTTTGACTTTTGGATCAAAATCAAGTTTCAAGGATCATATTTCATCAAGACATGTTGAAATATGAAGTTTGTTTCATCAAGAAATTCAAAAGTCAAAATTACTTTGGAAAAGTCAAAATTCTAAATACTTAGAATTTTTCTAAGTGTTTAAGAAATATGACAAGCTCAGAACTTTTGGCCAGATTATCACCATAATGCAAGTTGATTCTGGAAGAACTTCTAACACAAGAGTTTTAGATCTCAATGAGACCCAAAGCATTGCAGAACAGAACTTCTTCTAGAAGTGTTGGGATTTCAAGTTGTACGTCTTCAAAGACACGTCTCTGAAGCTTAGGCACTTAGTAAATTCTGAGCATTTTTCAAGTCAAAAGCTGTCTACAACTTATGGGCTAGTTTTCATGTAGGTTCAGTCAGAAGTTGCAAGAATAATTCAAAAAAGGGCTTACAAAGCATGTCATAAGCTTTCTGGAAAGTCTGAGAACTCGCTCAGAACATACTGGAGCGAAAAGATTACAGGATCAGAAGTTGGATATTGGTTCTAAGTTGCATTGATGTTGAACTTCTGACCCAGATTTAAGCTATGATGTATAATCTCACATTGCAGGATTTCTGGTTTGATAAATCTCATCATCATTTAATGCTCACAACCACTTTTGAGTTTTTATCCAAAGGATTTCCCCACGTGTGACATAGAAGTACATTGTTGTCCTTGAAAAAGAAAACTCTTGTACAAAAGTATGTTGGGCCCATGATTTGCTTTTGCCTCTGAGGGTACTTTTCCTTAATTCATGCTTACAAATCCAGCTTAGGCACGACTAAAAGCTGCTAACCACCATACTTTTTTATATTGCTTCAAGAACAAGCCAGTACGCTAGCATGATGTTGGTACTTTTAACTTCTCCAAGCTACAAAGTTCTTTCCTATAAATTGAACTTCATTTGCAACTGTGAAAAGGGGGGGTGGACCTTGAAAAGAAAAATCCTTTAAACCTTGCTAAAATTTCCAGGAATCTGAAACTACAAACACAAATACAAAACCTGCTAGTTTATGATTCTTGCATTCAAACTCCAATTTCCATCAAGTATTTCTTGACAAATCATCCATACACCATTCATAACCCAAGTTAAAGATAGTTCCAGCCTGCTGAGTACGTGAGGAAGCTGATCAGAATATTACAAGTAGTCAGAACCAGGCCCTAGCTCTCAGAACATTTTCCAGCTGCAGGGTAAGCTTCTGCTAACCCTCATCATATCACTTAGGTATTGTTAAACTTGCATGTCCAAAGTACAATGTAGACATCCTGGTTCTGATGCTGTACATATTCTAAAGTTTCATGCATTTGTCTGCCTAAGTAGGGAGAACGTCAGTTTAGAACTTCTTAAGGAAACTAGGATTAGCAGATATATGCTTATTTCTTGTTTAGAGTCTTGACTTTTTATGTTTCTGAAACCATGTTGGAAACCTACCATAATTGTTTTTTTTGTTTTCTGTTCTTTCGAGATTTGACTAAGTTGCAGATATTCTGATTAGCATGAAGAAAGAGGTGGAATTTATCATCAGAGCTTACTTTATATTACATATTTATGCTTTTGCTGCTCATATCAGATGTACAACCACCCTAGTGGTAGAAAACATGCACATAAGACATTAGTGCTAAGGGTCCTGGGTTCTAACCCCAAAAGCATCTTTTTTAGGTTTACTTATTGACATTTTTACTCATTTGTTTGTCAGACGATACTCCTAAATCAGAACTTCTAGATATCCTCACCTAATAGTATAATCACTTCATTCTCTCAAATAATCAGAACTTCTGACTTACCAGAGATGTATGAACTTCTAGGTTCCTAGCTACGCTACAACTTCTGAACCCCTCAACTTCAGAACTTGGTGTACCCAAGCCCAGAACTTCTGACCCTCCATTTTTCCACTAATATTTTCTCTCTTGCAGCGTATCAGAGTCAGAACTTTTGTTCCTCTTCATTTCATCAATGTGTTGATTCTTACTCCTTTTTCTCTTATTTATCTTATTTTAGCATTTAATAACTAAAAACACCAAAAAAAAATTTATATTTACATACTTTATTTTATCTCCTTTTAAACCAAAAGATCAAAAATATTTTCTTAAGACAATTTATTTCTTTTCTTAACAAAAACAAAACAAGTCCATTTCAATTCTTGTACATTATTTCAATATGGTTGTAATAGATAATTAGGACTTTTAATTTCTTGAAATCCCTATTTGTAAATTTGTACACCCCATCCCCCTAATGATTGTAATAGGGTAGGACTTTACTTTTCCGCATTTTTACTGCTTCCATATATTGCTAGTAATTAGGTGTGTATGGCAAGAGATAAAAACAACAAATAGACAACCAGAAAATCAAAGACCAAATGCATGCAATCAAATACACTTTCCACACAAGCACCCTTAGGGTAAACCCACTTTGTTGCCTTTCGGAAAATAGTCATGTCCCTCGAATATGGGCATTTTAGTAAAGACCCTCGATAAAAGATCGTAGTCCCTCAATGACCCTCAATGTTGCCTTCGGTAAACGATCTAGACCCTAAAAAAACATTGCTAAAATGTTTCATAGGTTGCCTTCTATGACTATACGTTGCCCCTTGCCCGTCCCTTTTACATCCGAAGATAGGGTTACTTACCAAATCAATGGTAAGATAACAATGTCAAAGGAAAGAGGAAATGAATATGAAAGACTTTTGAGTCAGTAGAATGTTCCTAGTTACTTGCTCAAATTTAAAACAAAAACAATCCTTTCTATTTTTCAAAATAAACACCAACACTTTCAAAACATCTTTCAAACTTGAAAACATTTTCAAAAGATCAACACTTTGTATACATTATTACGAACGAGAATCATTACAAAGTTTGCCTAAACAATGACATCTTTACCAAATACTTTCAAAAAACCACACAAAGCACATTTTCAAACAAAAGCAAGTGATCTAGCAAGCAACTAAGAGCCCATGTAAAACCATGGATGAAAAGGGTTCTAATACCTTCCCTTTTCATAATCTACCCCCCGAACTCAAGAAAACATCTCTAAAGGTCTTTCCTGTTCTTTTCAGCCTTTCCTTTTGGATAAAATAAAAATCGGTGGTGACTCTTGCTAAACCGCAACATTTGCGATAAAACGCAAAACACCCAAGTCAGTTCTCCCACCATATCACACCCATATTGCAAATGGCCACGGAGAAGTCATTACATTCAAAGGAATTGGAGGCACATGGACCTTGTAGGCATAGATTTGACACTTGTGGAAAGTCTTCGAGTGTTGGTGACAATCAGTTTCCATAATCTACCAATAGTAATAAGCCCTCTGAATCTTCTTGGCCCTAGTGTTCCCACTAGAGTGAGTTCCAAAGATACCATCATGCATGTCCTCCATGATTTTCTCTGCCTCCTTCTTGTCCATACAACGGAGTAGAGTTAAATCGTGGTTGCACTTATATAGGATCCCATTTCTTAGGAAGAATTTGGTTTAAAACATTCGCATGAATTTCTTATCGTTGATGGAAGCTCCTTCAGGATATTCTTGTGCTTTCAGATATATCCTCACTTCATGGTACCATGGTTTCTCCTCGTCAATGTCGATCTCACAATAGTGTACAGGTTCACCAAATCTTTCAATCATAATTCTAGGAGCTTTGTTGTCCCACTTGACCTTGAACATGGATGGCATTATTTTTAAGGCATCCGCCAACTGATTTTCTTCTCTTGGAAAGTGTTCACAGGTAACCTCCTCAAAGTATGGGATCATGGTTAACACAAGCTCTTTGTAGGGGATCAGATTAGGATGTTTGGTATCCAAATCTCCTTTAACTTGACTGATTACAAAAGTTGAATCTCCATATACGCTTAAGAATTCGGTTCTTAGGTCAAAGGAAGCCCTAAGACCCAAGATGCATGCCACATACTCAGTCATGTTGTTTGTACAGTTGAAGTATAGTCTGGCAGTGAAAGGTGTATAGAAACCTTCGGTAGAAATAATCACAACACCAACTCCATTACCCAAAGCATTGGAAGCCCCATAAAAAACCATAGTCCATCGGGATCCTTGTTCAGGTCCATCATACGGTCCAGGCTTTTCACAATCAGTTATGAGCATGATATTCTCGTCCGGGAATTCAAAGTTTATGGATTGGTAGTCATCAATAGCTTGATGGGCCAAATTATCTGCCAGCACACTTCCTTTGATGGCCTTTTATGTAGTATAATGGATATCACATTCAGTCAGGATCATTTGCCATCTAGCTATTCATCCGGAGAGAGCTGTTTTCTCGAAGATGTACTTGATAGGGTCCATCTTATAAATCAAAAAAGTGGTGTGAGTCAACATATATTGTCTTGCTGGCGAGAAGCCCATGCCAGAGCGTAGCAAGTTTTCTTGAGCAGTGAGTATCTTGTTTCATAGTCGGTAAACTTTTTTCTCAGGTAGTATATTGCATGCTCTTTTCAGCCAGATTCGTCATGTTGGCCCAACACACACCCCATTGAATTCTCTAATAAAATCAAATACATAATCAGAGGTCTTCCTTCAACGAACGAATAATGTTCCTAAACTTTACTCCCCAAACAAAAATCAGTACATCCCCAGCGGAGTTTCTTCAAACAAATCAACAAGAATCCCCAGCGGAATCATTCTAGACAAAGTAGAAGATACACATACTCTTCATCTACAACAGTAGTCAGGGATGTATTTTCCCAGAAAAAGATTCATTTCAACAACAATTTACATTCATACATCATAGCATACGCATACAAAACACATATAGCACAATCTCATTTATTTTGAGAACACCATTGCGCAATGTATTTCATACATCATGACATTACATATAACTAATTCTTTACTTGTTTTCAAGAAAGATCAGTCACCAGATGAATACCACCAACAACAAACATTTCCTTCATAAGACCTCTGCTAGTTCAGTTTAAATCGACCAATGATTTATCCTGATTCCGTTCCGGTAGACACTTTCTCTAGTTCAGTTAAATCGGCCCTAAGATTTATGCTGATTCGTATCCAGTTAAAGACAATTTTAGACCTCTGCTGGTTGAGTTTAAATCGACCAATGATTTATCCTGATTCCGTTCAGGTAGACACTTTCTCTGGTTCAGTTAAATTGGCCCTGAGATTTATGATGATTTGTGTCCAGTTAAAGACAACTTCAGACCTCTGCGGGTTCAATTTAAATCGACCAATGATTTATCCTGATTCGTTTCCAGTAGAAACTTTCTCTGGTTCAGTTAAATCGGCCCTAAGATTTATGCTGATACATATCCAGTTAAGGACAATTTCAGACCCCTGCTGGTTCAGTTTAAATCGACCAATGATTTATCCTGATTCGTTTCCAGTAGACACTTTCTCTGGTTCAGTTAAATCGGCCCTAAGATTTATGCTGATTCGTATCTAGTTAAAGACAATTTCAGACCTCTGCTGGTTCAGTTTAAATCGACCAATGATTTATCCTGATTCGTTTCCAGTAGACACTTTCTCTAGTTCAGTTAAATCGACCCTAAGATTTATTTTGACCTAGTCAAAGGCAAATATAGATATCTGTTGTTTCAATATAAGTCGACCAATGATTTATTCTGATACTTCTTCCAATCCCTATCAACAATTAATTTGGATGGAATCTATAAGCCCATCTCCGATAACTCCTTATTACCTCTTCAAATGGCATCTTTAAGCCCATTTCCAACACAATCGACCAACAGCATTACTTCGTGCACCAGCGAGTGCAAATTTTTGGGCACTTTAGTGTTCAATCATCTTCCACCTTCAAGTCACGAATGGAAGACAAGCTAATCTAACTCTTCAGGTTTAAGAAGATTTAACAGGGGTAGATGTTGCACCCCAAAATTTACCCTTTCTTTTCTCAAGACATTTCTCACAAAAGATCTCAAATGCTCAAGAGTTCTCAAGAGTTGATCAGACAAACTCACCTCCCAAGCACCGTGACCACAAAATTAGGGTTTTGATTTTCACAAGAATAATTGAACTTCTAATGCCTCAAATGACTTTCATGTTTCATTATATACTTCCAAGAATACTCATGCCAAGTTTCAAGTCTTGGATCACAATTTTGCTCAGTCAATTGATCAGATGACTGAAAATCAGTTGTATTGGATAAATAAGTCAATAGTTGTCAACTTACAGTCAAACTTCAAGATTTTTGACCCATATAAATATTTTGAAGTCATATTCATAATTTGATCAAGGTTTTATCACAATTCCTCAAGAAAATCTTTCAAATCATTAAAGGGGCAAAATGGTCAAAATTAGGGTTTTGACTGGGAATGACTAATCATTGACTTTTGACCTAATACATGACTTAATGGTTTGAAGCATGATCTTAAGAATTCAAACACAATATTTTGACCTAATTTCATGGCTCAAATCATTTCTCAAGATTAAACAATTGATAATTGAAATTTGATCAATTGATGAAAAGTCAATTATTACACTAAAAGTCAAACTTTGATTTTTTTTGGGTCAAAATTGAGTTTCAAAAATCAAGATTCACCAAGACATTCAAAAATATGAATTTTGATCATCAAGAATCAAGAAAATCAAAAAGTCCATAAAAAAGGTCAAACTTTTCAAGACTTAGAAAAATTTCTAAGTGCTTTAAACCTTGATAATTTCACTACTTCATGACTTTTTTCACCAAGATGCAAGATAATTCAAAGAAAACTTGCAAAATTAAGTTGTAGATCTTTATGAGTTCTACAACTTTGTATTAGAGGTTTGATGTCCAAAAAATGCTTAGATTTGAAGATATAAGCCCATGAAGTCATGACATTTTTCATAAAACACTTAGTGAAAATTTTGACAAGTTTATGCAGATTTTTGACCTAACTTCTTGGCCAATTTTCACCTAGATACAAGATGATTTAGCCAAAATGGTCAACAGGAAGGTTTTATACAATGTTTCAAGCTTTCCAAAATGTCCAAGAACTTGTAGAGATCATTTTTTAGCTAAAAGAATTGAAGGCAAGAAGTTGGGATCCATTCTTGAATCACAAGCCATTTTCTTGATGAACATATATCCAAATCTCAAGCCATGATGTATAGATCTCACTTTGCAGGCTTCTAACTTGCATATCACTCCATAATTAATTAATTAAACAATTTTTAGTGTTTTGATCCAAGTGTTTGAACCTTTGTCCAAGCTACATTTCCATTTATGGCACAAAGGCACCACTGCCATTCTTAAAAAGTTGTTTTAATCACAAAGTAAACTTGTCTTGAGCTTTGCACTTGTTCCTTCTGCATAAGCTTCATCTACAAGAACAGAGCAAACATTTTTAAAGTTTCTAGCCACCCTAAAAGCCTTGTACTTTGCCTTGAAACCATATTTGTTAAGCTTGCTTCAAAAACAAGTCAAGCTAACACAACATGTGATTTTTTTGTTTCTGACCACATCAAGCTCTCAAATCTTTTCCTATAAATTGAGACATCATCTACAAGCCAAGGACACGAATTTGAAATCCTAAAACTCCCTCAAACACTCTCAAACCTGAATTTCATTCAAACTTTCATAACTTGTCATTTTCTGCCGAAAAACTTCCATCTTATAATCCACTCGTGCGTTTCTTCTCCAAATTAATCCTAGAGCTTCCTAACATCATATATAACTCATCCCTATCCCTGTTGTGGAACTGTAAGACCTCCATCACCAACCTCCATTTTTAAAAACAACACCTTGCACTTTGACTTCTCCAGCACGATTCAAGAACTCTCAGCTCAAAGTAACTATTGAAATAGCTTCAAGAAGTTCAGTGAAACTAACCAGAATATCACAACACCTTGAAGTGTGCTCAAACTTAAAACACGATCTCCATTTGCAAGGTGAGTTTTCTGAACTTCTATTTCTTCACACAAGCATCATTTTTCCCCAAAAACTTCCATCTCATAATCCACTCGTGCGTTTCTTCTCCAAATCAATCCTAAAGCTTCCTTACATCATATATAACTAATCACCATCCCTGTTTTGGAAGTGTAACACCTCCTTCACCATCCTCCATTTTCAAAAACAGCATCTTGCACTTTGACTTCTCCAGCATGATTCAGGAACTCTCAGCTCAAAGTAACTATTGAAATATCTTCCTGGAGGTTTAGTGAAACTAACCAAATGATTAGAACACCTTGAAGTATGCTCAAACTCAAAACATGATCTCCATCTGCAAGGTGAGTTTTCTGAACTTCTATCTCTTCATACAAGCATCATTTGCCTTTCATTTTAAAAGATAAAATGTATACACCATTGCCCAAAAACTAACCATGCTTTTAGATTTCATTTATATTGCCTGAGCATGGAGAATTTTGAATTTGAACTTCCTGAAAGACTTAGGTTAAATTTTGTACCAATAAAAATTTGTGTCCATCTTTGATCTATAGCTTTAGTTATTTACATGGTTGAAATCATGGTTAAATTTCAAGAAACTTTCATGTTTACATTTTTCATTTTGGTTGAGAAATGAGGAAGTTACAGATTTTGAAAAATGTTGAAGAACATCCTGGCGCGAGGAAGAAGAAGGTAACATATCCAAGACAAGGTTTATAATATATTTATTGGTTTCAATTCTAAATACCAGATGTATAGCCACCTAGTGGTAGAGAGCGCGCGCGTAAGGCATTATTCTTAAGGGTCCTGGGTTCGAGCCCCAGCGACACCTTTTGTTCCTTTTTTTCAATATTTTCCTTGTTTTCTCTTCTCATTTTCAGTGCGCCTGGGCTATCCATTGTTAGGCCTAGTTCTTTTACTCACTATCACCCCTTGTTTGCTCAACAACATTGACCCAACATTTTATTTATTTTGTTTTTTCCTGATATAAACAAAAACTAACATTGGGCCTAAACCAAAAGATTTCTTCTCTCAAACCTCCCTATTTTCTTTTCAAACTCCATGACCCTTTTTTTAATATTTTTATTTTATTTTCTTTCTTTTATTTTATTATTTATTTTTTAATCAAAATCCCAAAAATATATTTTTCTTAAATAATTATATTTTCCCATTTTTATTTTATTAGGCAAAAATAGTAAAAAATATTTTCTTAAAACTATTTAATTTATTTTCTTAAGTAAACTAATTTAGACTTAGGTTTTTATTATAATTTTCACTTTTAATTAAATTAACTTATACTTTAGGATTTAATTAACTCCTTTTTAATTAATTAGTTTAATTAGGTTAACTTTAAAATCTTTTCATACAACAAAAGCCATAAAAACAATTTCTCTTTCTCTTTACATCTTTGTATATTTTATTATTTCGCACTACAATTATGTAATTGTCAAAGCCTTATAATAATAATTAGAACTTTATTGCTTTATGATCCCCATATTTAAATTTGTATCCCCCACCCCAAAATATTGTAATAGCGTAGGACTTTTAATTTTTGAAATTTATCGCTTTCCATATTATTGCTAGTAATTAGAGTTTGTATGGTAAGACTAAAAGCCAATACTAGATAACCCTAATTCAAGACAAAATTAAATGAAATCAAAACACTTTGCACACTTTCACCTCTAGGGTTAACCCACACTTGTTACCTTTAGATTAAAATAGTCATGTCCCTCGAACGTGGGATACTTTAGCAAAGACCCTCGATTAAAAGATCGTAGTCCCTCGATGACCCTTTGATGTTACCTTCGGTAAACGATCTTAGTCCCTTACGACAAATTGCTAAGGTATCCTACAATGTTGTCTTCTATGACTGAACGATGACCCACGTCAATCCCTTCACATCCAATGATAAGGTTTCTTACTAATTAATGGTAAGATAGCACTATCTAAAGGAGGAGGAAAAGAACAAAATACTTTCTTTTGAGTATGTAGAACACTCGTAGTTGCTTGCTCACAAACATTTCAAAATAAAAAATCTTTCAAACACACCAACACTTTCATGAAATATTTTCAAAATTCAACACTTTGTATACATTCTTATAGAGACGAGAATCATTACAAAGTTTTCCTAAACGAAGGCACTTTTCAAAAATACTTTCAAACAAACACAAACACATTTTACAAAGCATTTTCAAAAGTGAGCTAGCAATTAAGAGCCCGTAGATAACTACAGGTGAAAAGGGTGCTAACACATTCCCTTTTCATAACCTACCCCCTGAACTCAAGAAAATTCTCAAAAAGGTCATTTCTATTCTTTTCACTCTTTCCTTTATTGGATAAAAGAAAATTTGGTGGCGACTCTTGCTATCCGTATCATTTGCGATAAAACACAAAACCTAAAAGTCAGTTATCCCACCCGTATTACACATACCCTACAACCAATTCGACTAACATTTCTGCCACATGCATTAAATATTCATTCTTAGGGGTAGCATTATTTAGATCCCTAAAGTATATACAAACTCTAAGAGTTCTAATTTTCTTAATAATAGGAACAATATTTGCTAACCATTCGACGTACCTTACAGTTCTGATGAACTTGCTTTTGAGCAACCTTTCAATCTCCTGCTTGATCTTCAAAGTAATCTCAGGGGCGAACCTCATATGATGTTGCTTTAGTGGCCTTTTACCTGGGTGGATAGGCAGTCGTTTTTCCACCACCTTTCGACTTAACCCATGCATCTCACCATGAAATTGGTTCATCAAAAATCAGAAGTCAGAAATTACTTTGAAAAAATCCAAATTTCTAAACATTTAGAAATTTTTCTAAGTGTTAAGAGAAATAACGTCTGGGCCAGCCCCCACACAAGCGCAATCAGAATTTGCAAACACGGTTTAGAACATGATGCTTCAATCAGAACATGTAGAAGCGATGCTCTTTGGTCAGAACATGATTCTTCAACATATGAATGTTATGTTCAATGTTTCGGTCAGAACATCACCCTTCGAGTCTCATTCTGGTCTTCTGCAATCAGAACATCACCCTTTGAGTCTCATTCTGGTCTTCTGCAATCAGAACATCACCAAATCCCAAAACCTCGTTTAAATAACCTGTTGTCCTGCTGTGGCATAATCCTGCAACTAGCTGCTGATCTAGGCCATGCCTGCACTTTCTCAAACCCCATATTTGCATCAAATTAGCATACAAAAGCTGTGATTAAAAAGCAATGGAACAGTATACTAAAAATGTTCAAATCCCATTCCCCCCCTAAAACCACAACAAACTCACCTATAAATAAGTTGTTCCATCACACTTGCAAGGGAATGGCTTTTGGAGAGAGAGAGAGAGAGAGAGAGAGAGAGAGAGAGAGAGAGAGAGAGAGAGAGAGAGAGAGAGAGAGAGAGAGAGAGAGAGAGAGAGAGAGAGAGAGAGAGAGAGAGAGAGAGAGAGAGAATTATCAAAGAGAGAAAAGGAAACAGTAAAAACCTTCACAAATCCTAAACAAAACCATTGTTCTTATCTTTGAATCAAAGAACATAACCACTGTTCTATTGCTCTCACTGACTCCAGAACATCTGAAGGCAGCAACTCATGTTCCAACCACACGCTTCAGATTCAAGGTAAGTCTTCCAGACTTTGCATATTTTCATTTAGAACATCCTTAAATATGTAAATATCATAGTATTGATGCTGGACATATCATTGCATAAGTAGAAGAAACTATGGATCAGAACTTCTTGAATAAAGCTAGGTTCAGAATTAGAATTAGAACTTCTATAAACTGTCGTGCTTTTATCCTTCTGGTTTGTTGTTAAAGACTGAATAAATGGCTAATATGTTGATTAATATGATGAAAGAATTGAAATGTAACACAGAACTTCTAAGTTCTCCTCACTGTTTTAACACGCACAGAACTTCTGATTTTCACTCGCTGTTAACACTCACTGAAATTTTGATGTTCACTCACTGTCTTAGCACATACTGAACTTCTGAGTTCTCCTCACTATTTTAATACACAGAACTTCTAAGACTTTCTCACTGTTCTAACACTCAGAAGTTCAGCACGTAGTAACCCAGAACTTCTATGTTTTCCCTCTAACGTTTCTTGCAGGACCTCAGAGTGTATCAATCCAGAATTTTTGATTTCCTCTGACGTTTGTTTCTAAACCACAGCGCGCCCGGCATCAGAACTTCTGATCCCCTTTGTTTTGCTTTCAGCAGCATGCTAATTCTATCTCTCATTATTTCCCTTTTTTAAAATCATTTTTTCAATATTAACACCCTTTTTATTAATATAAAAAATACATAAAAAATATTTTCTTTTTACTAATTAATTTATTTCTTTTTTTAATTCATTAAGACAAAAAACCATTTTCTAAACAAGTCCTTTTTTTTCTTTCTTGCATTGTACAATTCAATATGGTTGTAATAGGTAACTAGGATTTAAATTCTTGCAAACCCCCATTTGTAAATTTGTACCCCCATCCCTAAATGATGTAATAGCGTAGGACTTTACATTTCCGCAACTTATCACTTTCAAATATAAATGCTAGTAATTAGGGTGTGTATGGTAAGACACAAAATCAACAAATAGATAACCCTAATCAAGACTAAATGCATGTAAATCAAACATAATTTCACACTAGCACCCTTAGGGTAATCCCACTTTGTTGCCTTTCGGAAAAAAGTCATGTCCCTCGAACATGGGCGTTTTAGCAAAGACCCTCGATAAAAGATCGTAGTCCCTCGATGACCCTCTATGTTGCCTCCAGTAAACGGTCGAGTCCCTAAAACGACATTGCTAAAACGTTCCATGGGTTGCCTTCTATGACTATACAAACGTCCCACACCCGTCCCTTCACATCCTACGATGGGGCTACTTATCAAAACAATGGTAAGATAGTAACATCTAAAGGAGGAGGGAAAGAACATTTAATACCGTTTGAGTAGGTATTAGCTCCTAGCTGCTCGCTTGCTCATAACAAAAACATTTCATACACCAACACTCTTATTTTAAAACATTTTTCAAAAGACAACACTTTGTACGCGTTCTTATAGAAACGAGAGTCATTACAAAGGAGACACCTTTACAAAATCACTTTCAAAAACACATTCCACAAACACCTCTTTGAACTATTTTTGAAACAACGCTTTGTATGCGTTCTTATAGAAGCGAGAAACATTACAAAGACATTTTCAAAATACTTTCAAAAACCCACACCACAAGCACATTCAAACAAAAGCAAGTGACCTAGCAAGCAACTAAGAGCCCGTGGATAACTACAGATGAAAAGGGTGCTAATACCTTCCCTTTTCATAATCTACCCTCTGAACTCAAGAAAACATCTCTAAAGGTCTTTCATGTTCTTTTCAGCCTTTCCTTTTGGATAAAAGAAAAGTCGGTGGCGACTTTGCTATCTGCAACATTTGCAATCAAACGCAAAACACCAAGTCAGTTTTCCCACCATATCAAAAAACTGGCGACTCTGTTGGGGAATAACTTAAAAGTGGGGTTACCTTAGGCCTATATCACCTTTACTTGCTTTCCTTTGTTTAATTTGTTTTCTCTATATTTTTGTTCCTTGTTTGGGATTTGTTTTGATCCTCTACCCGGATCTGGGGAACCTTTTTTTAGGTAAGTAGCAATAGATTGTGGAAACTGTGTGGGGTATACCGACGTGGTCTAAACAATAGCTACGTTAGTATGACGCATTTGTTGGCACCGGTATCCCTTGTGTTGAATCGAGGAGAATACGGGGCCGCTGAGCAGCGTCATGAAGCACTAACTGACCTTAGAACCTTTCTTGACCAACTTGGCCATTAGGAAGTAGTGAGATAGCTGGTTTTGGTGTAAAGCTAAAAATTGGTTGATATTCGATACTTCACTCATTGAGACTTGACTCCTGAGTTTTGTTTGGTTGCGATTCAATCGCCTATCAAACGAAGCTTCTGGGAAAGGCCAGTGATATTGAGATCCTTTAGAACCCGGTTACTATTTATAGGACAGGTTGAACTAATCCAACTTCAAGAGGGTACTTACCTACAAACTCCATGCAAGCCTAAACCTAAGGACTTGTCTGCTTTGTGTGAATATGATTATTTGTATATAAACTTGATTACTTTGCATACTTGTACATAACATCATAACATCATACCATAACATTTTCAATAACCATTTCAAGGATCTCGAGGGCCTTTGATGCAGGGTCACATTGAACTAGATGTCTATCAAGGGAAAAGAGGATTTATTTTCCTCTAACCAAATGCCATCAAAAATAAAGTACAACAAACTTGAGTCAAGGGCTACAACCCACTCGACATGGTGAAGCTTAATTCTCGTGGAAGGACATCCGCTAATACAAAGTTCTCCAATCAAAACTGTAAGTGACTACTAACCCCGTGAGATCCTTGAAAACATGCATCCACATGTCATGCATCATATCATGACGGGTTTCTCCCATACAGGTCTCTTTATCTTCCTACTGTTTACTTCAGTAAGATAGATATGGAACAAACTGTGAAAGATCTCCAAGCTCAAAACGCTCAATTCCAACAAATGTTCCTGGCTATGGCTAAAGGGAAAGAGTACCTGAAGACTCTTCTTCTCAAAGACAAGAAGAAAAAGTCTAAGAAGTCAGTAGGCGTCTGGAACTTGGGAAGAAGACTTAGAGGACCAGTCAAGGGAGCTCTAGATCTTTCAACTCCATCCAACATGGGAGATAGTCATGAAGAAGACAACAGCCTGGAGATTGATGAAGTCGAAGCTGACTACTCTGAGGAACAATATCCTCCCGCTGATGACAAGTACAAACTGTTGGAGGATCGCCTCAATGCTATGGATATTCAACAGATACAGGGTTTGGATTTAGGAGACATGGGTTTGGTTTCTGGGTTGGTCATCCCGCCAAAGTTCAAAATCCCTACATTTTCCCTGTACGATGGAGTCTCTTGCTCTAAGATGCACTTAAAGTCTTATGTTCGCAAGATTCAACCATACACAACTGATCCGAAGCTTTGGATCCATTTCTTCCAAGAGAGCCTGGTAGGGACTCAACTTGAATGGTTCTATCAATTGGAGAGTTCTCGCATCCACATCTGGGAGGATCTAGCTGCTGCTTTCTACAAGCAGTACCAATACAACGCTGATCTTGCACCAACTCGTGTGCAATTGCAGAACATGACCATGGATTCCAGTGAGAGCTTCAAAGGATACGCCCAAAAGTGAAGAGATATGGCTGGTAGGGTGCAACCCCCTCTAACTGACAGGGAGCTGATTGACATCTTCATGGGAGCTTTGACAGAACCTTTCTTCAATCACCTAATCGGAAGCTCCTCGAACGGATTCACCGAGCTAATACTGATTGGTGAAAGGGTCGAAGCTGGTATCAAAAGCGGAAAGATCCAAGGAGTTATACCGTCTGATGCTCATAAAAAGCCATATAATGGGAAGAAATAGTCCAATGATGTGTGTAGTCAAAAGAGTCATCATGACCAACATGTGTGGGTAGTCCCAATCTATAGTTCTATGTCGCACCGACAACAACAAAGGGGAAATCAACAAAGGCCAAACGAGCCCAGAAGATAGTTTACCAACATCAACATGTCGCTGTCTCAAGCGCTACAACACTTGTTGAGGATAAACCTGATTACGTTGATAGGACCTCATCCAAACCCCAAAACATCTTCTCCTAACTACAATCCTAATGCAACGTGTGCTTATCATTCTGGCAGTCTCGGGCATGACACTAATGATTGTTGGGCGTTGAAGTACAAGATTCAGAATTTGATTGACACCAAGGAGATCGAGTTTGACCCTCCGGAGACTCCAAACGTGATCACTGCTCCTATGCCGAATCATTGAGAGCGTCTTGTTCATTTTGAATTTTCAATTGTAATTTCTTTTGTTATTCAAACAATTATCTATTAATGTCAAACTTTGTTTCATTAATGCATTAAATATGTTTATCTTGAATTATTACATTCATTTTCATTCTATTAAAATTATGCTTTTTACTCCTTTTATGACATTCAACTCTTATTAAAAGTTACAAGCCTTTAGAGGGCGCATGACGAAAACAATGCCATAATCTTATACAGTATGCTTTTGGACAGACCTTACTGATGATGTACAGGAGTTTCTTTCAAATCCTAAACACTGGAGTTATAAGGAAGATAATTCCTAGTCAACCCATTCGAGCCAAAGAAGTAGAAGTTTTATTTTTTACACAAATTGAAATTGTTAAATCAAAACCTGGGGCAGGGTAGTCTCTCAGTTAATTCAAATGCGCGTTAAGTCACAAACTTTCACTTTGTATACAACGAATGATATCAAAAACATTCCTTTGGAATCAAAAGATAGTGATGGTTCTCTACCAAATAGGCAGTCATTATCTCTCAATTGAAAAGCCCACTAAGTCAAAACCTACAAAGGAGACTTAAGAAAACTGGGGCATCCCACTGACTGTAATCTCAAAACAAGAACAGTCCGGCAAAAATTAGGGATAAAAAATTAAAAGAAAGAGGTCACTACAAATCCTCAACAACATGAAAAATGTTGCAAAAAAATGACTGCCTTCCGACAGACTTAACTGGTCTGAACCATCACCAAAACGTCATTCCAGACTCAATTGCAGTTCAAACGCACAATTAACTGAGTTTAGGACTGAAGAACATCACGAAGAACGGGTGGATAGAATTACACTTTGAGCCTTATCCTTTGTTTCTTAAACCGTGAACCAAGCCACACTACAACCCTTCAAAAGTCCTAATTGAAGCATGGGTTAGTTCGAAAGCATACTGTTACAAAAGGTATCCTGACTCCTGTAAGTCTTTACTCTAAATCCTAAGTTTGAATTTTCTTACAAAACTTCTTTAACGCATTTTAAAAATTTCAAGACAAGCATAAACTTTGCATTATTTGAATATCGTTGTTTGCATATGGCTAATTGTTTCACATCAGAGAAATTCACACAACAAATATCCAGTGAAAGAAAACTCTCTCAGTGAACAAAATCACTTCAATTTGGATGACACTTCCAATGACAAATATCCTATCAACAAGGGTATATGACATGTCACTATCCAGCACACCTGGGGAAGTCCAGTCAAGATCCCAAGAAATTTCTCAAGAAATGATGAATATACCAGGGGCGAGTCTCCATCACTTGGGGCATTGAATGCAAATCCCCACAAAGGGTTACATACAGTCAATTAGTTCCCAGTAGTGCCACAAACACTTGCTACTAGGGGAAGTGACAAATCTCCCCAAAATCCTTCTCATAGGATGACTCCCAGCCATAGTTTAATCTCTAAAAACCTTTTTCCCAGCTGAGACGACCTTAAGAATCCTCGAGGATTTTCCCCAGTGAAGTTGTCACCTCTCCAACAGACTGGAAATATGGTTTATTTCCCCAACAAACGGTAGGATTCCCCAGCTTGAGTTTGCCTCTCCGACTACTACAAATTGAAGGGCCACAACTCCTCTTTCCCAGTAGACTACTCTACAAATCCCCAGCAAGTTATTGTGAAGCCCGAACCCGACCAGACATCAGTTCAACTTCGACTCCCCAGTAAAGCAACAGATAACTGAGACTCCTGAACCCTTTTCCCCAAGCAAGAATCAACACTCTCCACAGAGTTTTCAATATTCCCCAGCAGAGTTCTCCTCAAACAATAAAATAGGAATCCCCGGTGGAAACATTCTAAGCAAGGTTTGAAGACACACCTACTCTTCAACGGCAGTCCGAGATTTGATGACTCCCCAACATTTATCAAGGATTTATTTTCCAAGACAAAAAATACATTCATTAACATTTCACATTTCATACATCCTGGTTACATACATGACAAGTGCATACGACACAATCTCATTCATTTTGAGAACATCATTGCACCATACATTTCATACATCATGACATGGCATGCATCTAACTCTTTACCTTTTCAGGAAAAGATCAAATCAACAGATGGCTATCATCAGCAATCTTCAAAAGGTCAGAAATTAATATCTGTAACAAGCCAGGGCAATTATCTACACGACCATCATGAAGCAACCCTACCCAGGTTCCTCCCATTTCCAGATGCAGTTTTACACTGAATCATCATCAAGCAACCCTACCCAGGTTCCTTCTTAGAAAATTCTAGATGAAGTTTTACACAGAATCATTATGAAGCAACCCTACCCAGGTTCCTCCTCATTTCCAGATGTAGTTTTACACAGACTTATCATGAAGCAACCCTACCCAGGTTCCTCTCATTTCCAGATGCAGTTTTACAGACTCGTCATGAAGCAACCCTACACAGGTTCCTCTCATTTCCAGATGCAATTTTACACTGACTCATCATGAAGCAACCCTACCCAGGTTCCTTCTCATTTCCAGATGTTGTTTTACACTGACTCATCATGAAGCAACCCTACCTAGGTTCCTTCTTATTTCCAGATGCAGTTTTACACTGACTCATCATGAAGTAATCCTACCTAGGTTCCTTCTCAGACAATTCCAGATGAAGTTTTACACTGACTCATCATGAAGCAGCCCTACACAGGCCCATCATAAATTAAAGAATATCCAAGACCTCCTCTGGATCAGTCAGATCGATGCTAAGATCTCTCTGATTTTTATTCCAGTAGAAGATATTCTAAGACTTTTGTCTGGTTCAGTTGAATCGATCCCAAGATTCTTCTGATTTCCATTCAAGTCAAAGTTAAATCCAAGACCTTCTCTGGTTCAGTCAGATCGACACTAAGATCACTCTGATTTCTATTCCAATTGAAGATATTCCAAAACTTTTGTCTAGTTCAATTGAATCGATCCTAAGATTCTTCTGATTTCCATTCCAGTCAAAGTTAATCCAAGACCTTCTCTGGTTCAGTCATATCGACACTAAGATCTCTCTGATTTCTATTCCATTTGAATATAATTCAAGACCTTTACTGTTTCAGTTAAATCAACACTAAGATGTATTCTGATTCTTCCCCAGATCCCTGTTGGTTCAGTTTAAATCTCTCAACGATTTATTCTGATTCTTTCCTAGTGGACACTTCCTCTGTTTCAGATAAATTGCCCTAAGATCTATTTTGATTCTCTCCAGTTAAAAATACCCAAGACCCCTTTTGGTTTAGTTTAACCTCAACGGTATATCCTGATACTTTCCAAATAGACATCTTCACTGGTTCAGATAAATCGCTCCAAGATCTATCCTGATTCTTCCCAGTTAAAGATTATTCAAGATTTCAGCTGGATTCAGTTTTAAATCGACCTAAGGTTTATTCTAATTCGTGCCCCGATTGAAATCAAGCTTATACTTAGTCTAATTTCTGTCAACAATCACCTTTGGATGGCATCTATAAGCCCATTTCCGCCAACTATCCAGCATTTCTCCAAATGGAATCTGTAAGCCCATTCCCTACACCTCAACCTCAAAATCACCAGAGTGCAAATTTCTGGGTACTCTAGTGTTCAATCATCTTCCACCTTCATATCACGAATGGCAAATTCGCCAATCTAACTCTTCAGGTTTAAGAAGATTGAACAGGGGCAGTTGTTGTACCCCCAAAATTTTCCCTCTCATTTCTCAAAATATTATTCTGGACCCTTAGGTCTGCTTCTGGCAAATTTCAAATCTCAAATTATAATTTTCAAAGAAAACCATTCACAAGGGCAAAATGGTCAAAAGTACACTGAAAAGTCAAACTTTGACTTTTAGATCAAAAATCAAGTTTCAACAATTATATTTCATCAAGACATGACATTGGTTCATCAAAAATCAGAAGTCAGAAATTACTTTGAAAAAATCCAAATTTCTAAACATTTAGAAATTTTTCTAAGTGTTAAGAGAATATGGTACTTCAGAACTTCTGGGCCAGCCCCCACCCAAGCGCAATCAGAATTTGTAAACACGGTTCAGAACATGATGCTTCAATCAGAACATGTAGAAGCGATGCTCTTTGGTCAGAACATGATTCTTCAACATATTAAGGTTATGTTCAACGCTTCAGTCAGAAAATAACCCTTCGAGTCTCATTCTGGTCTTCTGCGATCAGAACACCACCAAATACCAAAACCTCGTTTAAACAACCTGCTACCCTGCTGTGGCATAGTCCTGCAACTAACTGCTAATCCAGTCCATGCCTGCACTTTCTCAAACCCCATATTTGCACCAAATTAGCATACAAAAGCTGTGATTAAAAAGCAATAGAACAGTATACTAAAAATGTTCAAATCCCATTTGTTTTCCCCCCAAAACCACAACAAATTCACCTATAAATAACTTGTTCCATCACACTTGCAAGGGGCTGACTTTTAGAGAGAGAGAGAGAGAGAGAATTATCAAAGAGAGAAAAGGAAATAGTAAAAACCTTCGCAAATCCTAAACAAAACCTTTGTTCTTCTCTTTGAATCAAAGAACATAACCATTGTTCTGTCGCTCTCACTGACTCTAGAACATCTGAAGGCAGCAGCTCAAGTTCTAAGCACACGCTTCAGATTCAAGGTAAGTCTTTATGACTTTGCATATTTTCATTTAGAACATCCTTAAATATGTAAATATCATAGTATTGATGCTAGCCATATCATTGCAAAAGTAGAAGAAACTATGGATCAAAACTTCTTGAATAAAGCTAGATTCAGAATTATAATTAGAACTTCTATAAACTGTTGTACTTTTATCCTTCTGGTTTGCTGTTAAAGACTGAATAAATGGCTGATGTGCTAATTAATATGAGGAAAGAATTGAAATGTAACACAGAACTTATAAGTTCTCCTCACTATTTTAACACACACATAACTTCTGATTTTCACTCGCTGTTAACACTCACTGAACTTCTGATGTTCACTCACTGTCTTAGCACATACTGAACTTCTAAGTTCTCCTCACTGTTTTAATACACAGAACTTCTAAGACTTTCTCACTGTTGTAACACTTAGAAGTTCAGCACATAGTAACCCAGAACTTCCGTGTTTTCCCTCTAACGATTCTTGCAGGACCTCAAAGTGTATCAATCCAGAATTTCTGATTTCCTCTGACATTTCTTTCTGAACCACAGCACGCCCGGCATCAGAACTTCTGATCCCCTTTGTTTTGCTTTCAGCAGCATGCTAATTCTATCTCTCGTTATTTCCCTTTTTTTAATCATTTTTTCAATATTAACACCCTTTTTATTAATATAAAAAAGACATAAAAAATATTTTCTTTTTACTAATTAATTTTTTTTAATTCATTAAGACAAAAAACCATTTTCTAAACAAGTCCTTTTTTTCTTTCTTGCATTGTACAACTCAATATGGTTGTAATAGGTAACTAGGATTTAAATTCTTTCAAACCCCCATTTGTAAATTTGTACCCCCATCCCTAAATGATGTAATAGCTTAGGACTTTACATTTCCGCAACTTATCGCTTTCAAATATAAATGCTAGTAATTAGGGTGTGTATGGTAAGACACGAAATCAATAAATATATAACCCTAATCAAGACTAAATGCATGTAAGTCAAACACACTTGCACACTAGCACCCATAGGGTAATCCCACTTTGTTGCCTTTCAGAAAAAATTCATGTCCCTCGAACATGGGCATTTTAGAGAATACCCTTGATAAAAGATCGTAGTCCCTCGATGACCCTCAGTGTTACCTCAGGTAAATGATCTAGTCCCTAAAATGACATTGCTAAAACGTTCCATGGGTTGCCTTCTATGACTATACAAACGTCCCACACCCGTCCCTTCACATCCTACGATGGGGTTACTTATCAAAACAATGGTAAGATAGCAACGTCTAAAGGAGGAGGGAAAGAACATTTAAGACCTTTTGAGTAGGTAGATTCGCTCCTAGTTTCTCGCTTGCTCACAACAAAAACATTTCATACACCAATACTCTCATTTTATAACATTTTTCAAAAGACAACACTTTATACCCATTCTTATAGAAACAAGAGCCGTTACAAAGGAGACACCTTTTCAAAATCACTTTCAAAAACACATTCCACAAACACCTCTTTGAACTATTTTCAAAACAACACTTTGTACGCGTTCTTATAGAAACGAGAACCATTACAAATACATTTTCAAAATACTTTCAAAAACCCACACCACAAGCACATTCAAACAAAAGCAAGTGATCTAGAAAGCAACTAAGAGCCCGTAGATAACTACAGATGAAAAGGGTGCTAATACCTTTCCTTTTCATAATCTACCCCCCAAACTCAAGAAAACATCTCTAAAGGTTATTCCTGTTCTTTTCAGCCTTTCCTTTTGGATAAAAGAAAAGTCAGTTCTCCCACCGTATCACACTTCATAGTTTGATAAAACCATGTTGAGGTCGAAGCTCTGTCCCACAGTTCCATATTTTCTTAAATAGAGCGTGTGGTAATAGATTTACAGCTACCCCACCATCGATAAACACTTTTTTCACCGGCATTCCATCTACTTTCGCCATTATGAATAAAGGCTTGAGATGATACAACACCCATGGACTTGGTTTTTCAAACACGTCCTTCTGTTATTCGACCACACCATTATCCATCACATAGTAGCATAAAGGCTTTCCATCAGCCGCTTCACCGGAGGTAAAATCTTTTTCATTTTCTGATACTTCTGACACCCTGTCATATTCTGCAGGAAAAAATGACACAATTCCATAATTAATGATGAAGTCTTCACCATAATTATAGTCATCATCAACCATGTCATCCTATGGCGAGGGCTCATAGTTAGGTTCTTCCTCTTCTCCACCTTCAGATGTAGGAGTATACTCAGGTGCAGGAGTATATTCCATATTTTGAGTCACCACCAACTCTATGTTACCCAAAGGGGTTACCCTCATCACCATTTTTTGATTTACTATGGCCTTTTTTTCATCCACTTTGACTTGGGATAATACACCTTTGGAATTGGAAACTCTATTGGCTTCATGGCTTCTACTGGTAGTATGTCTTCGACACAACTGTTTGCTTCGATTGGCTTCAACTAAGATGTCAAAGCTTCCTCTACCACCTTTTTGTTCCTCTGATAATGCATCCACCGAGTCCTTGTCATTGGGTATTTTCGTTTATAATTGGGAGAAACTTGATAACCCTTCGACTCAACTTTTTTTCCTAGAGCCCAGCTTCATGCACAATCACCTTCCACTTTGGCCTTTTGCTTCCCTTTTGGATCACTGGACCCATTTTCTTGTGGAATATCTAATGGAGTGCGAAAGGTTTTTGGACGAGGTTGTTGGAACAATATTTTGTATTCCTCGTTGCGTCGAGGATTTCCTTGCTTGTCAAAAACAAATCTTGAGACTGGAGGCTTCTCTTTCTTAAGAGCCTCTTTTCTGACAGCGTCATACTTCTCAGCCGCTTCTTCATCATACACAGCGTTGCATCTTGGGCACAATTTTTCCTTCGACCCTTTCACTATGCATTTCTCTTGAAAGTCAGTCAAGCTTTCTTCAAGCTAAGGGTACACTTCTTGTAACCCCCCATCCATCTTTGGGTCGAAACCATCATTAGTATCAACCATCATGACTTATATGTCACCAACCATTATAACTCCTCTGTCGAGGCCCTTAGTAGCTTCAATCATCATGCAATCCAGAGGCTCTAAGTATAAAGCCTCTTCAACCTTCAAAAGATCAGTGTCGACTTGCATCATTGGTTTTTCTGCAAACTGAAGTCTACCAGCTTTCAAATCTTTCTGCACCAAATCCCTGAAAAGAACACATTGAGAAGTTTTATGACCAAGAAAATTATGAAATTTACAAAATCCCCTTTCTTCTTTTGTTCAAGTGGGGGATTCTTTAGGCTCTAAGGGACCACAGTTTGATCATCAGCTACTAACAAATCAAATATTTCATCATATTTGGTTATGTTGAAAGTATAGGTCTTAGTGATGACTTTGTCATTCTTTTTCGTTTCGATGGGGTTTTTCCCGTTTGAAGGTTTCAACAGTTTACACGCATAAGGAGGTCTAGGTTAGAGTTCAGCCACATTAACCTCTGTTTCTTCCCCTGACTAATTTTCAACAGAAGAAAAATCATCAGTTGCCACATAAGCAACTTTCCCTTTCTTGTGATACTTGCTTGGCTTGGTTTTTTCAGCTTTCAAACATTCGATCAGTCAAACTTTGATAGCTAATTTATCCATATCCTTCAAGGACTGAGTATCCAACAATTTCTTCCTAATGGAATACTCTAACCCATTTGTAGCCATTTCGACCAACTCAAGTTCAGGGACTTGTGTAAAGCACCGCACTTTCATAAGTTTAAACTTGTTGATGTATTACTCTATTGACCGTGTGCTCTTTTGTTTGACACTAGACAACTATGTTAGGCTTATTTTAGACTGCCCCATGTGGAATTGCTCATGGAACAATTTCTCTAATTGGACCCATGTTTGGACTAACTGTGGGGGAAGCATTGTAAACCAAGTGAACACATTCTTTTTGAGGGAATTGGGAAAATATTTCATTCTCAAATCCTCATTCACTACTAAATCACCAAATTATGTTTGGTATCTGGCAAACTTAGTGAATTTTGAGAGTTTCCAACCTCTTGGTAACTCCGTTTGTAACACGAAATCTGGCAACAGAGAAACATATATAGTCCTCTAACAACCAGTATTTATTTCATTTCTCATAATTACTCGTTTGACAATGGCTTATAGGTTATGTACCCCTGCGACTGTTTCATGTCGAACCTTCCTGACTAGTTGGTCGACATTATGGTTTCAGTTTGCTATTGTTACTGGAGGTTGTTATACTACCCTAAGCATGGGGTCGACAACCGGAGGAGTCGGTGGATCTTGTTTGATATTTTCATCAAAAACCTCCTTGTACTGCACTGGTCCCTCACAGGGTAGGGGTGCAACTTGTCTAACTGGAGTTCTGGGAGCACCAAGAAAATCTCCAATGCGAGTCATTTGAGTTACTAAAGTTTGATAACTCTGTGTTGAATTTTCAATTAAAGGTCTCAATATGAGTCTCATCGGTTGAGTGAGCATATTGACCATTTCATGGTTACTTTCATTCATTTGTTGCCTTATGACAGCAACAATACTTAGGGTGAAAGTAGGAATAATTTGGTTGGTTAATTCCAACCCAGTCGAATGCCCAAATTGGCTTCCTGACAGCCCCAGAACACAATATGGTGAAAATGCAGAGTTTTCGCCAAATGTTGGACTACTAGTATACAATCCTTCCATCATTGTTATGGGTATTCCATACTCGTGTATATTCCTCCCAAACCTAGGCACATACTGCCCAAAAGTTGGAACCACACCATCGCGTGTTTCCCTTGTGAAACTAGGCACATAATGTTCAGCAATTGTGACTATTGTTGGTCTTGCAATTACTAGCTATGTTGTAGTAAATATACTTAGTGATGCCGAAGACACGACTGCCATACTAGAACCCACGCTCGTTGTCGCACTGGTATTTCTTCCCAGATTCTAATCCCTTTTAAGAGTTCTAGAATCTACCATTTTTCTACCACTTCTTAATTTCATGCACGAAATAAGAAGACTAAAACACGAACCTGTCCCACTAGGTGTGCCAATTTGATTCTCCATGAAACAATATCTAGCCTCTTATTAAAGGTTACTTGCAGGATCAGATACAATAATCCTAGACTTAGTGTTTTGAGTGTTTTTTGGTTGAAAACTGGTTTATAAAAGATAAAAGGGAAAAATATAAAGACAATTGCAAAGCAGATAAATTAGAGACAAGGCTTGTAATTTAAAGTAAAAAGATGGAAATTGCTATGAATTTAGATGTGGAAGAATTCATACATTATTAATCTTGAACTCATTTCTCTCTTAGATGCAGGTACTTTGAGTGTATTGCTATTAAATGTGACCCTTAATACAAATACAAAAAATTGCTTAAATAGACATCTTAATTATGTAATAATCTACGGTTACTAACCCATGTTGGGCTTTATGGAAATCTGTTTTAATCTTCCCACATTCTCATTGGCTTGCACATTGGTAACTGTTCCCACCAATATAAACCCTTGCTTCATCGACCTATGTACCTGTCGACAACTGCCTCTGAATCTCCTATCCTCGTCGACTGACTCCCTTGGTCGACGTCCCTTCCTTTGCTCAAAAACCTTTTCGTTTCCTACGTTACTTATGCCTATTTTACCCTTCTAATCTTACAGCTTAAAGGCCTATTTCCCTAGTTGAAAATTGCTTGTCAACACTCGGTCACCCTCGCTAAGACTCTGGACCTACCCGACCATCCTTACAATGGGGCTCTGTCCGATAAAAAGTCGAAGCACACTTTACGCCTCTCGTAAACTCATTCACCCTCACTAAGGCTCTAGACCTACCCAACCATCCTTACAATGGGGCTCTATCTGGAAAAAAGTTAAAGTGCAATTTTCGCCTCTTGCAAACTCGGTCACCCTTGCTAAGGCTCTGGACCTACTCGGCCGTCCTTACAATGGGGCTCTGTCCAGCAAAAAGTTGAAGCACACTTTACGCCTCTTGCAAACTCGGCCACCCTTGTTAAGGCTCTTGACCTACCCGACCATCCTTACGATGGGGCTCTGTCCAGTAAAAATTCAAAGCGCACTTTACGCCTCTCACGAACTCAGTCACCCTCGCTAAGGATCTAGACCTACTCGACCATCCTTATAATAGGGCCATGTCTGACAAAAAGTCAAAGTACACTTTATGCATCTTGCAAACTCAGTCACCTCCTCTAAGGCTCTGGACTTACTCGACCATTCTTACAATGGGGCTCTGTCCGACAAAAAGTTGAAGCGCACTTAGTGCCTCTCGAAAACTATATTATACACTTCCCTTATCAGGGTCGAGTTCTATAAACAAACTCCCCTCATCACGATCGAGTTCTACGTCTAACTCTCCTCATCGGGGTTAAGTTCTACAACTAACTCCCTTTATCATGATCAAGTTCTACAACTAACTCCCCTCATCGTGGTCGTGTTCTACAAACTAACTCTCGTCATCAGGGTCAAGTTCTACGTCTAACTTCCCTCATCAGGGTCGAGTTCCACAAATAACTCCCTTCTTCAGGGTCGAGTTCTACATCTAACTCCCCTCATCAGGATTAAGTTCTACAACTAACTCCCCTTATCAGGGTCAAGTTCTAGAACTAACTCCCCTCCTGAAGGTCGAGTTCTACAAACTAACTCCCCTTATTTGGGTCGAGTTCATAAATGCCAAGAGACTCAAACCGGGAATGACTGTGTTTTAAGAGGTACTCCTAAACGGCATGGAAAGTGAACAAGGACCCTTATAATGTAATATCTGGTACTACATGATCAGACACATCCATCCCAATGGACTTCATATTCTATGGGCTTATACATATACTGAATTATCTTTGAAAATGCATTAAAATCTAAGATGCTGGTAAACAAAAAGCAACGATCACATAAAGCTACGAAAGGGAAATATGGAGTATAAATCCCAGAGGCAATTGTTCAAAAAGTAAACAAAAAGGATGGAGAACCACTCCTTACAAAAAAAATATAAGCACATCCTTATATGATGACTAACAGAAAAACAAAACATCAAGCAGCCGGGACCTCTTTCCCGTTATCATCATTGTTGACATTATCCTCGATAGAAATATCTTCATGATTCAGTTGAGGGGAAAGAGTCTTCTCCAACTCTTCAAGATCTATAAGGTGGCCATCCTGCACCACCTTAAAATATTCTATCTCCAATATAGCCAAGCCGGGATGAAGGAAAAAGTATTTGATCCTTGGCCCGCTCAAAGGCTTCATCACCAGCAGAAAGAACGTCCACCCGAGACTTCTTAAGATCCTCCCTCAACTCAGCAGTGACGGCTTTCAGATCACCGTTGGTATCCTTCTCTACCTTCAACCTCTCATTGAGTTGGGTAAGGGATACCTTGTGGTCATACTTCATAGTCTCCCATCGCTCATTCTCCTTAACTAAGGCTTTCTCCACTTCGGACAACTTCTTAGACTGAGCCTTTTGGGTCTCCTTCATCCGGGTTATCTCTTCCTTCAGTTTCCATTTCATCTCCTCATGATCATTAGCATATTCAAAGAGATCACAAGTCAGGTTTTCACACCTCATAAGATAGGAACTGAGATTCTGCGTCATCTTTTGTCGACCAATGAACTTAACCTTGTTGATATCCTCGGTGGCGTTGAGATGATGATAGAGAAAACAGAGCCCGTCAAAGCTGTTAGACCAAAACTTGAATTCTCCAGAAGCATGGATATCCCCGGGTCCTCCCATCATTAAGGTGATTTCCATATCAGCTTCGTAAACCTCGTCGCTCATGAGGGTCTTGATATTTTCAAGAGTACCTTGTTGAACCTCCTCTTGAATAGCTGGGGCAAAAACTTGGGGCTCAGTCGCGCTGGAAGTAGCCTTAGAGCCTACCCCTTTTCTCTTCTTCAGAGTCCCGGTCTCCATTCTGGACAATTGCAACTTGATCATAGAGGCCCCACATGCACCCCTCCGGGCAGCCTATACCTCCATCATCAATCTCTTCTGCTCGGCCACAGAAAGATCTGCTATCTTATATGTAAAGAAACAAAAAGACAGCGTGAGCATGGTATAAGAGCATGTGATGGCTAAAACAAAAACAAATACTATTACCAAAAAAGTCAGGAATCCATTTAAAGGTTAGAGATAATAAATCTTTGACCTTCATCATAAGAAAGGAATCAAGAACAGTCAGAGCTTGTACTTCCAAGTCGCTCAACTTCTCAAATGTAAACCCGAATATGGGAGAAGGGTTCGGAATCTAATAGAAGTGAAAGAGGGGCTTCCCACCCAAAGAGTACAAGACCTGGGACACCTCGCCCTGCATTTCACCTTCAGAAACCACTCCTTAAAACCCTTGTAGTGGGAGGTATACACCTGGAGGAAACTTGTGTGTGGAAGACCATTAACTTGGCTCCAAGAAAGCTTCTCAACCCCATTTACCTCGTAAAAAGAGATGAATAAACCGACTGTGGGAACGATGTCCATCGCCTCATAAACTATTTCAAAGGCCTTTATAGAGCCCCATGTGTTAGGGCAGAGTTGCGAAGGCGCGACGTTCATGACCTTCAGTAAGTCAGCCTCAAACTTGGAAAAGGGTATTCGGATTCGAAAATCCTCCAGAACCCCGACATAGAAGTAAAAGAAATCTTCATCATTTTTTTTCCTCTGAAGTACACATACGCGATCCCTTGAGACACATGACTCCAGGATGAAATCACTTTCCTCTCCAATTGAGGAGGCCTTTACCCGAGAAGGAATCTTGGCAATCTCCACATTGTCAAGCACAATATTCTTGTAACTCACGACCTCAACATCAAAAGGGGTAGACACTTCCATTCTGAAATTCTACAGAACCTAAGGAGAAAAAATCATGGTCAGAATCACTCGAAGAAGATAGGGTAAAGCCATAAACCTCCTTTGTGACCTGACTAAAGTCCTCTTGAGCTAAGACACCCTTCATCTCTTGCATGCATTGGTTCCATAAATCTCTCATTTCCTTGGCATTATAGGGTTTTAAAATGTTTCCCTCACCGTTACACTCTCTCAGGATAACCAAGACCTAAAAAGTAAACCGAAGACGAAAGAGTAAAAGGGCAATACCTGGAAAAATGGAGAAACACTTGAGGAAGATTAAACACATTCTTGGAATATATAACGCCTTTTGAAAATAACAAAGATAGAAAAGGAAAGAAGAGGGTAGGGTTTTAATAGAGCCCAATAAACGATATACTAGGTTTGGGAAACTTCACCAAATGAATAAATGTCTACGTGGAAGTCATCATTACTTTAGGAAAGAGAAAGCGGTGACTCTTTATTTCACGACATATGGGTCAGATTAGACCAGCAACCTGGCGACGCCTACATTACCTTCTGCGACTACGTGACCGAATATTGAGTCCATAAAATAATGGACTTGAACTCGGGCTTATGTATATCCCAAAAATAATAGGCCTGGTCGGGTAACATAGTCGGCAGGACTAGAGGTTAAGCCAGTAGTCGGCCCAGAGCGAAGGTACCCGGGGTGTAACCCCGTGAAAGCAGTATCAAATTGTCCATGAATCCGTGTAGAAACTAGTCGTTGTCTGTAATACCCCAAATTTGTCCTACCCCTTTTACTTTTACCTGGCTTACGCATCTCACATTCTTCTCATGTGCATAACTCTCATTAGGTCATCTAACACATCATTCATTCATTAATCAATAAAAAGTGGCATCTGATCAAAGATATTGAAGAATTAGGGTTTCTCTATACTTTTAAGCCCTCATTTTCATTTAGGGAGAATCAACTAATTTCTTCAACAATCAATGGTTTGCGAGTTTTTTCAACAATCAATGGTTTGAAGCTAGGGTTGTGTATTCATGGTCATTACGAACTTCTGTCTTCATCAAATTTCCATCCTGAGACAAGTGTATTAAAGTTTTATTTGTGGCGCTTAATGACTGCATCAATATTCCAATTGAACCTCTTTCCTTTGATGTTTCTAAAGCTTAGTTTCCATCTAAGGATTTCCTAGGGAAGAGAGTCATGTTGAACCTTCTTATGATTGATCAAGATTAACGTCAAGAGGCTTGCTATTAACGGGATATAATTCATTTATTCATCAAGCCAAGGTCTTCGACATATTCTCTAATCAATTGAGGCTCGAATTGTAAGGGATGGTGGCATCGCATTCTATGATTCTATCTTTTACTAATTCAATCCAAGATTTTTGGGTTAGAAGGCAATAATTACGGTTTGTGCGAAGAGTGGATTCAATTGCCTTTTGATACAATAAAAATCAAGGAGTTGTGGGAATATAGTGTAAGTCGACGCAAATTTAAGCATGAGTTAGGGATTACTTTAAAAAGGAATGTGTTGAAAGAGACTATCAATTCAATTTGTCAAAAATAGGATCAAAGTGGGAAGAATGTTTACATGGCTTTCATACAAGAGAAGAGATGGATTCATTTATGCATCACTTAATTAATTAAGTTTTGTGTATGGTTCCAAGATATGTTTGACTTGGAACGAAAAATCGAAACATGAAATTTGCTGGTAAGAATAACCAGGTTATTCACTTATTCATTGCTTGCGTTCATCAGAGTCATCAAGATTCAAAGATTCATGATCATTTTTACGATATCTAAACATCAAGCCAAATTCATCAGAGTTCTATCCAACTTCAAATATTCATGTTTGTTCAAAGTCATAATCGTGCAAATTTACAAGCCATGTTGATGTTATACAAAAAACAAGTTACAATTCACAAAGAAAATTACAAGAGGTGACAACATTCTCTAAGTTACATGAGTCTTTTCAATTTGCTACAAGAATATCTTCAGTCATCTCCATGCGACATTAGTTCTCAAACCCCATAAACGAAGACTTATTCATATCTTCATGTTACTGCCTTCATTATCGAACCGCTGACCTTCAAGATTCCTGCTCATCGCTTTTGTTTGCTTTCATCAAGGCCATGGCACTATGCTCCCACAACCTGCAAAACCAATCCAGAAAAAACGCCCTGTTCAAGGAAAAAACATGCAGGATTATTAAAAGTAAATTAACAGATTCCTAACTCATTTCAAACTAACCTCAAACCTTTAACCCATCACAGTTTCAACTAACTTTTAACCTTCTCTTCATAATCAAAACCGTGCTAGCTCATTATGCAAACAAGAAATAGAAATAGAAAATCAGAAATACAAAAGAGAAAGGAAGCAAGTTATAAGAGGAAAGTGTAAAAGGCCCTTTTTGGACAGAATTTGACGGCTCATGTAACAAAATTCTGAAAAAACCTCTTATAACCTTTTCTTTTTAGTTGTCAAGACAGAATGATGAACTATCTAACAAACTAAACCAGTTAATCAACCCTGCATAATTAACAACCGAGAGCCTATGCCTTAACTTCTATTTCAATTAACCAAAACTAACTTCCAAAACTGCCTAACAATTTTTTTTACCAACTGTAACAACCCTGTCCTAGAACCTGCTCTAACTGCTAACTAATTTCTAACAACTTTCCGATTCCCACTTTCCTAACAGCTCATAACAGTTAACTAACCAATTACAGAAAAAACTAACAATTAACTAACCAATTACAAAAAAAACTAACAGTTAACTAACAAATTACAGGAAAAACTAACTCTCACTCTTATAAAAGAAACTAACCATTCTAACAACCTCCTAACCACCTCTAACAAACTTTCGGCATAGAAGCACATGTAAGAGAAGAGAACAGGGTTCGTATTTCAGATATAACAAAAAGCAGAAAAGGAAAACTGAGAAGGGAATGGCTCACCTCTTTTAGATCATCCTTCAATCTGTAGAAGTATCACTACCACAAAATCCTCCTAAGTCGCTCCTCTCTCTCTGCACACGATTCTTCATCATCTTCATCATTTCTCCAACATTATGAAGAATCACCAGAAACTCCACAAAAATACTGAGTTCACTGAACTGCAGCACAATCTTCAAACTGCTTCACTCTCTTCAATCGTCATCAACATTTTCTACCTCTTCAATCAACATCAACCTCTGAACCAAGCTCTACGTGTGATTAATCTCCCTTCCATCATTTTCATCATTCTGTTCTTGCTTCAAGCAACTGGATCAATAATTGCAAATTCTTCACTGCATCATCCGCGTCGTGTTTTCAGTAATCATCATCTTTTGCTTCATCTCTCTACTATTAATGAAAAATAACAACTTCAATACAGTATTACAGATCAACAACAACCAAAAAATGCAAACGGAAAAGAATCAAGAACAGGGGAGAAATCGCGTAATCAAGAAGGCACAAGGTCAAGTTTATTACCTGGAATTCGCACCAGTATCTCGTCACTTTCGTCTTCGAACAAGAACTACCGGAGTTTGCTCCGGTAGGTAAGTCACTGTCTTTTTCTTCACCTTTTGAAATTTTTGTTGGCCTGAGTATATCGCGTTCAAAATCTATCTATTTCGAACGATTTCTCCAAATTTGAGATCCTACCGTGAAAATCGGAAGCAGTGAGGTGAATATAAAGCCTTTTGAGGTGATAAGTGGTGGTTGTGGACGACGTTTCGCCAGATGAGTGCCAAGGATGAGACGCAGTCACGGAGGAGATGAGAGAAGTCTATGAAGAATCGGAGAACAAGGTTTGGAGTTTAATCGGCGATGTTCATCGAAGAGGAGGTGACGATTCGTCGTCAAAAGTAAATCAGCGATGGAAGGGAGTCTCGTAGAAGATGAAGAGACACACCCAAACTTAACCCTAATTCCTATTAATTTTTTTTCTTCTCATTTAGAGTTTATTAATTATTTTTCTGTTATGACTCAATAAATTAAACAAAGAAAATTGGATCATTGTGTTAATGGTTGGGCCTCCGAATGATTTGCCTGGCCCGTCACCACAAGTTTTTTGGAAGCTGCTATAAATCAACTGGTTGGACTTTATGCAGAATGGGCCTAGTGCCTATTTACTACAACTCACATCATGGATTCCAGCTTGCACCCCCTTGGGCCTCTTTTTCTTATTTTGTAGTTTATTTCGAACGGTTTTGATAATTACTTAAATTTGTTTGAACTTTTTTCTTTACATGATAAAAATGATATACAAAAATAGTAGCATATTTTTTAGAATTCTTTAGGACTTTTCTTTAGAATTTTATTAGAACTTTCTATTATTTTAGGTTTAACAATCATTTTCATTATCATTTTTTAGTTAAGATTTCGTGATATTATATTGATATAACTTTCGCAATATGGAATGCTTGGAGACTAATTCTTGGATGACTCGTGTGGAGCAGCTTCTGTAGATCTTTCTTATTGCTTGCGTGGTTATGAAGAGAAAACGGACCTTCTCCGTTCGGTATCATCGCAACTTTATTTTATTCTTCATTTCCGTACTTTATCACTTTTCTAGATATCATGAGAAGTAGGAAATAAAGAGCGTGCGCTCGAAGTCACAGTTTAAAGACCTGTAACAGGCATTCCGCACTTCATTTGCTATATGTGTTGTGCTTGTGTTTGTTTACTTTCTCGTTGATCGATGAGTCACTCAATTTAGAAATTGAGATCACGACTTCGCTCTCAGTGCATGCTCCCTATAGGATTTTATCGCTTTCCTTTATTTCTTGTTGATCGATGAGTCACTCAATTTAGAAATTGAGATCACGACTTCGCTCTCATTGCATGTTCCCTATAGGATAGTTTTGTTAGACTTTCTTGGACATGCTAACCTAGGCAGGATCTATTTAGGTGCTCTATTTGCTGGCTTGCTTGCTTTATCCTTGTACATACCATGTTCCCTTAGGATGTGCTTGCTCCATTCGGATGCGAGTTAGACCTTAGGTTGCTAACCATGCATGCTAACATTAGGTAGACGTTTCCCTTCCATCCTTGACATAGGGCCACCATTGTATGATAACATCAGGTTAGAAATAGGCTAGTCTCCCTTAGACTCTTTTCTTTCCCTTTTTGCATCCTTGCATCTAAAACTAAAACTCATTTTCTTAGCAAATCAAAAACATGCTAATCACACTTAAACCCTTTTTTAAAGGTAACAAAAACACAAACCAATTCAAATCATTTTGTGAGCTCGAGCACCTTTTCTCTAAAACCCTTTTTAGGTAAGGACATGATTAATTTACTTCTGTGCCAACGCATAAGTCTCCAAAGGTCGAGCTGCGGCAGAAGGCAGAATTAACTTTGTCCATAAAAAACACAAAACAAACAAAAACAAAAGAGCCGAACTACGGTAGCTCTGATTCCTCAAAAAGGATACGTAGGCATTAGGGTAGGGCCCAGGTGAGCACAATTTTATTTTCCCTACATTCTTTTCTCCTTTCTTTTGCATGCTTTCTCCCTTCAGTAGTATAGTAAATAGTAAGCATATATTAAACACACCCATAAGATAGATAACAAGAGTAGATACCGTAGAGTACTACGGGCGTATGGGGTGCTAATACCTTCCCCTCGCGTAATAGACTCCCTTACCCGATCTCTCGGTCGCAAGACCGTGAGTTCTCCCTTCTCATGTTTTCTCGATGTTTACCTTTCCCTACATGTGGGATAAAAGACGTTCGATGGTGACTTAATTATTTGATGATTTTCATCCGGTTTTTTCAGTTGGCGACTTCACTGGGGACAGGTCGACCAAATGTTGGTCCGTCCCAGAGTCGCTCCTAGCTCTTGCTTTCTTTTCTTTGGGTAGTTATTTTTATGCTTTTAGTTTGTTCATTCATTTTGTATATACTTAAGCATATGTATGCATTGCATTTTACTGTCTTCCATATACTACTGTTGTACTGGATCTGCTTCTTATTGGGTGGGTGTTACTATGAGGTAAAAGGCCCAATACCCAGGCCAGAGTTGTATACCATAGGAACCTTAGGAATAGAGTGGAACATGAAAGACTAATTGACTTAGTTCTCACTATCGCCGCCATGTCATCCACGCTCAGATGAGGTACAAATAAGGGGCTATCATTTTCACGTTGGTGATACGGCGATAGTTTTTCAGGAGTACCCTCGATTCTGAGTTACCATTGCCTTACCGTGACCTAGTTTTCACTCGTGAGTGGGGAGGGAATTATTATCACAGGTACAGATGGTGACTATATTCAGATGGTGACTATGCTCAGACAGTGACTATTGGTTCTAATGGATATGTTTTGGATTTCTGTTGATGACTTTATGTAGATGCTATATTCTGTTGGTGACCATATGGTTCTCAGATTTATTTTCTGAGTTCCCGACTTGTTTACTTGGAGGTTCATTCAGGCCTTCGATCTTGGTATTCTCAGCATGATCAAAAGAGGTTCAACAGTATCTTATGTTCCAGAAGCCTTGATCCCATGCTATTGATGATCTACGCGGTACTTGGTTCTTATATGTGCGGAAGCTATGTCGGACCTTTGACTTGATGATATTCATATGATTCCGAACAGTGCAACAATCATGTTTAGGAATGATGGAACCTTGATCCCATTTGATCCCATGCCTTTGCATACATAACATGGTTAACCACATGCTTAACATACATGTTTTATCATTTCCAAGGAATATTTGCAAGCCTTGTGTTGAACCTTTCCATCTTTTACTTACATAAAATCAAAATCAAAGCACGTAAATTCCTTGGAAATGACAAAACATGACATGGCATTCATTCATGCATCCTATGTATATTCATGCATTCATAACAGGTACCCGAAGATTGGGGATTCTTATTCAGCCCTAGGGCTTTCTTCGGAGGTTCAACTTGATTCTTACTGTCACATGCCCAGAGATCAGTTATGGAATAACTCTGAGTGGTACATGCAAGCTTTGGCCCGTGGTTATAAATTTCTTCGAACAGGAAGATAATTGATTGAAAAATCAGATGAGCCAGGTCATGAAAGCTCTGATAATGATGTCAACAATCTCTTACTTACCGCAGCAGATGTTCTCTCCTCTCCTCACCTTTGGGAATCGCTTTCAACCATGGGGTACTACACAATCTTGAGTTCTTGGAACATCTTATCAGCAGATGGCTACCATTTACTATGAGATCTTACATCAGTGTTCCATCCTTGTTGACCAACGTCAGACGTGGTTACTACGTCGGGGCATCATACATTTCAATCAGGGGCATTCCCCACAGCTTTGCGTTCCCTGATCTGTTCAACAACAGTCATTCTTCATTCCCTTATTGACTTCATGGAAAAAAGCTTTTAAGCAAAAATAGAATAATCCTGATGAGCATGCTAGATGTATCCCCTATTCTGAGACACCCTGTGATACGGTGGGAAAGAACTGACTGTTTTTTGGAATGTTGGTTCGCGTTTTGCGTTTGTTTTCGCAAAATGTCGCGGTAAGCAAGAGTCACCACCGTCTTTTATTTTATCTAACAAGGAAAGGAAAAAAGCACAGAAAGTTTCCTTTTTCGAGATTTTTCTCGGGTTCGGGGGGTAGATTATAGAAAGGGAAGGTGTTAGCACCCTTTCTATCTGTGGTTATCCATGGGCTCTTAGGTACTTGCTCATATTGTTTTCAAAATTGCTTTTCTTTGTGTTGGTGGGTTTGAAGAAGTTTTTGTTTGAAAAGGAGTGTAAGTGTGAAAATTTGTTTTGTTTTGAAAGAGCAAGTACTTAAGAACCATCTACCTATTCGAAAAACGAATCAATCGGTGCTAATTTCCTTTAGACAATGCTATCCTACTATTGATTAAATAGGTAGCACCGTCATTGGAGTTTAAGGGTAAATTCGAATAAGGGACATGCGGTCACTAAAGCAATATTAGGACGCCTTAGCGGTAACCCTAATGTCTTAGATCATTTTATCCGAGGCAACCGTTTCGAGGCAACTATGATCTTTGGACAAGAGGGCGACCTCTAAAACTTCCTATACTTAATGACCGCGTACGAAGGCAACCAAGTGGGGTGTACCCTAAGAGTGCGTATGTGCAAGTGTGTCGTTTTCAGTTATTTTATCTTTGTACATGTTAATGGTGATCTAAGTTGATTTTAGGTTAAACATCCATTCTTGTCATGCATACCTATTATCAAACATCTAACAATTATAAATTGCGGAAAATAAATTGCGGAAATTAAATTACAAGGCATCGGGTATTTACATCGCCAAAGACAAACCCTTTGAAATTTAAATGCAGAAAATAAATAAAGCGATAAAAATATTTAAAGTCCTATTAAGCTATTACATTCCGGGAACAAATACAATATTGAATAAAATGGATCGCGTGCGGGAAATTAAATCAGGCGCAAGATTTAGGGTTTTGACCCTTTGTTATTTAAAGAAAAGATATTTGTTATTTTTGAATTAAGAAAGAAATTAAACTAAGTTAATTATTAAATTAATAAATAAATTAATTAATTAAAATATTTTTGGGTTTTTGGTATTTTAAGAAAGAAAAATAAAATTGATCAATGTTAATAAAAATGTAATTATGTCTAAGTTAATTTTAATTATTGAAAAATATATTAAATTTAATCCTAATTAATGACCTAAATTAATTAAATTAATATTTTTTAATAAAAAATAAAATACTGAAATTTAATTTAATAAAGAAAAAAATATTTTTTTTGTTTTGATTTTATTAAGAAAAAGATTTGATTGGTTAATGATTAAATAAAAATAATAAAATAAACAATTAAATAAAATTAAAAAGAAATAGAGAGAGTTAGGGGGTGTGGGCCTGATTAGAGGTCTGAATATCAATTCTAAGGCCCAATAACACGCTGGCCTAGTGGACTTTCTGAATTCCCTATGCGCCTTTTGACTTGGTCCCATGGTGGACCATCATCCTGGATCACCAGATCTGGCCTTGGGCCATCTGGCGCTTGATTGAGTGAGGGAGTATGGTAGATTTCACGCTGGGATCAACACTTGATTACCTGAAGAAAAAATATAACAAGGCATATAGGAGACCTGGGATTCGAACCCAGGTCATGTACGTGACTGCCAGCTCTCCTTTCCACTAGGCCATTCGCTTCATTTTGTTAATCATATAAGAACAAAACATAATATGGGAAAATACGTTAATATGCCAGAATATAAAAAAAAGTGCGCAAAGATTTGAATGGTCCACTGGGGAACTGCCACGTCTCCGTCCCCTACCTCCAGCCCCTGTAAATTTACCTGCGAATTTAGATCCGCAGCTAAATTCGTAGTTCAATCCCAAAATCAATTCTAGGCCATAAAAACGACCCCCAAGGACATGGTTAGGTTCGTCTCCCTCTTCTGAGTGCAACCATGTCCATCACGAGATTCAATTCCACCTGAAATGCAAATCCCTAAAATCTAACACGAAACCCTAACCATGCTATTATGAGATTACAGTCCATATAAATGAAATCAAATATTGCCAAAAGCTTAGAAATCTCATGAGAGTCACAAATATATCAAAGATTTGCCAGAAAGATGCAAGAATAGAGATTTGCGAATTCAAAAGAAGGGCGGTTTTTTGAGATACTTATAGAGCTTTTGAGCGTGTATGGAGACTGGCTTTGGGTTAGTTCTGCTTCAGTGATTGTCAAGGAAACGGTTGAGATCGTTCTTGGCTTCTGAATTTGCCTCTAAGTGTGATTTTGGTTTTGCACTTTTTACCACATTTTTCAAGTTTTCTTTGGTTTATCCTTGCAGCCTCTAGCCCTCAATTTCATGCCTTTGCCTTCTATATGTATCATGGAATGTATTGGGTCAAGAATTATGCTTTGAATCTTTGCACATCAATGCCATGGGATTTGATTTGATCCACCATTGAAAGATTGCCTAATTTGTGAAAAATCCATCTTTTGGTGCATGATATGATGAGATACGAATTTGATGTTGACCATGATGATGATTAAGTCCTAAAAATAGCAAAAGATCTCATGTAATCAAGTTTTGGGATTTAATTTGATTTAATTTGATTTAAAATGAAATAATTCAATAAAAAATCAAATAAAATAATAAAATTGATAAATGGACACAAGGCTGAAGCTAGGACACGTGGACATTGTGGCAAGTTCAAATCAAGTGGAAAAGAATGGGCCCATTTGACAAAATTTGAAGTTTTGGGGATAGTTGACTTTTGGCAATTTTGCAAAAATTCCCAACTTCAACAATGCATAACTTCTTCAATTTTAAACTTTTGGAAGTGTTCTTTGACTTTTTATAACGCTTGAGATGTCCTATAACCAACCCTTTTGGTCTCATCTCATTTTGATATTCCATGCTCAAGTTATAAGCTTTGGCAAAAAGGTGGTTTTGTTGACTTTCAAAAATGACCTATAATGTCCAAATTTATAACTTCTTGTGAGTGCATTTTATGATCTTGGGGTATGAAGATGGATTGTAGGAAATTTCATCCTATTCAAAATGAGCTTTGGATAGGTCATTTCTCATAAATTATGAGAAAGGTATGCTTGATCAAAGTTGAGTTGACTTCTCCTACAAAACCCTAATTTAGCAACTTTTTAGTCTTGATGAATTAAGAGAAATCCTTGATGAATCATGATCAAACCTTGATCAAATGATTAAGTATCATTCAAAATGAGAATGTTGACAAAAAATATTGAAGTTTGACTGTTTATAGGTCACAGTTGACTTTTGCCCTAACAGAGTCGATTTTTGGACCCTTTGAGCAATTGACTGAGCAAACTTCCTCTGCAAGGCTTGAAATTTGACATGATTGACCTTGAGAACATATTAGGACATTAGGGAGAATTTGAGGTCATTTTGACTCAAGGATCTTGATGCAACACAAAACCTTAATTTGGGGTTGACTGCCTTAGGAGATGACTTGTCTGACCCACTCTTGAGCAATCTTGAGCCACTTGGAGATTTTTCTTGCCTTGTTTTGGGAAATATGAGAGGGTAAATTTTGGGGTACAACAGCTGCACATGTTCAATCTTCTTAAACCTGAGGAGGTAGATTGGCTTTCGTGCCTTTCGCGATCCGAAGGTGGAAGATGATTAAACACTAGAGTGCCCAGAAATTTGCACTCGCATGAAGTGGTATCAGCCTTGTGATGTTGGGAATGGGCTTACAGATGCCATTTGGAGATTTTTGATAGGAGGTCTGAACTTCGACTGGAATAAGAATCAGGGAGATCTTAGCGTCGATCTTACTGAACCAGAGAAGGTCTTGGATTAACTTTGACTGAATAAGAATCAGAAAAATCTTAGAATCGATTTAACTAAACCAGACGAAAGTCTTGGAATATATTAAACTGGAATAAGAATCATGGAGATCTTAGTATCGATCTGACTGAACCAGAGAAGGTCTTGGATTAACTTTGACTGGATAAGAATCAGAAAAATCTTAAAATCGATTTAACTGAACCAGAAGAAAGTCTTGGAATATCTTCAACTAGAATAAGAATCAGGGAGATCTTAGCGTCGATCTGACTGAACCAGAGAAGGTCTTGGATTAACTTTGACTGGATAAGAATCAGAAAAATCTTAGAATCGATTTAACTGAACCAGACGAAAGTCTTAGAATATCTTCAACTGGAATAAGAATCAGGGAGATCTTAGCGTCGATCTGACTGAACCAGAGAAGGTCTTGGATTAACTTTGACTAGATAAGAATCAGAAAAAATCTTAGAATCGATTTAACTGAACCAGACGAAAGTCTTGGAATATCTTCAACTGGAATAAGAATCAGGGAGATCTTAGCGTCGATTTGACTGAACCAGAGAAGGTCTTGGATTAACTTTGACTGGATAAGAATCAGAAAAAAATCTTAGAATCGATTTAACTGAACTAGACGAAAGTCTTGTGAGGCCATCTTTCTGAGGAATCTGCTGAAACAGCCCTCAATAGATGTAGTTTTTGAGGGGACTACCAGGGCATATAAGTAGTCAACGGTGTTTATTGATTCGTCTTTCCCTGAAAAGGTAAAGAGTTGGTCATGTGCAATGTCATGATGTATGAAATGCATAATATATATCAAGCAATGATGCTCTCAAAATAAATGAGATTGTGTGGTATGATGCGTATATGCCTGTATCATGATGTATGGAAATGTAATGTTTCTAGCTGGGGAAAATAAATCCCGGATAGCTGCTGAAGAATAGAGCTGGATTCTTCGTTTCCGCTGGGGATGGCGAACAAAGAGAATAAACCTGCAGGAGAGGATGACTCTGTTGGGGGAATAAGCTGATGAGGAGATTACTCTGTGGGGAAGAGATGTTCTGCTGAAGATTCCACTGATAAATTCTGTCGGGATGAATTATCATCGCTGGTGATACTGAATCCTGTTGGGGATTGAATTCCTGTTTGTGAAAGGAAAGAACTCCGCTGGGGACGATCTTCGGTTGTGACTTCTCTGGGAATAAACCTTTTAGACTCTTATGGGGATAATCCCTTGAGTTCTGCTGGGAATGATCCTTTGAACTCGGTTGGGGGGATTTATTTTTGTACTCTGCTGGGGATAAACTTCCAGAGTCTACTGGGGATGATTCTCCCAACTCCGTTGGGGAAGCGTTTTCAGACTGCACTGGGAAAATTTTGACTCCACTGGGGATATCTTGTACCCTGTTGGGGAGCATTCTTATACTCCGTTGGGGAATATTAAGATTGTCGGGGATATCAAACCTTTTTAATGTTGATGGTAGATAAACTCTGCTTGGGAAGAATATTACCAATTCATTCACAGTTGCAAGTCTCAGCTGGGGAGAGCTATCATTACTTTCTTACTCTGCGAGGAGTGAAGGTATCTTAGCCATATTATTCAGTTGAATCTACCTTTGCACCTGGTGGACAGAGCAACTGTATAGTTTGGACAATTTTTATTGCCCCTGTTTCTGATGTTACCCGTAATCGTCTTTTGTTTCGCATGTAAATATTCATGAGCAGCAATTAATTTCAAATGCATATATCAAAAATGAACATTGGACGTTCTTTGCAAATCAAAATAGATAAAGAAAAAAACAGTTTGAAATTTCTTTGAAAATGAATTGTATTGATTTTGAAGTTTGGCCTGTAAATAGGCGTTTTTGTACAAGAGGCTGACGTCCTAGTAAGAGAACGCCGCCGAGCAGATAGAATTTACACAAATTGTGAAAAACAAAACAGCTATGTGAACAATCTCACTGGGTTCCAATTTTGCTATTGACTTTATGTCCTCGAGCATCTCATCACTTTGCTACTTTGTTGAAGGTAGATCAGATTGATTAGTGTTGTCCGAGCTTGATAGTCGATACCGAAGTCTGGATGCAAAGTGATCCAATGAGACATAATGTTGCGCTTTGATCCCTAATTTTTTCCTGGACCGCCCTTTCGGGTTTTCAGTCCACCGGGATACCCTTTTTTGCCCAAGTCGCCTTTTCAGGTTATCGACTTGCCAGGTGTACAGATTTTTCATTTTCATCCCTTATTTTTGCCCGAACCCTTTTGGTTCGCCGGGAAGCCCTTATTTTTGCCTAGGCCAGTCAACCTAGCGGGTCTTTGATTATGCGTAGTATCTTTTCACTATGTCTGCATTAACGGGGTGAGGAAGGTCGTAACCATCCATGGTGGTTAGAATCATAGCTCCTCCTGAGAAAATGTTCTTAACCACAAATGGCCCTTCATAAGTAGGGGTCCATTTGCCCCTGAGATCACCTTGAGGTAAGATAATGCGTTTGATAACCAGGTCCCCAACTTGATACTCTTGTCGTCTAACTTTCTTATTAAATGCCTTGATCATCCATTTTTGATACGTCTGACCATGACAAATAGCAGAAAGTCTCTTTTTGTCGATTAGGTTCAGCTGATCAAGCCGGGTCTGAATCCAATCATCTTCGCTCAAACCTGCATCCTTCATAATCCGAAGAGAGGGTATCTGAACTTCAATGGGCAAGACTTCCTCCATGCCATAAACCAAGGAATAGGGTGTTGCCCCTGTTGAATTCCGTGCTGAGGTACGGTACCCATGAAGAGAAAACGGTAACATCTCGTGCCAGCCTTTGTATGTCACTGTCATCTTCTGCACAATCTTCTTAATGTTCTTATTATCCGCTTTTACAGCCCCATTCATCTTCGGCCGGTAGGGAGAAGAGTTGTGATGTTGTACCTTGAATTACTTGCAGAGCTCAATAATCATCTTGTTGTTGAGATTGGTACCATTGTCTGTAATGATCCTCTCTGGTACACTGTATCGACAGATCAGATTATGCCGAATGAACTGTGCCACGACATTCTTGGTTACAGTAGCAAAGGATGCTGCTTCAACCCACTTCGTAAAATAATCAATCGCTACCAGGATGAAACGATGCCCGTTGGATGATGTAGGTCTGATCTCGCCGATCATATTAATGCCCCACATTGCAAAAGGCCACAGAGCTGTCAAGACGTTCAGAGGTACTGGAGGTATGTGCACCTTATCAGCATAGACTTGGCACTTGTGACATGTCCGAGAATGCTGATAACAATCGGCTTCTATTGTGGACCAAAAATATCCTGCCCGAAGGATTTTCTTTGCCATGGTGTGTCCACTGGAATGAGTTCCAAAAGAAACTTCATGTAACTCTGCCATGATTCTTTCTGCTTCATTTTTATCCACACATCGCAGTAAGGTTGAATCATGGTTATGCTAGTAAAGGATGCCATTACTGATGAAGAACTTCGCCACGAACCTCCTCAGAAACTTCTTGTCATTAACAGATGCACCCTCGGGGTATTCTTGAGCTTCAAGGTATCTCTTCACCTCATGAAACCAGGGTTTATCTGCTACATCTTCAGTCTCAATATCACAGCAATGTGCAGGTTCGTCCAATCTTTCAATGATAATCCAACGAGCTCCGTTGTCCCAATTAACTTTGAACATAGAAGACATCGTAGCTAACGCGTCTTCCAACTGATTCTCTTCTCTAGGGAAGTGTTCAAAGGTTATCTCGTCGAAATGGGGAAGCAACGTCAATACATACTTCTTGTAAGGAATAAGATTTGGGTGTTTCGTATCCCACTCGCCTTTGATCTGACTGATCACGAGAGCGGAATCTCCGGAGACACTCAGAAACTTAATCCTTAGGTCAATAGCTGCTCGAAGACCCATGATGCACGCTTCATACTCTGCCATATTGTTGGTGCAGTTGAAACATAGTCGGGCGGTGAACGGAGTATGAGAGCATTTAGGAGATATGATCATGGCGCCAATGCCATTACCCAAAGCGTTTGAAGCTCCATCGAAGTACATAGACCATCGGGATCCTTCCTCATGTCCTTCATCCGGTCCAGGTGTCTCACAATCAGTCACTATCATGATATTCTCATCCGGGAATTCAAAGTTCATAGACTGGTAATCATCCACTGCCTGATGTGCCAAATGGTCTGCCAACACACTTCCCTTGATTTCCTTTTGGGTCGTGTACTGGATGTCATACTCAGTCAAGCTCATCTGCCATCTCGCTATTCTTCCGGACAAGGCAGGCTTTTCGAAGATATACTTGATTGGATCCATCTTCGATATCAATAAAGTAGTGTGAGTCAGCATATACTGTCTCAGCTGGAGAGCAGCCCATGCTAAAGCGCAGCAAGTCTTCTTGAGCAGTGAGTATCGGGTCTCACAGTCGGTAAACTTTTTGCTAAGGTAATAAATAGTATGCTCTTTTCAGCCAGACTCGTCATGCTGCCCCAACACACACCCCATTGAGTTGTCGAGTACTGTCAAGTATAAGATCAAAGGTCTCCCTTCAACTGGAGGCATCAGAATAGGAGGCTCTTGGAGATACTCTTTGATTCTTTCGAAAGCGGTCTGGCATTCATCGTTCCATATTACCACTTGATCTTTCTTCAGTAACTTGAAGATTGGCTCACAAGTAGCAGTCAGGTGCGAGATGAATCGGGCAATGTAGTTCAGACGTCCCAAAAATCCTCTGACTTCTTTTTCTGTTCTGGGGGCTGGCATTTCCTGTATAGCCTTCACTTTGGCAGGATCCACTTGAATACCCTTATCGCTTACGAAGAAACCCAACAGCTTACCAGATCTCACCCCGAAGGTGCACTTGTTCGGGTTTAACCTTAACTTGTACAACTTCAACCTGTCAAATAGCTTCTGAAGGTGGTCCATATGTTCTTCTTCAGTTTGGGATCTTGCAATCATGTCATCGACGTATACCTCAATCTTGTGATGGATCATGTCATGAAACAAAGCAACCATGGCACGCTGATACGTTGCCCCAGCATTCTTCAATCCGAAAGGCATGACCTTGTAGCAAAAGGTACCCCATTGAGTAACAAAGGTCGTCTTCTCCATGTCTTCGGGAGCCATTTTAATCTGATTATAACCGGAGAAACCATCCATAAAGGAGAAGACCTTATGTTGAGCAGTGTTGTCAACCAAAACGTCGATATGAGGTAGAGGGAAATCATCCTTGGGACTCGCCCTGTTCAGATCCCTATAGTCAACACACATTCGAACCTTACCATCCTTCTTCGGTACAGGAACCACGTTGGCCACCCACTGTGGGTAAGAAGTAACTGCTAGAAAACCGGCGTCAAACTGTTTCATGACTTCAGCCTTGATTCTCTCAGACATCTCTGGGCGCATTCGGTGGATCTTCTGTTTCACTGAAGGACAGTCTTCCTTGGTAGGCAGACGGTGAACCACAATATCGGTATCCAACCCAAGCATATCTTCATAAGACCAGGCAAAGATCTCAACATATTTACGCAGCATCTGAATCAATCGTTGCTTCACACTAAGCTCCAGATTTGCACCGATCTTGACCTCTTTCTTGTCTATCTCTGTACCCAGATTCACTGATTCCACTGACTCTTCGTGCGGCTGAATAACCCTCTCTTCCTGAAGTAACAATCTTGCAAGTTCATCAGGCACTTCACAATCATCTTCACCTTAGTCTTCGGATAAGTTGATCGGACTTTCGAAATCATAACTGGCAGTAGCAAAGTCGTTACCAGTGAGATCCAGAGTGGATGTAGACCTGTATATGTGAGTGTGTGTAAAATAGTTGTTTTGCAATATATAATAAAAGAAAAACAAGGAGCGCAAAATTCGAAATGCAAGAAACGTCCAATGCTTTTATTAATGATATATGTAAATGACACACATAAAGCCCTCATAAATGAAGTCACGGTGCCCCGGGTAAGACACCGGGCCGTAAAGTTTAAAACATCATCTGTTACAAATTCAAAACAAAAGTGTCATTACTGGATAAAAAAAGAAATTGGGATGGAGTCCTTTGTTGTCCAGTGGCTTAGTCCACCATCAGTAGTAGGATAGATCCAACTGTCGAACTCAGCCTCTTCAACATCGTCTTCAATGGCATTCACTCCTGAATTGTTGATGAGCAGGGGAGGTCTTCCGATCCGTGCATTCCGAACAGCCTTTTGAGCTTCTGCAGTGAAACCCAAACCAAACTTGTTAGTCTTCTGTGAAAAATCAGGGAGTTGTCCCCAATTTGCACACCCACCTTTCTCGACAACATCCCGGGAATCCTTAAAGGAAGCCATCTTCATAGGAGAATCTTCAACAACAGTCTCAGTTGATGCCAGCGTCTGGGGAACCTCTTCAAAATGCTGAAATGGAGTCTCAATGAACTCCCCATCCATTTCTACATATCGGAATGAGTTGAGGTGGCTCATCATGCACTCCTCTTCTCCTTGCACTGTCACAATTTTCCCTTTCATTGGGTACTTCATCTTCTGGTGGAGCGTTGAGGTTACTGCCCCAGCTTTGTGGATCCATGGACGACCCAACAAGCAAGAATAAGATAGCCAAATGTCCATCACATAGAATGTAGAGGTGAAAACCTGAGAACCAACCTTAATCGGAATATCCACTTCTCCATGTATCATTCTCTTAGACCCATCAAAGGCCCTGACGACAATGTTGCTTGGTTTCAACTCCAACTCTTCACAGTCCAACCGGTCTAGAGCTTTCTTAGGAAAAACGTTCAATGAGGACCCAGTATCTACCAATACATGAGCAAGAGTGGTGCCCCTGCATTCAATGGAGACATGCAGGGCATTATTGTGATTCTTCCCTTTAACAGTCAAGTCGGCGTCAGAGAAACCCAACCCATTATCAGCAGTCAGACTAGCCACGCAATCTTTAAACTGATCAGTTGATGTTTCTTGCGGTACGTGCGCAGTCTTCAGGAAGGCAATCAGAGCCTTGGCATGGGCTTATGAGCATAGCAACAGAGATAACATAGAAATCTTGGACGGGGTTTGCCCCAGCTGCTCGACTACATTGTAGTCGCTCTTTTTGATGACCTTTAAAATCTCTTCCATCTCTTGTCTAGAAGCTTCAACAGTAATCGTCTTTGGTGCCTCCGTCTGGGCAGGCTCATCAGTGGTCCCTTTGCCCCGAGTGTCAGATGACTCGACGACAGGGGTAAGGATAGGAACTTGAACAGGAATAGCAGCAGGTACACTAGCAGGTGTAATAACAACAGGTTTCCGAACAACTGGTGGAGAGATATCAGGGGAGAAAAGTCTTCCGCTGCGGGTGACTTTAGTAGGTCCAACAATATTGCTGACGTCAGTATCAGCATCCAACTCTTGTTTAACTCCATGAAAATAAACATCAGCCTCGTAGTGCCAAGGGACAGCTTTATCAGATGTATAGGGGATAGGCCCAGGAACAGTGATGATCAATGGTGCAATTCTTGGAACAGATGTAATTCTAACAGGCTTTCTCGAGGAAGCCTTGGAAGAATTATCGAGAATGGTGATAATATCAACTTCTTCAGTATGAATTAAAGGAAAAACAGTCTTCTCAAATAGAATTTCTTTACTATCCATCAGGCGTTGGACACCTGATTTCAAAAGATGGCAACCGGTTGGTAGGGCAGAACACATACGGCAACCTTCGTCACAACCCGGAAATAAACCGGCTGACAAAAGATTCTTCTTCACAGTCATCAAGGGAGTAGCAATATCTTTCACAAAAACCACAAATGAGTCTTCCTCTATAGCATTCACTCCATGCTTGGGCATAGGAGCAGTCACAACATTAGGTCTTTCGGACGCCTCAAACTCAATCTCCTTAGCATCAATTAAGTCCTGTATTTTGTTCTTCAAAGCCCAACAATCATTTGTATCATGTCCCAGGCTATCTAAGTGAAAAGCACAGCGGGCATTAGGGTTGTACTAAGGCGATGCAGTGTTGGGATTCTGCGGAGCCTCCCTTGGAGTTACTAGATTGGTTTTCAATAACTGCGGCAGAATCTGAGACAAAGTCATGTTGAGATGGGTGAATTGCCTTCGGGGCCTCTCAACCCTTTGCTGATTGTTGTGTTGAGGAGCACCAGCAGGTCTTGAAATGACCACCGCATTAACAGTTTGGCGGTGTTCAGGTCTATTATGGCTTTACAAACTGTAAACAACACTGGACTCTTTCTTAAAAGGCTTCTTCTCAGTGCCTGATGAAGCACCCTTATGTATTTTACTAGACTTAATACCAACATCAATCCTTTCCCTGGTCATAATCAGCTCTGTAAACCCGGACAAAGAACTTCCAATCAGATGGTTGAAGTATGGACCAGACAAGGTCCCCAGAAACATATCTACTAGCTCCCTATCAGCTAAGGGTGGTTGCACTCTTCCAGTGAGATCCCTCCACTTCTGAGCATAATCTTTGAAACCTTCACTCGTTCTCATAGACATACCCTGGAGTTGGGTACGCGTAGGAGCGAGGTCGGTATTGTATTGGTACTGCCTGTAGAAAGCAGCAGCCAAATCTTCCCAACTACGGATACTAGCTCCTTCGAGCTGGTAAAACCATTCAAGCTGGTCCCTGAGAGACTGTCTTGAAAGAAGTGGATCCATAGGTTCTTATCAGCGGTGTACGGCTGAATCTTCCTTACATATGACCAGAGGTGCAGCTTCGGACAAGAAACTCCGTCATACTTAGCAAAGGTTGGTGCTTTGAATTTATGGGGAATCACCACCCCAGATGATAGACCTAGATCACCAAAGTCCAGACCAGGCACTTTCTGAACTTCCATCGCACTCAACCGGTCTTCCAGTTGCTTGTACCTATCCTCGGCCGGAGGATACTGGTCTTCGTCGAAGTCCATCTTGTTGTCTGAGACCACAGGTGTAGGAGCTCTGCTTTCTTCCTGACTATCTTTCCCTCCAGATGAGGTGGTCAAATCAACTTCATCCCGTAGCCTGTTTCCAAACCTGTGACCTGTATTAAACAGGAATGTCCTCTTCTTCTTCTTCTTCTCTTTCAGAATCAGGGTCTTCCGATCTTGCTGACCCTTAGCTAGATTCATGAACAGCTCTTGGAATTGGGCATTTTAAGCCTGCAGAGCCTTGATTGCTTATTCAGTTGATGCTTCAGAAGACATGATGCTGAAATAAACAGCGAAGAAGATAAGAGACCTGTAAGGGTACCTGTTATGAGGTGCATGGAATGAAATGCGTATGATATGATTTCAAAGACATCGAGAGATTCAAATTCGTAAACAAGAAAGAAAACACACTTTTATTAGATAAACTTTGAAATTTAAATTGTTCAACAAATGCCCTTAAGGCGTTACAAGAAAGGAAATACTGAAAAGTAAATAAAAACTGGAAAGGAAATAATAAAAGGACAATCAGTGCTCCCATGGTCGCTTCTTGTCGGTGCAGACATAGTCATTGAGGATCCGCTCGTTCTCCAGCTGTCTTGTCAACTTCTGAATCCTCTTGCTCTTGCTCGTTAAAATTTTCTCGATAAGTATCCCGCTCTTCTCTCAGCTGCATCCAAGACCTTTTCAGTGCTCCGATGTCAGTGGGCATGTAAGGATGGAGGATGGTAGGAAGAACCCCCTTTTCATTAGCAACTTCAACAATGATAGGCAAGACGACTTCATACGGCATTCCCAGCTTTTGGGCACGGATACGAACCCATCTGAGATATGGCTCCATCAGAAGTGAAGTCTTTGGGCCTAGCTCGTGGGGATCAGATCCGTGAACTCTATCCCAAGCCCTTATGAATCTGCAGTGTTGTTCGTCACTATCCCCTTGAAAATCAAAGATGATACTAGGCATCAGCAATTCATGAGGACCTTCCCTCCTAGCACGCCCAAACTGGCGTAAGGCCAAGCACGGATTATAAGTGATCCCTCCATTGGTTCCTATCAGTGGAACATTGGGGTACTCCCCACAACGATCAATAATAGCCACCTCGTCCATACCCTTGATAGTCCAGATGATGTCATTATGAGAAAGAGACATAACCCTATAGGCCCAGCCCATGCCTTCTTTGTTCTTCAAAACTGACTTGGGAAGGTGAGAAATAAACCACCTTTCCAACAATGGAGCACAACACATCAAAGTTCCCCGCTTCCGAGCAGTACAGGCATAAAGCTGATGAAGAATTTCACCCAAGAGAGTGGGTACAGGGTTACCAGAGATGAAGATTTTTACCGCATTCACAGCAACAAAGGAGTCGGAGTTAGGAAACAGTACCAAACCATATATCAGAAGAGCCAAAATATCTTCGAATGCCTGGAAGACTAGACTATCCCAGAAGTGATTAGCCTTACCAACCAAGAACTTAGTCAGAAAGCCCTTTGCTCCACTACGAGTTTCCCAATTAGCCATTACCTCATCCTTTGTCATATCAAGGGCCGAAGCAATCTCTTATGGCCTAAGGATCTTCTCCCAACCTGTGAACGGGGTTTGCTCCGGGATAGGGATACCAAGCAGATCAGAGAACTCTTCTAAGGTGGGGACCAACTGGTAGTCCTGAAAAGTAAAGCAATGGTACAGTGGATCATAGAATTGGACCAAGACACTCATCATCTGCTCGTCCAATTTGGAAGTGACCAAGCCCGAGAGGTGACCATGTCTCCTGATAAAGGAGGTAGTATCTGACATCTTTGCAACCAACTCCTTGAGCTGAGTGGGAACTTGGACAAAGTTGATCCGGATGGTGTTCCTACGCATGGGTATCATGACCTACAAAATAGAACAAAGATGAATCCCTCATGTATTTGAAATAGGTTAGTCCAATGCAAGATGCATGCAATGTTATGATGTCATGATGTCATGATAGAAAGCACACCACAAGTATCCACAAATAGAAAACATGGTAAAAGCACACAAGTCACACAGAGAGCCCTTAGATTTAAGGCTGGCAAGGAGCTTAGGTACTACCCTCTTTCAGTTCAGTTGGTTCAAACCTGTCCTAAAAATAGTAATCGGGTTCTAGAGGATCTCAATATCACTGACTACCCTCGATCAGTCATAATTCCAGTTTAGCAACCTTTTCTTGCAGTCGGAATCATCGTGAGAGTTTAGTCTCAATGAGTGTAGCATACTGCTACTGTTCTATGGCCAAGTTGGTCAATTTAAAGGTTCTAAGGTTGGTTGGTGCTTAATGACCCCTTAGAAGACCCATATTCTCCTCGATCCAACACAAAGGATATCGGTATAAACTAAAGTGCCACACCAACGTAGCTACTGCTTCAACTGTATCGGTCTATGCTATACAGTTCCCTCACAGTTTATTGCTACTTACCTAAAGGGTATCCCCCAGATCCGGGTTAGGATCTATAGTAACTCTGATACAAGCCCACAAATATAAAGCATACAAAGCAAACAATTGAAAACACAATGATCTAATCCTAAGGTACACCCCACTTATAATATCCCCAGCAGAGTCGCCAGTTCTGTGATACGGTGGGAAAGAACTGACTGTTTTTTGGAATGCTGGTTCGTGTTTTGCGTTTGTTTTCGAAAAATGTCGCGGTAAGCAAGAGTCGCCAACGTCTTTTATTTTATCCAACAAGGAAATAAAAAAAGCACAGAAAAATTCCTTTTTCGAGATTTTTCTCGGGTTCGGGGGGTAGATTATAGAAAGGGAAGGTGTTAACACCCTTTCTATCCGTGGTTATCCACGGGCTCTTAGGTACTTGCTCATATTGTTTTCAAAATTTCTTTTCTTTGTGCTGGTGGGTTTGAAGAAGTTTTTGTTTGAAAAGGAGTGTAAGTGTGAAAATTTGTTTTGTTTTGAAAGAGCAAGTACTTAAGAACCATCTACCTATTCGAAAAAGGAATCAATCGGTGCTAATGTCCTTTAGACAATGTTATCCTACTATTGATTGAATAGGTAGCACCGTTGTTGGAGTTTAAGGGTCAATTCGAATAAGGGACATGCGGTCACTAAAGCAATGTTAGGACGCCTTAGCGGTAACCCTAATTTCTTAGATCATTTTATCTGAGGCAACCGTTTTGAGGCAACTATGATCTTTGGATAAGAGGGCGACCTCTAAAACTTCCTATACTTAATGACCACGTACGAAGGCAACCAAGTGGGGTGTACCCTAAGAGTGCGCATGTGCGAGTGTGTCATTTTCAGTTATTTTATCTTTGTACATGTTAATGGTGATCTAAGTTGATTTTAGGTTAAACATCCATTCTTGTCATGCATACCTATTATCAAACATCTAACAATTATAAATTGCGGAAAATAAATTTCGGAAATTAACTTACAAGGCGTCGGGTATTTACATCGCCAAAGACAAACACTTTGAAATTTAAATGCGGAAAATAAATAAAGCGATAAAAATATTTAAAGTCCTATTAAGCTATTACATTCCAGGAACAAATACAATATTGAATAAAATGGATCGCGTGCGGGAAATTAAATCAGGCGCAAGATTTAGGGTTTTGACCCTTTGTTATTTAAAGAAAAGATTTTTGTTATTTTTGAATTAAGAAAGAAATTAAACTAAGTTAATTATTAAATTAATAAATAAATAAATAAATTAAAATATTTTTGGGTTTTTGGTATTTTAAGAAAGAAAAATAAAATTGATCAATTGTTAATAAAAATCTAATTATGTCTAAGTTAATTTTAATTATTGAAAAATATATTAAATTTAATCCTAATTAATGGCCTAAATTAATTGAATTAATATTTGTTAATAAAAAATAAAATACTGAAATTTTATTTAATAAAGAAAAAAATATATTTTTGGTTTTGATTTTATTAAGAAAAAGATTTGATTGGTTAATGATCAAATAAAAATAATAAAATAAACAATTAAATAAAATTAAAAAGAAATAGAGAGAGTTAAGGGGGTGTGGGCCTGATTAGAGGTATGAATATCTATTCCAAGGCCCAATAACACACTGGCCTGGTGGACTTTCTGAATTCCCTATGCGCCTTTTGACTTGGTCCCATGGTGGACCATCATCCTGGATCACCAGATCTAGCCTTGGGCCATCTGGCCCTTGATTGAGTGAGGCAGTATGGTAGATTTCAGGCTGGGATCAACACTTGATTACCTGAAGAAAAAATATAACAAGGCATATGGGGGACCTGGGATTCGAACCCAGGTCCTGTACGTGACTGCCAGCTCTCATTTCCACTAGGTGTGATACGGTGGGAGAACTGACTTGAGGTTTTGCGTTTGTTTTCGCAAATGTTTCGGTTTAGCAAGAGTCGCCACCGACTTTTTATTTTATCCTAAGGAAAGGTTAAAAAGCACAGCAAAAACCTTTGAGATGTTTTCTTGGGTTCGGGGAGTAGATTATAGAAAGGGAAGGTATTAGCACCCTTTCTATCCATGGTTATCCATGGGCTCTTAGTTACTTGCTTAGATCACTTGCCTTGCATTTTCAATTGTTTGAAATGGTGCTTTGTGTGTGTGGTTTTGAAAATGTTTTGAAAAAGATGCTTTGTCTAGGCAACCATTGTAACAATTCTTTACTCAAATGTTTTACAAAGGTGTTTGTCTTTTTTGAAAAGATGTTCAATGTTTTTGGAAGTTGTTTTGAAATTGTATTGTGGAGTATGTTTTGAAAAATGGCAAGGATTTGTTTTGCAAGTTGGCCAAGTAACCAAGAGCTATCTACCATAAATTTCTCAAAGATCTTTCCTATGTTTTAACCCTTTTAACAGTATTGTTCCACCATTGTATTTGGTGGGTAATCTTGTGTTAGGATGTTAATGGGACGGGCGCGGGTCATCGTTTAGACCATGAATGCAATAGTGCCAAGTGTCTTTGGAAATTTTTCATTCAAGGGACTTGATCATTTTTTAGGCAACTTGAGAAAGCGTCATCGAGGGACTATGATCATTTGATTTGTTTTTGTTTTGCCAAAGATACTCAGCATGCAACATGGCCCATTTTTGAAGGCAACAAGTGGAGTAACCCTAAGGGTGCAAGTGTGCATTGTGTTGTCCATTCCCATGCTTGTTTATCTTTGAATTAGGTCAAGCTATTTGTTATTTGATTTTGCATACAAACCTTAGGTCTATCATGGCATAATTTGAAAGCTTTTAAATGCGGAAATTTAAAGTCCTAAATTATTACAACATGATTATGGGGATGGGGGTACAAATGTTTGAATGGGGGGATATTTAGCAAGAAATTAAATCTAAAACTATTACATCCATATCGAATATACAAATTATTTAATTGTACAATATTTAAATAAATATAATAAATGTGCAAAATGTATTATGCACAAAAAGGATTTTTTATGTATGAGAAAGTATTTTTCAATGTGAAATATAAACAAAATAAAAAAAGTCAAATTTTGAGTATTTTTATGGTTTAGGGCAAAAACCCTAGTTTTTGAATAAAATGATATTTACTTATTAATTATATACAATATTTATATGTTAATTTATACAAAAATAAAAAAAGAAGTATATTGTAAAAAAAAAGTATTTTTGATGTCATAGATTAATAAAAATAAAAATGTATTATTTCTATATTTTTGTCCTAAATATCTAATAAAATATACAAGTATTTATATTATATATTAAATATACTAAATATATATACCAAAATAAAATATTAATTATTTACAAAAATGTATATTTTTAGAAAATGTTTTCAAAATGTAAACAAAAAATAATAACTAAAAAAAAAATATTTTTGTATTATTTTTTAATGTTTTAAATAAAAGTATTATATTTATTTATATACATATGCTAAATAAAACCAAATAAATGCCAAATAAATGCAAAAATGTATGGAAAAATATTTTTGATATTTTTTATATTTGAGCAAAAAATAATAAGTCAGAATCAAAAAGAAAAAACCAAAAATGATCAAAATATCACACAATGGGCCAGGGGGTGTAAATGGAAAAAGAGGGTGCAAGCAGCAAGAACAACTCAGGCCCAGCCCAAGTCCACCTTCTTCAACCTCCAGAAATGTTTGAACAACCAAAACGCGTGTTTTTCATGCTTCATTCAAACTCTTGATTCTTTGACTTTTAACAAAAACTCATAACACAAACAATGTAGAGCATCATCAAGAGACGAATTCATACATATAAAAAACTTGACCTAACTCTAAGAAACGAGGGAGAATTTCTTCATCCCCAATTTCTGACCTAATTTTTCTTCAATGTTCATGGCCAAAATTCTTACAGCCTACTCAATATAAATGAAAAGTGAATATATGGATGGCTTCAGGGCAATGAGGAGAACATGTTTCATTCACAAACATAAGCCTAACTCTTCCTATATTGAGAGATAGAAGTTCATGTTTTTACCTGTTTCAGCTTGAGTCGTGTACAACAATGGAGGTATCTTCAATGGAGTTTGAGCTTTGGTACAGCTTGCCTGAAGTCCAAGGATGCTTCTCCTATGCTTGGCTTGCTCTGAAACTGCCTGTATCGTGCTATGGAAGTCCACCTGCACAGCTTGAAAGCAAAAATGGAAAACGATGTTAAAGATGTTACAGCTTGAGTTTAATGCTTGGGATAGCTTCAGTGGATGATATGGAACATGTTTGAACTCTTTTTGGCCAAAGTGCACGAGTGGAAATGTTTGTGAAAGTCAAGTTGCAGAACTTGCTCTGTTTCTGCAGCAAGAGGGTGTTTTTGTGAATGAGGAGGTTTGGGATATGGTTCAGTCGTGCTTTAGGTCAGTTAGGGTGTGTGAAAGATGTTTGCAAAGTTTGCTTTGGCTGGTTGTTAAAGGAATGAGAGATTGGAGTTGTTTTGCAATCTTGCTTCTTTTTGAAGTAAGTCCACTCCAGTCCTTATGCAGGCCTGTATATCCTCTCTATCTATGCTGCACCTATTGTTCTTGATCAGAGTGATTTGTGTACAAATTTTAGCCTCAAAGATCTGGCCCATGCCTCTTGGATTTTGAATTTGACATAAAGCACTACTTTACAAAAATGGCAAAGTTGCTTTTTTTAATTATGGATTAGTTCTTTGTATAATGACTAAATGCACAAAACAAAGCTTGAAAACAAAGGTTAGGCATTTAATTATGGAGTGCAAACTTGGTTTAGAGGCCTGCAAACAAGTTCTAAGCATGCTGATTTGAAAATGAGACTTGTATGAACATGCCTATGGTTATGAACAAAAGTGAATTTTGCCCAACTTTATAAATTCGATTCTCCCTAACCACAAGGGTGTTTGAGAAGTTCTTGGACAATTTGGAAATCTTGGAATGTTTACTACAATCCATATTTGTAATGCAAATTGAAACTCCAAGTGGAATCATGTGAAAAATGGCCATGAAGTTGGACAAAAATCCTGCCTAGAATAGGTCAAAATTTCTCTAAGTTAAGAATGTTTTGCACCCTTGTTCCAAAATTCATAACTTGAGCTACAAGCTTCCTTTGAGAAAACTTTGTGAATCAAAGTTGTAGATATTTCAATGGAACACAACTTTCATGTTTTGAGTTTTGTTTGAATCCATTTGCATCTTGGTGAAAAAATGGGACAAAGTTAGGAAAAAATAAGGAAATTTTATAACTTAGAAAATTTCTAAGTTATGAAATTTCTTCATTTTAAACCCTAATTTGCAATTTTGGGTTTCTTGATGGACAAGTTTCATAATTTTACATGTCTTGATGAAAAATGAATCTTGGCACTTGATTTTGACCAAAAAGTCAAAGTTTGACTTTTCAGTATACAGTCAAATTTTGATCAGTTGACTGGAAAATTCATCTGTCAATCCTATGCATTTGGGATATTTTGAACTTGTTGAATGTGTCAAGACAATGCCATTGAGTCCTTGAGTCCATATGTGAACTTGGTTTGCCATTGGTTAGGTCAAACAGTCAAAAATTTCCTTTGTGCAGTCAAAACCCTAAAAATGACCATTTTGCCCTTTTGGTGATCTAATCAAATTTCTTGTGGAATTGTGATCCAAACTTGACCAAATGGTTCATATGAGTTCATTATGTTGATGTGGGTCAAAAATTATGAAGTTTGACTGTCAATTAGCCACAGTTGACTTTTTCCCCAATACAGCTGATTTTTAGGTCAACTGTCCAATTGACTGGGCAAAGATTGGAATCAAGGCTTGAAACTTGGTATGGATAAACTTGTGAGTCCAACATGAAGCATGAAAGTCACTTTGGGCATTTTAGGTCAAAACATCTTTGTGCAAACTCAAACCCTAATTTGGGTCAACAGTGCAAGGAGGAGTCTTGAGCAGAGCAAACCCTAACTTGATCTTGAGCTCCAAGGGTCTTGTGGTGAGAAAATGTTGATGAAATGAGAGGGAAAATTTTGGGGTACAACAGTTTCCCCTGTTCAATCTTCTTGCACCTGAAGAGTTAGATTGGCAGGTTTGCCTTTCGCGTCTCGAAGGTAAAAGGAGATTGGACACTAGAGTGCCCTTAAATTTGCACTCGTCAAGACATGGATGCAGGAATGGGCTTAAAGATGCCATTTGGAGATGGGCTTAGAGATGCCATCTGGAGATGCGACAGAATCTTAACGAGGGATGGGCTTAGAGATGCCATCTGGAATGCTTGTTGTAATGTATGTCGTTGATGAGTGAGCGAGTATCAGAAAGGTATCCATGTTTGGAATATCTCTGAACTGGGGATCTTGAATAAGCAATGGATTGACATCCGTGTTTGGAGAATCCGTAAACTGTTTTCAAAAATTGAGTCTGAACAAGCGATAGATTAACATCCATGTTTGGAGAATCCGTAAACTGTTTTCAGAAGTTGAAGAACCTGAACAAGCGATAGGTAAACATCCGTATCTGGAGAACCCGTGAACTGTTTTCAGAAGTCTTGAAGTTGAATAAGCAATAGATCAGCATCCATGTTGGGAAGCGTCCGTAAACTGTTTTCAAAAGTTGATTCTGAACAAGCGATAGATTAACATCCGTGTTTGGAGAATCCGTAAACTGTTTTCAGAAGTTGAAGAATCTGAACAAGCGATAGGTTAACATCCGTGTCTGGAGAACCCGTGAACTATTTTCATAAGTCTTGAAGTTGAATAAGCAATAGATCAGTATCCAAGTTGGGAAGCGTCCGTAAATTGTTTTCAAAAGTTGAGTCTGAACAAGCGATAGATTAACATCCGTGTTTGGAGAATCCGTAAACTGTTTTCAGAGGTTGAAGAATCTGAACAAGTGATAGGTTAACATCCGTGTCTGGAGAACCCGTGAACTGTTTTCAGAAGTCTTGAAATGGAGAAGGAACCAGTGTAGGGTTTCTTGATGATGAGTCTGTGTAAAACTGCATCTGAAATTGAGAAGGAACCGGTGTAGGGTTGCCTCATGATGAGTCCGTGTAGAACTGCATCTTGGATAATTGTTAATGATAGCCTTTCATTCTTATCCTGAAAAGGACAAAATGTTAACTAAACACAAAGTTATGTTGCATGAGATGTATGATGCAATACATGTTATATCAATGTTTATGATATGAATGTAATGAATGCGCATGTAAGCTGATGAGCTGTCTTGCTGAGGATAGATGAATCCTGGATAGCCGGAGATAGTAGAATCTTGACTGCTGCCAGGGAAAGTGAATCTTTGACTGCTGCAGGGGATTGCAAGAATTTTTGATTGCTGAGGATGAGACATCCTTGTTGGCTACTGACTGCTTGGGGAACAAGATCTTCAATTGTTGAGGGATCTTAGGACCACTGCTGGGGATTGGAACTCCTTGGTGACTTGCGGAGCAAGAGAATTTTGATGATATCTACTAGGGAGTCCAGAACCTGGTACACTCATGCTGGGGACGTAAGACTGAGAATCTTCAGTCTGGTGGGAAGCATCTCTGTGGGGAGAAGGTTCACTAGTCTGGTTCTGCTGGGGATTGATAGTTGGAAGTTTTAGCTCCGCTGGGGATTGGTAGTTTTGACTTCAACTGGGAATAGGATTTTCAGATTTTTAAGGCTCCACCGGGGATACTGAAACTTAACTCTAAGGGGAATTGAGTTCTGGAAGGCTCTCTGGCTGGGGAAATCAGTTTTGAGAAAACTTTTGTTCTGCTGAGGATCCTGAAGTTTAACTCTGTTTGGGGAATTAAGCTCTGGATTTGAACCTCGTTGAGGAATTTGGAATTTAATTCTGCTAGGGATTCCTTCTGAAAGGGCATCAAGATATCTACATGTACCTTCAACCTATCAGCAATCATCTTTCTTGATTTGTAAGGAAAATGATTATGTTTAAATGCATATGCCTATTTAACAAAACATTGGATGTTTCTCAAATAAAACATAAGTGTAAAAGAGAAAAAGGAAGACAAAGCAAATTTCTGTATTTGGAAAAGTATTTGTATTAATTTTCTATGAGTATCTTTGTACAAAGGAGACAGGCATCCTAGTAAGAGGATGTTGTCGTAAAAATTGAAAATTTTATACAAAGGAAAGATGGCTATGTGTAACAATTCCATGGGATTCCATTCTGCTATAGCCTTCATAACTCTGAATATTTGTCCATTCAATGCTTCGTCCGTCGATGACTGGATTGATCAGAAGCTTGGAGCTGGTTGATGAAGAGCTTGTCCTTAAAGTGATCCGACGAGACATAGTCATACTCTTTAATTTCCTAACTTTTTCCTGGATCGCCCTTTCGGGTTTTCGGTCCACCGGGAAACCCTTTTTTTGCCCAAGCCGCCCTTTCGGGTTTTCAACTTGCCGGGTGTACAGATTTTTTTGTTTTATCCCTAATTTTTTCCTGAAACGCCCTTTCGGGTTTTCGGTTCACCGGGATGCCCATTTTTGCCCAAGTCGCCCTTTCGGGTTTTCAACTTGTCGGGTTATTTTATGCGTAGTATCTTTTGACTATGTCTGCGTTCGCAGGGTGCGGAAAATCGTAGCCGTCCATGGTGGTCAGAATCATTGCACCACCAGAAAATATGCTCTTGATTACAAATGGTCCTTCGTAAGTAGGAGTCCATTTACCCCTGGGATCACTTTGCGGCAAGATAATCCGCTTGATTACGAGATCTCCGACTTGATATACCTGACGTCTGACTTACTTGTTGAAAGCCTTGATCATCCGTTTTTGATACGTCTGACCATGGCAAACAGCAGTGAGTCGCTTCTCATTGATCAAATTGAGTTGATCAAGTCGGGTCTGAATCCAATCGTCTTCATTCAAACCAGCGTCCTTCATAATCCTTAAAGAAGGAATCTGAACTTCCATGGGTAGGACAGCATCTATGCCATATACCAAAGAAAATGGGGTTGCCCCGGTTGAAGTACGTGTCGTGGTACGATATCCATGCAGAGCAAACGGTAACATCTCATGCCAGTCTTTGTAGGTGACTGTCATTTTCTGAATGATCTTCTTGATGTTTTTGTTCGCAGCTTCAACAACACCGTTCATCTTCGGCCGATAGGGAGATGAATTGTGATGATAAATCTTGAACTGTTCGGATAGAGCGGTGATCATAGTATTATTCATATTTGTACCATTGTCTGTGATGATCCTGTCGGGGACACCATACCGGCATATGAGGTTCTGCTTTATGAAGCGGGCAACCATATTCTTTGTAACAGAGGCGAAGGAAGCTGCTTAGACCCATTTGGTAAAATAGTCAATGGCGACCAGAATAAAGCGATGTCCATTGGACGCTGTGGGCTTGATCTCTCCAATCATGTCAATGCCCCACATTGCGAATGGCCAAGGAACAGTCAGAATGTTGAGAGGAACAGGAGGAATATGAATCTTGTCAGCGTAGACTTGACATTTGTGGCAAGTACGGGAATGTTGATGGCAATATGCTTCCATGGTAGACCAGTAATAGCCTGCCCTTAGAATCTCCTTAGCCATCGTATGCCCACTCAAGTGGGTGCCAAACGTACTGCTGTATATCTCAGTCATGATTAACTCTGCTTCAGCTTTGTCTACACATCGGAGTAAAACACAATCATGGCTGCGCTTGTAAAGGATGTTGTTGCTCAGGAAGAACTTGGTGGCAAATTTCCTTAGGAACTTTTTGTCATTTACGGAAGCTCCTTCGGGATATTCTCTAGTCTGGAGATACCTTTTGATTTCGTGAAACCAAGGTTATTCCACTACTTCTTCGGTATTAATCTCATGACAATGTGCAGGTTCATCCATTCGCTCGATGGTGATTTGGGGAGCCTCGTTATCCCAGTTGAGTTTAAACATGGAAGACATTGTAGCCAGAGCATCTGCTAGCTGATTCACTTCTCGCGGGAAATGCTCGAAGGTGATTTGCTCGAAATGAGGCAACAATGCCAGGACATGTTCTTTGTATGGGATAATATTAGGATGCTTGGTATCCCACTCTCCTTTGATTTGACTGATAACCAAAGTCGAGTCCCCAAATACGATCAAAGATTTGATTCCCAGGTCTATAGCAGCCTTGAGACCAAAAATGCAGGCTTCATATTCGGCCATGTTGTTGGTACAGCTGAAACAAAGTTGGGCTGTGAAAGGTGTGTGGCAACCTTCCGGGGAAATGAGTACCGCACCGATACCGTTTCCAAGTGCATTTGAAGAACCATCAAAGTACAGGGTCCATCGGGATCCATTTTCAGGTCCGTCATACGGTTCGTTACCTTCAATGTTGTCCAAATTCATGATGTCCTCGTCCGGAAAGTCGAATCTCATGGATTGATAATCTTCGATAGCTTGATGAGCTAGATGGTCAGCTAGTACACTCCCCTTTATAGCTTTTTGGGTAGTATACTGGATGTCATACTCAGTCAGGATCATCTGCCATCTAGCGATTCTCCCAGATAAAGCAGGCTTCTCGAAGATATACTTGATAGGATCCATTTTGGAAATCAACAGAGTGGTATGAGTCAACATATACTGTCTTAGTCGGCGAGCAGCCCATACCAAAGCACAACAAGTTTTCTCGAGCAGTGAGTAGCGAGTCTTACAGTCGGTAAACTTTTTGCTAAGGTAATAAATGGCATGCTCTTTTCGACCAGACTCGTCATGCTGGCCTAGTACACACCCCATTAAGTTATCCAACACGGTCAGATACATGATCAACGGTCTTCCTTCGACGGGTGGAATCAGAATAGGAGGTTCTAGCAAATACTCCTTGATTTTATCAAAAGCAGCTTGGCAGTCGTCGTTCCATTCGACTACCTGATCTTTCTTCAATAGTTTGAAAATTGGCTCACAGGTAGACGTCAGATGAGAGATGAATCTGGCAATATAGTTCAAGCGCCCCAAGAACCCTTTAACCTCCTTTTCAGTACGGGGGGCAGGCATCTCTTGTATAGCTTTCACTTTTGCTGGATCGACCTCAATGCCTTTGTTGCTGACAATAAATCCTAGAAGTTTACCAGACCTAACTACAAAAGTGCACTTACTTGGATTCAGCCTGAGTTTGTACTCCTTCAACCTGGCAAACAGCTTCTGCAGATGTTCAAGGTGTTCCTCCTCTGTTTGTGATCGAGCTATCATGTCGTCTACGTAAACTTCGATCTCATGATGTATCATATCATGAAACAAAGCTACCATGGCGCGTTGATAAGTTACCCCTGCGTTCTTCAGTCCGAACGACATCACCTTGTAACAGAAAGTACCCCATTGTGTAACAAAGGTTGTTTTCTCCATGTCCTCGGGGGCCATTTTAATCTGGTTGTAGCCCGAGAATCCATCCATGAAGGAAAACACCTTGTGCTGAGCTGTGTTGTCAATCAAAATGTCGATATGCGGTAGCGGAAAATCATCTTTAGGGCTAGCCCTGTTCAAATCCCGGTAGTCCACACACATTCTGACCTTGCCGTCTTTTTTAGGCACTGGCACAATGTTAGCAACCCATTTTGGATAGGATGTAACAGCCAGAAAGCCAACGTTGAATTGCTTCATTACTTCAGCTTTAATCTTCTCAGACATGTCGGGCTTCATTCGGCGGACCTTTTGCTTGATCGGTGGATAGTCCTCTCTTGTAGGGAGACGGTGAACCACGATATCTGTGTCTAAACCCGACATGTCTTCATAAGACCAGGCGAATATTTCAACATATTCATTCAACAGCTGTATTAAGTGCTCCTTGACACTTGGTTCTAGATTGGCACTCACTTGTACTTCTTTCCTGTCTTCCTCTGTTCCTAAGTTGACTGTTTCCAACAACTCTTCATGAGGCAAGATGGCCCTCTCTTCTTGTTGTAGAAGTCTGGCTAGCTCTCCTGGTACTTCACAATCTTCGTCATCTTCATACTCAGCCTGATTGACCAAATCTTCAGAGTTATTGAAGGACATAGCAGAATAGTCACCCATAGAATCCAGAGTGGATGGGTACCTGCATTTGTGAGTGTGGGTGTGTGTAAGGGATAGCCATCCTTAAACAAACAAAAATGCAAAAGGAAAGAAAATGAACACAGCATTTTATAAATGAAAAAAACGTCCAATGATTCATTAAACATGGCATATGAATATGAAGAGAATCAAAACCCTTACAAATGGACCTACATGCCCCGGGCAAGGCATGAGGTGAAAAAGTAGTGTGCAGATTGTTTAAAAGTAATTATTATAGACCAACAGGAAATGTTCGAAAGATAAGTTACTGATTAATGAAAGTAATGGGGACGAAGTCTTTCGCCTCCTAGTTGCGTAGTCCCCCTTCGATGGTTGGGAAGATCCAATCTTCAATGTTGGCCTCTTCGTCTTCGTCTTCTAAAGCATTGATTCTATGAGGAGAAATCTTGATGGGTGTCCTTTCAATTTTTGAGCGACGTATAGCTTTCTGCCCCGCAGTGGTAAATCCTGACCCAAACTTGTCTGTTTTGTGAGGAAAGTCAGGCAACTGACCCCATGTTGAGCTCTTCCTCTCCTTCATTGCAGCATGTGCGTCTTTCAGAGATGCCATCCTGGCCACCTGCTTGGGTACCTCAGCTACTGTCTTTGCTACTGCAACCTCGGGAGTAATTTCCTCGAAGTGTTGGAACAGTGTCTCAATGAGTTCGCCCTCCACTTCCACATACCGAAAGGAGTTCAGGTGACTGATCATATATTCCTCTTCACCGTGTACAGTTATGATTTTTCCTTTGACAGGGTATTTCAGCATTTGATGTAGGGAGGAAGTGACTGCGCCAGCATTATGTATCCATGGTCTCCCTAGCACGCAAGAGTATGACGGACGGATGTCCATCACATATAAAGTTGAGTGGAATACTTCAGTGCCCACCTTGATGGGAATGTCGACCTCCCCATGCACCATTCTTTTAGATCCGTCAAAGGCCCTGACAATGATATTACTTGGTTTCAGCTCCAAGCCTTCACAATCCAACCGGTCGAGAGCTTTCTTAGGCAGCACATTTAGAGAAGAACCAGTGTCGACCAAGACATGGGCGAGAGTAGTTCCTCGGCATTCTACTGACACATGCAATGTGTCATTGTGCTTTCTTCCTTTCGGAGTCAGGTCAGCATCGGAGAAACCTAGGCCGTTATCGGCGGTAAGACTGGCTACACAATCCTGGTATTGATCGGCTGAGGTTTCCTGGGGCACATGGGTTGTCTTCAAAAACTTTATCAAAGCTTTGGCATGAGCCTCCGAACAAAGCAGCAAAGCTAACATGGAGATCTTCGAGGGGGTTTGCCCCAGTTTCTCTACAACATCATAATCACTCTTCTTTATTATTTTTAGAATCTCCTCCATTTCTTTCTTAGAGGTTTTGGGGATGACCAATGGCTGAGTCGTCGTCCTGACGAGCTCATCTTGGATCCCTTTCCCCTTATCAGCAGAAGTAGGAGGGACAACCACAGGAGTAACAGTTTCTTCAATCAGCGGAGTTCTTGCAGAAAGTTTTATCGGTGCAGGAGTAACCTTGGCAGCAGCTGAGGGTCCAAAGATTGCCTTTGGAGGGGCAATCTCTGGAGAGAAAATTCTCCCACTTCGGGTAATCTTGCTCGTATCGGCAATGTTTCCAATGTCGGCATCTGCTTTGTCAGAGCTCTCTTCAGTTATCTCAACTTGTTTAACACCATGGTAGTAGATTTCTCCACCATAATTCCATGGTATTGATTTGTCAGATTTGTAGGGGACAGGCCCAGGCATGGTTATTTTCAGAGGAACAATCTTCGTAGCGGATGTAATCTTAACAGGCTTTTTAGGGACCTTAGAAAGATTGGTGGAAATGGTGATTATTGAAACATCTTTGATAGGGGTTGGAGTAGCAGGAATCTTTTCGAAAAGAATTTGTTAGTTGTCCATCAGGCCTTGGATGCATATCTTCACCAATGGACAGTCTATTGGTAGGGAGGAACAACAGTAGCAGTCTTCTTTACATCTTGGGAAAATCCCAGCCTTTAACAGATTCAACTTGATTGTTAGTAGTGGAGTTACCAGATCATCAACAGCAGCAACATACAGATCTTCTTCAATAGCATGGACATTGCGACCATGCTTTAGCATCGGAGCGGATATTACATTCGGCTTCTCTAGAGCATCAAACTCAACCTCTTTTGCATCTATCAAGTCTTGAATTTTATGCTTAAGCACCCAGCAATCGTTGGTGTCATGCCCGACGCTGTCAGAATGATAGGCACACTTAGCATTGGGATGATAATGCGGGGAAGTCGTATTCACATTTTTTGGTGCCTCTTTGATAGTGGTGAGATTTAGCTTCAACAAATAGGGAAGAACTTGTGCGGGCGTCATATTGATGCGGGTGAACTGCCGTTGTGGTCATTCTACCTGTTGTTGGTTAGGTCTGGACTGATTGTTACGAGGCTGATCATTTGATGAATTTTGGATCATCACGGCCCCCACAGTCGGCCGGTGCTCAGTTCTTCCCGATCTTTTCTGGGAGTATATAACAGCTGCCTCCTTCTTGGCCGGAAATGATTTCTTAACAGTTGGGGATGCAGAGGCATCCCTTTGAATCTTCCCATTCTTAATACCAGCTTCCACCTGTTCTCCAGTCAGAATCAGTTCAGTAAACCCTGCCGAAGAGCTCCCGATCAAATGGTTGAAGAAAGGGCCAGATAGGGTCCCCAAGAACATATCAACTAGCTCCCTATCTGAAAGAGGTGGTTGTACTATTCCGGTCAAGTCGCGCCACTTCTGGGTGTATTCTTTGAATCCCTCATTTGAGGCCATCCCCATACTCTGTAGCTGAGTACGGGTTGGCGCCAAGTCAGCATTATATTGATACTGGCGATAAAAGGCAGCTGCCAAGTCTTCCCAGTTATGCACTTCTGACCTCTCAAGCTGGTAAAACCAGTCTAGCTGTGTACCGGACAAACTGTCCTGAAAGAAGTGTACCCAAAGATTTCTGTCGGATGTATGAGGTTGAATTCTTCTGACATATGACCTTAGGTGCATTTTCGGGCAAGACAGCCCGCCATATTTTGCAAAAATTGGCACCTTAAACTTTGGAGGGATCACAATTCCAGCAATCAATCCAAATTCTTCAAAATCTAACCCAGGAACCCTTTGCAGCTCCATAGCTGCCAGTCTATCCTCCAGGTTTTTGTATTTGTCGTCCGCTGGCGGGTATTGCTGCTCTGAGTAGTCTTCATCTTCCTCAACCTCTTCCTCTTCAGCCTCGGATTCAGAAGGTAATGCATCCCCTTTTCTTTTACCGGTCCCCTCATCAGATGTGGAGGGGAATTCAAGAACTCTCCTAGCTTCATTTTCAAATCTTCTTCCCAGTGTAGCTACCCTAACTCTTTTCTTCTTCTTTTTTCCTTTTTCTTGCTCTTTATTCCCCAGCAGTGCTTTAAGATCCTCATGACCCTTTGCTAAGGTCATTAGGAGTTGTTGAAACTGTGAGTTTTGTGACTGCAAATCTTTGACCGTCTGTTCAAGATCCATCTTACTGAAATAAACAGCAGAAAGATAAGGAAACCTGGTGTGAAGACCTGCTTATGCGTATGATGAATGATATGTTTATTCATGCAATGCATTCAAGGATTTAGAAATTCAAAATTGTTGCAGACAAAAAGAACACACGTCATATTAATAAGAAGGAATTTTGTCAGTACATAAATGCCCCATGGGCCAAATATTACAAAAACTTCTTAAGGTAAAAAGACGTTGCGCATCCTCTTTGGTGCGATGTAAGTGTTGAGGGTCTCCTCCTCGTGAAGTCGGCGGGTAAGCTCCAAAACCTTCTTCTCACTGGCGTAGAAGCTGGCTTCAAAAGTATTTCGCTCTTCCTTGAGTTGGATCCAACTCTTCTGCATTTCCTCCCATGATGTTGGCATGTCAGGATGTAGGATGGTGTATGGAACCTCTCCTTCCTTAACAGGCTCTTTAATCAAAGGGAGAATGTGAGGGTAAGGCATCATAAGACTCTGGGTGCGGGTTCGTACCCACTTGAGTTAAGGCTCAAGAGGGATGGAGTTCTTGTGCCCTAGTGTCTTACTATCTACCTTGTTAGGCATCCTCAAAGCTCTGATGAATCTTTGGCGAAGTCCTTGCGCATCGTTTTCAAAGTCAAAAACTAGGTCAGGAATCAGCATGTCATGAGGGCCATCCCTCCGTGCATATCCAAATTGTCTCAAATCTAGACAAGGGTTGTAGGTAATGCCTCCTCTAATGCCAAGTAATGGAACATTAGGGAACTCACCACAACGATCGATGATGATGACATTTTCTCTGGACCGAGAACACCAATGTACATCAGAGTGTGTGAGGGTCATCAACCGTTGTGACCACCTTAAGCCTTGTTCATTCTTCAAAATAGATTGTGGAAGGTGAGAAATAAACCACCTAGCAAGGAGAGGAGTACAGCACATGAGAACACCTCTCTTTCTCATTGTTCGTGTGTAAAATGAGTGGAGGGTGTCCCCGAGCAATGTAGGTATGGAATTCCTGGATAGGAAAATCTTGACAGCATTGACATCTATAAGTTGGTCAGGATTTGGGAACAAGACCAACTTATAGATGTCAATGCTGTCAAGATTTTCCTATCCAGGAATCCCATACCTACATTGCTCGGGGACATCCTCCACTCATTTTACACACGAACAATGAGAAAGAGAGGTGTTCTCATGTGTTGTACTCCTCTCCTTGCTGGGTGGTTTATTTCTCACCTTCCACAATCTGTTTTGAAGAATGAACAAGGCTTAAGGTGGTCACAACGGTTGATGACCCTCACACACTCTGATGTACATTGGTCAGGATTTGGGAACAAGACCAACCCATAAATGAGGAGTGCCACAATCTCTTTAAAGGCTTGTAGATCCAAGGAGTTCCAACACTCTTGTGCCTTCTCAAACAAGAATTTTGCCAAGAAGCCTCTGACACCACTTCTAGTTTCCCAATGCCCCTTGATGTCAGATGGTTGCAAGTGTAGTGCTTGAGCAACGTCTTCAGGCTTTGGCTCTTTTTCCGTACCATTGTAGGTTAGTTGATTAAGAGTAGGAATTCTCAGGAGTTGAGAAAATTCCTCCAAAGTGGGCACCAATTGGTAGTCGGGGAATGTGAAACAGTGGTGAAGGGGGTCAAAGAACTGGAACAACACTTTCACCATGTCTTCTTCAATACTGGTGTTGACTAGGCTGAGTAGTCTACCATGTCTTTCACTGAAGAGAGAGCTTTCTGGAATTCTGGATGTGAGCTCCTTGAGTTGAGGAGGGATTCTCACAAGGTTGACTTGGATAGTTTTCCTGCGAAGAATTTCCATGACCTACAAAACAAGAACAAAGATGAAGATCCAAACCCTTGAAATGGTTAGTGGATGCATATGATGCTTTATGATGTTCATGATGTATGCACAAACATATGTACAAGCAAGTCACACAAAACCCTAGTTTCAGGCTTGCATGAGGTTTCTTAGGTAAGTACCCTCTTGAGTGTAGTTGGCTTAAAAACCTGTCCTATAAATAGTAACCGGGTTCTAAGGAGCTCAATATCATTGGATTGTTTTCCATGTTCATTGTTTTGGTTTAGCCACTTAACTAGCGACCAAAATATTCCAAGAAAACAACCCTCAATGAGTGTAGTATCGAGTATCTACCAACTTCGGACTGCACCAAAGCCATTCATCTCACTACCCCTAATAAAAGGCCAAGATGGTCAAGTAAGGTTCTAGGTCATTAGTGCTTAGTGACATCACTCAGCGGCCCCGTACTCTCCTTGATTGAACTCAAGGGTTACCGGTACTCACAAATATGTCGCATTAATATAGCTATTGCTTCAACCGTGTCGGTATACCCCGCACAGTTTCCACAACATATTGCTATCTATAAATGTTTCCCAAATCCGGGTGTAGGATTTCAAGCCCAAACCAGAGAACCAAAATGTAAAGCAATCAAAGCAAACAATTAGTCATGCAAAAGGGTGATCTAAGCCCTAAGGTTACTCCACTTTTAAGTTCCATGTCCCCAGCAGAGTCGCCAGTTCTGTGATACGGTGGGAGAACTGACTTGATGTTTTGCGTTTGTTTTCGCAAATGTTTCGGTTTAGCAAGAGTCGCCACCGACTTTTTATTTTATCCTAAGGAAAGGTTAAAAAGTACAGCAAAAACCTTTGATATGTTTTCTTGGGTTCGGGGAGTAGATTATAGAAAGGGAAGGTATTAGAACCCTTTTTATCCATGGTTATCCATGGGCTCTTAGTTACTTGCTTAGATCACTTGCCTTGCATTTTCAATTGTTTGAAATGGTGCTTTGTGTGTGTGGTTTTGAAAATGTTTTGAAAAAGATGCCTTATCTAGGCAACCATTGTAACAATTCTTTACTCGAATGTTTTACAAAGGTGTTTGTCTTTTTTGAAAAGATGTTCAATGTTTTTGGAAGTTGTTTTGAAATTGTATTGTGGAGTATGTTTTGAAAAATGGCAAGGATTTGTTTTGCAAGTTGGCCAAGTAACCAAGAGCTATCTACCATAAATTTCTCAAAGTTCTTTCCTATGTTTTAACCCTTTTAACAGTATTGTTCCACCATTGTATTTGGTGGGCAATCTTGTGTTAGGATGTTAACGGGACGGGCGCGGGTCATCGTTTAGACCATGAATGCAATAGTGCCAAGTGTCTTTGGCAATTTTTCCTTCAAGGGACTTGATCATTTTTTAGGCAACTTGAGAAAGCGTCATCAAGGGACTATGATCATTTGATTTGTTTTTGTTTTGCCAAAGATACTCAACATGCAACATGGCCCATTTTTGAAGGCAACAAGTGGAGTAACCCTAAGGGTGCAAGTGTGCATTGTGTTGTCCATTTTCATGCTTGTTTATCTTTGAATTAGGTCAAGCTATTTGTTATTTGATTTTGCATACAAACCCTAGGTCTATCATGGCATAATTTGAAAGCTTTTAAATGCGGAAATTTAAAGTCCTAAATTATTACAACATGATTATGGGGATGGGGGTACAAATGTTTGAATGGGGGGATATTTAGCAAGAAATTAAATCTAAAACTATTACATCCATATCGAATATACAAATTATTTAATTGTACAATATTTAAATAAATATAATAAATGTGCAAAATGTATTATGCACAAAAAGGATTTTTTTATGTATGAGAAAGTATTTTTCAATGTGAAATATAAACAAAATAAAAAAAGTCAAATTTTGAGTATTTTTATGGTTTAGGGCAAAAACCCTAGTTTTTGAATAAAATGGTATTTACTTATTAATTATATACAATATTTATATATTAATTTATACAAAAATAAAAATAGAAGTATATTGTAAAAAAAAGTATTTTTGATGTCATAGATTAATAAAAATAAAAATGTATTATTTCTATATTTTTGTCCTAAATATCTAATAAAATATACAAGTATTTATATTATATATTAAATATACTAAATATATATACCAAAATAAAATATTAATTATTTACAAAAATGTATATTTTTAGAAAATGTTTTCAAAATGTAAACAAAAAATAATAACTAAAAAAATATATTTTTGTATTATTTTTTAATGTTTTAAATAAAAGTATTATATTTATTTATATACATATGCTAAATAAAACCAAATAAATTCCAAATAAATGCAAAAATGTATGGAAAAATATTTTTGATATTTTTTATATTTGAGCAAAAAATAATAAGTCGGAATCAAAAAGAAAAAACCAAAAATGATCAAAATATCACACAATGGGCCAGGGGGGTGTAAATGGAAAAAGAGGGTGCAAGCAGCAAGAACAACTCAGGCCCAACCCAAGTCCACCTTCTTCAACCTCCAGAAATGTTTGAACAACCAAAACGCGTGTTTTTCATGCTTCATTCAAACTCCTGATTCTTTGACTTTTAACAAAAACTCATAACACAAACAATGTAGAGCATCAAGAGACGAATTCATACATATAAAAAACTTGACCTAACTCTAAGAAACGAGGGAGAATTTCTTCATCCCCAATTTCTGACCTAATTTTTCTTCAATGTTTATGGCCAAAATTCTTACAGCATACTCAATATAAATGAAAAGTGAATATATGGATGGCTTCAGGGCTATGAGGAGAACATGTTTCATTCACAAACCTAAGCCTAACTCTTCCTATATTGAGAGATAGAAGTTCATGTTTTTACCTGTTTCACCTTGAGTCGTGTACAGCAATGGAGGTATCTTCAATGGAGTTTGAGCTTTGGTACAGCTTGCCTGAAGTCCAAGGATGCTTCTCCTATGCTTGGCTTGCTCTGAAATTGCCTGTATCGTGCAATGGAAGTCCACCTGCACAGCTTGAAAGCAAAACTGGCAAACGATGTTAAGGATGTTACAGCTTGAGTTCAATGCTTGGGATAGCTTCAGTGGATGATATGGAACATGTTTGAACTCTTTTTGGCCAAAGTGCACGAGTGGAAATGTTTGTGAAAGTCAAGTTGCAGAACTTGCTCTGTTTCTGCAGCAAGAGGGTGTTTTTGTGAATGAGGAGGTTTGGGATGTGGTTCAGTCGTGATTTAGGTCAGTTAGGGTGTGTGAAAGATGTTTTCAAAGTTTTCTTTGGCTGGTTGTTACAGGAATGAGAGATTGGAGTTGTTTTGCAATCTTGCTTCTTTTTGAAGTAAGTCCACTCCAGTCCTTATGCAGGCATGTATATCCTCTCTATCTATGTTGCACCTCTTGTTCTTGATCAGAGTGATTTGTGTACAAATGCTAGCCTCAAAGATTTGGCCCATGCCTCTTGGATTTTGAATTTGACATAAAGCACTACTTTACAAAAATGGCAAAGTTGCTTTTTCTAATTATGGATTAGTTCTTTGTGTAATGACTAAATGCACAAAACAAAGCTTGAACACAAAGGTTAGGCATTTAATTATGGAGTGTAAACTTGGTTTAGAGGCCTGCAAACAAGTTCTAAGCATGCTGATTTGAAAATGAGACTTGTATGAACATGCCTTTGGTTATGAACAAAAGTGAATTTTGCCCAACTTTGCAAATTCGATTCTCCCTAACCACAAGGGTGTTTGAGAAGTTCTTGAAAATTTTGGAAAGCTTGGAATGTGTAATACAATCCATCTTTGTAATGAAAATTGAAACTCTAAGTGGAAGCATGTGAAAAATGGCCATGAAGTTGGACAAAAATCCTGCCTAGAATAGGTCAAAATTTCTCTAAGTTAAGAATGTTTTGCACCCTTGTTCCAAATATCATAACTTGAGATACAAGCTTCCTTTGAGAAAACTTTGTGAATCAAAGTTGTAGATTTTGCAATGGACCACAACTTTCATGTTTTGAGTTTTGTTTGAATCCATTTGCATCTTGGTGAAAAAATGGGACAAAGTTAGGAAAAAATAAGGAAATTTTATAACTTAGAAAATTTCTAAGTTATGAAATTTCTTCATTTTAAACCCTAATTTGCAATTTTGGGTTTCTTGATGAACAAGTTTCATAATTTGACATTTCTTGATGAAAAATTAATCTTGGCACTTGATTTTGACCAAAAAGTCAAACTTTGACTTTTCAATATACAATCAAATTTTGATCAGTTGACTGGAAAACTCATCTGTCAATCCTATGCATTTGGGATCTTTTGAACTTGTTGAATGTGTCAAGACAATGACATTGAGTCCTTGAGTCCATATGTGAACTTGGTTTGCCATTGGTTAGGTCAAACAGTCAAAAATTGCCTTTGTGCAGTCAAAACCCTAAAAATGACCATTTTGCCCTTTTGGTGATCTGATCAAATTTCTTGTGGAATTGTGATCCAAACTTGACCAAATGGTTCATATGAGTTCATTATGTTGATGTGGGTCAAAAATTATGAAGTTTGACTGTCAATTAGCCACAGTTGACTTTTTCCCCAATATAGCTGATTTTTAGGTCAACTGTCCAATTGGCTGGGCAAAGATTGGAATCAAGGCTTGAAACTTGGTATGGATAAACTTGTGAGTCCAACATGAAGCATGAAAGTCACTTTGGGAATTTTAGGTCAAAACATCTTTGTGCAAACTCAAACCCTAATTTGGGTCAACAGTGCAAGGAGGAGTCTTGAGCAGAGCAAACCCTAACTTGATTTGAGCTCCAAGGGTCTTGTGGTGAGAAAATGTTGATGAAATGAGAGGGCAAATTTTGGGGTACAACACTAGGCCATTCACTTCATTTTGTTAATCATATAAGAACAAAACATAATATGGGAAAATACGTTAATATGTCAGAATATAAAAAAAAAAAGTGCGCGGAGATTTGAATGGTCCACTGGGGAACTGCCACGTCTCCGTCCCCTACCTCCAGCCCCTGTAAATTTACCTGCGGATTTAGATCCACAGCTAAATTCGTAGGTCAATCCCAAAATCAATTATAGGCCATAAAAATGACCCCCAAGGACATGGTTAGGTTCGTCTCCCTCTTCTGAGTGCAACCATGTCCATCACGAGATTCAATTCCACCTGAAATGCAAATCCCTAAAATCTAACACGAAACCTTAACCATGCTATTATGAGATTACAGTTCATATAAATGAAATCAAATATTGCCAAAAGCTTAGAAATCTCATGAGAGTCACAAATATATCAAAGATTTGCCAGAAAGATGCAAGAATAGAGATTTGTGAATTCAAAAGAAGGGAGGTTTTTTGAGATACTTACAGAGCTTTTGAGCGTGTATGGAGACTGGCTTTGGGTTGGTTCTGCTTCAGTGATTGTCAAGGAAACGATTGAGATCGTTCTTGGCTTCTGAATTTGCCTCTAAGTGTGATTTTGGTTTTGCACTTTTTACCACTTTTTTCAAGTTTACTTTGGTTTATTCTTGTAGCCTCTAGCCCTCAATTTCGTGCCTTTGCCTTCTATATGTATCATGGAATGTATTAGGTCAAGAATTATGCTTTGAATCTTTGCACATCAATGCCATGGGATTTGATTTGATCCACCATTGAAAGCTTGCCTAATTTTTCAAAAATCCTTCTTTTGGTGCATGATATAATGAAATACGAATTTGATGCTGACCATGATGATGATTAAGTCCTGAAAATAGCAAAAGATCTCATGTAATCAAGTTTTGGGATTTTATTTGATTTAATTTGATTTAAAATGAAATAATTCAATAAAAAATCAAATAAAATAATAAAATTGATAAATGGACACAAGGCTGAAGCAAGGACACGTGGACATTGTGGCAAATTCAAATCAAGTGGAAAAGAATGGGCCCATTTGACAAAATTTGAAGTTTTGGGGATAGTTGACTTTTGGTAATTTTGCAAAAATTCCCAACTTCAACAATGCATAACTTCTTCAATTTTGAACTTTTGGAAGTGTTCTTGGACTTTTTAGAAAGCTTGAGATGTCCTCTAACCAACCCTTATGATTTCATCTCATTTTGATATTCCATGCTCAAGTTATAAGCTTTGGAAAAAAGGTGTTTTTGTTGACTTTCAAAAATGACCTATAATGTCCAAATTTATAACTTCTTGTGAGTGCATTTTATGATCTTGGGGTATGAATATGGATTGTAGGAAATTGCATCCTATTAAAAATGAGCTTTGGATGGGTCATTTCTCATAAAGCATGAGAAAGTTATGCTTGGTCAAAGTTGAGTTGACTTTTTCTATAAAACCCTAATTTAGCAACTTTTGAGTCTTGATGAATTATGAGCAATCCTTGATGAATCATGATCAACCCTTGATCAAATGATGAAATATCCTTAAAAATTAGAATGTTGACAAAAAATCTTGAAGTTTGACTGTTTATAGGTCACAGTTGACTTTTGCCCTAGCACAGTCGATTTTTGGACCCTTTGAGCAATTAACTGAGCAAACTTCCTCTGCAAGGCTTGAAATTTGACATGGATGACCTTGTGAACATATTAGGAAATTATGGAGAATTTTAGGTCATTTGGAATCAAGGATCTTGATGCAACACAAAACCCTAATTTGGGGTTGACTGCCTTAGGAGATGACTTGTCTGACCCACTCTTGAGCAATCTTGAGCCACTTCGAGATTTTTCTTGCCTTGTTTTGGGAAATATGAGAGGGAAAATTTTGGGGTACAACACACCCAGTTTTGATATCGAAGACTGTAAAGGGGTTGAAGTATAAAGCCCAACACCTGTATGGCGTCTCTTTCAAAGGTCCAATTCCTATTTGGCCAACTTTCGGGATCTTTCTCACGAGTCATATGTCTCTGTTGTTCTGAGAGAAGACGAAATCTTTTATTTATTTGAGACATGATATTCTTGGTGATGCAGTTTATACTGATTCGTTGGGTAAGTCATTCATTCGTTCTCCTGAAAGGATCTTCTATGCATATTATACTGGGGCACCTGGCCAACCGATTGAAGATGGTATGTCATCCAAAGACAATGTCCAAGACAGGCTCAATCCAGAGACTACTGTGTTCACATCAGATCAGAGGGGAATTCTCTTGCCCATTTAAGCATCAAGACTGCAGAAAGTAGTCAGAATCAGCAAGTCCATACGGAGTCAAGTCTCCTCAACAATGGCAACCATTGGTTCTCTTTACTGCATTTTCATTTGCATTATTACTTGTTTGTTTAAACATTGCTTGTATATAGAAACTCGTCTATTTTTGAATGAAAATCTTAATGCAATAAGTATGCTTGTCTTGAAGTGTTCTTTTGTTTTTATTCATCCATTCGTTATCACTCTTTAAATGTTTTACTTGCGTATTGATGTCGAGTTTCCAAGTCTTATGCTTAGGTAAAGAATTGGAAGGAGGATGACGACAATCTAAAACGCAAAAACCTCTGGTTGGTATGCTTTTGAGTAAGACCCTGCTGATGATGTACATGCCTTGTTTCAATTCCTAAACACTGGAGATATAAGGGAGATAGACCCTTGTTAACCCTTCTGAGCCTTCGAAGTAGGAGTTTCTTTTCTGTTCATAAAAAACCTTCATTTTAACCCTGGGGCGGGTAGTGTTCAATTAATATGATCAAGTGCTCAGAACTCATCAAGAGTGTGCATCCAAGGATACAACAATGGTTATCCATCGAAAGGTTGAGGAAAGTAAAAACCACAATGGTTAACCCTCATCTATCAGTAACGTGCATCAACTAATGATATCCCAATGGGTATCTCTCACACATTAGGAGGTCAATAGATGACCATACAACAATGGCTATCCCTCATCTACCAAAAACTCAGGCAGTTACGGTCACTTCCAACAAATCAAAGACAACGCAAAGATCAATGACTTGTTCAAAATGGAAATACGAATAAGAAAGAAACAAAAATCCCCGCTAAGTCGAAACTTGAAAACAAGTCGCTTAGGCCAAAGTTGGGGCATCCCGCTGGACTTCCAAATCGAAATTCAAAAGAATTTGTCCAAGAAAAAATTAGGGAAAGCAAGAAGGAAATTGAAAAGCCTAAAAGGCAGGAAAAGGATTACCAATGAAAATCCTCATCAAAGAACAAGATCGTGTAATCAGACATCAAAATCAGAAGTTAGTGACTGTTGTGTCCAAGAGGCCTCAGTGGTTCCTCAACCATCGCAAACTCTTCGAGAGAGATGAATGCTTGTATCGGGTCATCTGAACGTAGGAATGGAGTACATCGTGGAGAATGGGAGGGCACCAAATAATTTTGAGCCTTAAATCCTTTTTTCTAGAACCGTGAACCAGGCCACGTTACAACCCGTAAAAGTCCTAGCTGAAGCATGGATCAATTTGAAAGCGTGCTACAACGAGATAACGTTTAACTGACTCCTAAGAGGTATGTTTGAATATCTGTGTTGGCATCATATGCTTGCATTATCTTTCATAAAATAATTTGCAAATGTTTCTCTCTAGCTAGTGACTCGTTCACAATCGAGCTGTGACGTCATTTCATTCAAAGTTTTTTCAAACTTCAAGACTTACATATGTGTTGCATTAGAATTATCCTTCTCATAATAAACATTCTTCAACATACAAAACAGCTGATTGACATCAAGTAAGTTTACACAATGAACAATCGGTAAAGAGCTCAATATTTTCAAAGAAGAGAGGCTTGAATAATCTATTGAAGTAAGAGTCAGCTCTCACAAGAGAAATGACTTATCAAGGGGCATGTTAACTAGTGATTATGTTAAGCGAAAGCATATCTTGATACTTTACAATCTGAGTCCCTTTAGGATGAAATTAGCAGATTCCGTCAATCTGGGGAAATCAAGTCGAGAGTCGATCTCTCCAAGCTCAACCAAATCTAGGACATTCCCTCAAAGCTGTCAATCAGAGCCTATCACGTCGATAAATCTCTTCAAGTTATCGTCAATCAGGGGCTATCACATTGAGAAATCTATTTGGAATCCATTCAACCTGGGGCAGTTACGTCGAGATTCGACAAATCTCTTCAAGAAAGTTGTAATCAATAACAGTTTATTTCGTGACTCAAGACATTGGGGCAGGCCACCTAATATTGTATTGTGGCGTGAATATTCTGGTCTTCTATTCAGCACAGATTCTTCTCAGAGATCCCAAAGACAGGGGCATCTTTCATCCGTACTTGCAAAGTTGCTCAAGCCAATTATGTTGTACAAGATGACTACAATCAGGTCAGAAGCATTATAATGGTCACCCTGACCTTGCCAGCACACAAAGCCGCCTTCATCTCCTGTAGATAATTTCAAACATGATTCCCCAAGTGAATTCAGAAAGTTCGGAGTCGTCATTTGACTCGGCACGCACAAGTGCATCCCCAATGGAGTTAATCAAGAACATCCTCAGTGAAGCTAAACCGGGGAATTCGTAGAGCTAAACCGAGGCATTCGTAGAGCTAAACCGTGGCATTCACAGAGCTAAACCGGGGCATTCGTAGGTGTATATGCCCATCTCTTATCTCCAAGTGATTCAAGAGATAACTCCCCAGTGTGCATAAACTTGGGGCATGTATTCGGAGAGATTCACATGGTGTTCAGTATCCATTCTTCGGCATATTCAGTTATATCATCCTTTCGACAGTTCAGGATGTACGGAATTCTGTCCAGATTATCTCTTCCCCAACGGTACGATTCAGAATTCAGCTGCGTATCTGAAGACTCACTTCGTCAGCAATTCAATCTTCAGCAGAGTCATCAACAATCTTCGGTATCATGGGTTCCCCAGTGCATATTTTTATCGGTATCCCCAGCGATCTTTGGTACTGCAGACTTCCAGCGTCGATATGTATTGGCATCCCCAGTAATGGGCAGCGGTTCCCAATGGACCTTCTCTTATCCCCGTGAAGTTTATTTCTTTGCATTGCATATAGTTATCATTACATAACATTGCATCCTCAAAAGCGCGTAGCTGATCCATCAGAGTGGATCTTTGCGTCAAAATAAATTCAAACATGCATACAAAGCATAAGCCAGATCAGGTACCTTACATAAAATATCTGAATCATTCAAGGACAACAATACATTCCCAAAATGCCCGGTCGATGACCTTCACCTTTTCAATGCCCAGAAAAACCAATACATTTTGCCATTCTAGACCCAGTTTTCTTCTGGTAGCCAACTCCTGTCTGACAAATAATTCAGATTTCCAACACTCGTCTGTGTCAGTTCCCTAGACACTCGTCTTTTCAACTTCTAAACACTTGTCTTGTAAATTCCTAAACACTTGTCCGTGTCAATTCCTAAACACTCGTCCGTGTAAATTCCTAAACACTCATCCATGTCAGTCTCGCTAACACTCGTCCATGTTATCTCTTCCTTGATACTCGTTTGTATCTTCCTTCAGTACTCGTCTGTATTGATTCCAACACTAGTCTGTGTTTAACCTTTTGATACTAGTCTGTATTTTTTCTTCGGTACTCGTCCGTATAGATTCAAACACTCGTCTGTGTTTAACCTTTTGATACTCGTCCGTGTCTTCTTTCAGTACCCGTCCGTATTGGTTCAAACACTCGTCTGTGTTTAACCTTTTGATACTCGCATGTATCTTCTCTTAATACACGTTTGTATTGATTCAAACGCTCTTCCGTGTTTAACCTTTTGATACTCGCCTGTATCTTCTTTCGATACTCGTCTGTATTGATTCAAACACTCGTCCGTGTTTAACCTTTGATACTCGTTTGTATCTTCTTTCAATACTCGTCCGTATTGATTCAAACACTCGTCCGTGTTTAACATTTTTATACTCGCCTGTATCTTCTTTAAAAACTCGTCCGTGTTTAACTTTTTGATACTCGTCCGTATCTTCTTTCAATACTCGTCTGTATTGATTCAAACATTCGTCCGTGTTTAACCTTTTAATACTCGCCCGTATCTTCTTTCAATACTCGTCTGTATTGATTCAAACACTCGTCCGTGTTTAACTTTTTGATACTCGCCCGTATCTTCTTTCAATACTCTTCCGTATTGATTCAAACACTCGTCTGTGTTTAACCTTTTGATACTCGCATGTATCTTCTTTCAATACTCGTCCGTATTGATTCAAACACTCGTCTGTGTTTAACCTTTTGATACTCGTCTGTATCTTCTTTCAATACTCGTCCGTATTGATTCAAACACTCGTCCGTGTTTAACCTTTTGATACTCGCCTGTATCTTCTTTCAATACTCGCCCGTATTGATTCAAACACTCATCCGTGTTTAACCCTTTGATACTCGTCCATATCTTCTTTCAATACTCGTCTGTAGTGATTCAAACACTCGTCAGTGTTTAACCTTTTGATACTCGCCTGTATCTTCTTTCAATACTCGTCCGTATTGATTCAAACACTCATTCGTGTTTAACCTTTTGAGATTCATCCGTATCTTCTTTTAATACTCGGCCGTATTGATTCAAACACTTGTACGTGTTTGACCTTTTGATACTCGTCCGTATCTCCTTTCAATACTCGTCCGTATTGATTCAAACACTCGTCTGTGTTTAACCTTTCTTGATACTCGTCTGTATCTTCTTTCGATACGCATCTGTATCGATTCAAACACTCGTGCGTGTTGTAACTTTCTTGTATTGGCATCATGCTACGTTACAAGTCTGATCTCTTCCTTGTATTGGCATGACGCCATGTTACAAGTCTGATCTCTTCCTTGTATTGGCATCATGCTACGTTACAAGTCTAATCTCTTCCTTGTATTGGCATGACCATACATTACAAGCCCGATCCTTTCCTTGTATTGGCATGGCGGTACGTTACAAATCTGATCCTTTTCTTGTATTGGCATCATGCTACGTTACAAGCCCGATCCCTTCCTTGTATTGGCATCATGCTACATTACAAGTCCGATCTCTTCCTTGTATTGGCATCATGCTACGTTACAATTCCGATCTCTTCCTTGTATTGGCATCATGCTACAATAAAAGCCTGATCCCTTCCTTGTATTGGCATCATGCTACGTTACAAGTCCGATCTCTTCCTTGTATTGGCATCATGCTACGTTACAAGTCCAATCTTTGTCTCTTCACTAAAAAACAAAAATTCTTTCCCCCAGCAGATATCACAAAACAAATAAATAAACACTCACGCTTTCTCCAAGAACAAATTTTTGGCATTGATATTTAATCATCTTCTACCTTGAACTTCCGAAAGGCATGTGCCAATCGTACTTTCAGGTTTAAGACGGTTAAATAGGGGCAACTGCAATACCCCAAATTTGTCCTACCCCTTTTACTTTTACCTAGCTTACGCATCTCGCATTTTTCTCATATGCATACCCCTGATTAGGTCATCTAACACATCATTCATTCATTAGTCAATAAAAAGTGGCATATGATCAAAGATATTGAAGAATTAGGGTTTCTTTGTACTTTTAAGCCCTCGTCTTCATTTAGGGAGAATCAACTGATTTCTTCAACAATCAATGGTTTGCGAGTTTTTTCAACAATCAAAGGTTTTAATCTAGGGTTGTGTATTCATGGTCATTACAGACTTCTGTCTTCATCAAATTTCCATCCTGAGACAAATGTATTAAAGTTTCATTTGTGGCGCTTAATAACTGCATCAATATTCCAATTGAACCTCTTACCTTTGATGTTTCTAAAGCTTAGTTTCCATCTGAGGATTTCCTAGGGAAGAGAGTCATGTTGAACCTTCTTATGATTGATCAAGATTAATGTCAAGAGGCTTGCTATTAACGGGATATAATTCATTTATTCATCAAGCCAAGGTCTTCGACATATTCTCTAATCAATTGAGGCTCGAATTGTAAGGGATGGTGGCATCGCATTCTATGATTCTATATTTTACTAATTCAATCCAAGATTTTTGGGTTAGAAGGCAATAATTATGGTTTGTGCGAAGAGTGGATTCAATTGCCTTTTGATACAATAAAAATCAAGGAGTTGTGGGAATAGAGTGTAAGTCGACGTGAATTTAAGCATGAGTTAGGGATTACTTTAAAAAGGGATGTGTTGAAAGAGACTCTATGAATTCAAGTTGTCAAAAATAGGATCAAAGTGGGAAGAATGTTTACATGGCTTTCATACAAGAGAAGAGATGGATTCATTTATGCATCACTTAATCAATTAAGTTTTGTGTATGGTTCCAAGATATGTTTGACTTGGAACGACAAATCGAAACATGAAATTTGCTGGTAAGAATAACCAGGTTATTCACTTATTCATTGCTTGCATTCATCAGAGTCATCAAGATTCCAAGATTCATGATCATTTTTACGATATCTAAACATCAAGCCAAATTCATCAGAGTTCTATCCAACTTCAGATATTCATGTTTGTTCAAGGTCATAATCGTGCAAATTTACAAGCCATGTTGATGTTATACAAAAAACAAGTTACAATTCACAAAGAAAATTACAAGAGGTGACAAAATTCTCTAAGTTACATGAGTCTTTTCAATTTGCTACAAGAATATATTCAGTTATCTCCATGCGACATTGATTCTCAAACCTCATAAACAAAGACTTATTCGTATCTTCATGTTGCTGCCTTCATTACCGAACCACTGAACTTCAAGATTCCTGCTCATTGCTTTTGTTTGCTTTCATCAAGGCCATGGCACTATGCTCCCATAACCTGCAAAACCAATTCATAAAAAATGCCCTGTTCAAGGAAAAAACCAGCAGGATTATCAAAAGCAAATTAACAGATTCCTAACTCATTTCGAACTAACCTCAAAACTTCAACCAATCACAGTTTCAACTAGCTTTTAACCTTATCTTCATAATCAAAACCGTGCTAGCTCATTATGCAAACAAGAAATAGAAACAGAAAATCATAAATACAAAAGAGAAAGGAAGCAAGTTATAAGAGGAAAGTGTAAAAGGCCCTTTTTGGACAGAATTTGACGGCTCATGTAACAGAATTCTGAAAAAACCTCTTCTAACCTTTTCTTTTTAGCTGTGAAGACAAAATGATGAACTATCCTAACAAACAAAACCAGTTAATCAACCCTGCATAATTAACAACCGAGAGCCTAAGCCTTAACCTCTGTTTTAATTAACCAAAACTAACTTCCAAAACTTCCTAACAATTTTTTTTACCAAATGTAACAGCCCTGTCCAAGAACCTGCTCTAACTGCTAACTAATTTCTAACAACTTTCCAATTCTCACTTTCCTAATAGCTCATAACAGTTAACTAACCAATTATAGAAAAAACTAACAGTTAACTAACCAATTACAAAAAAAACTAACAGTTAACTAACCAATTACAGGAAAAACTAACTCTCACTCTTCTAACAGAAACTAACATTCTAACAACCTCCTAACCACCTCTAAGAAACTTCCGGCATAGAAGAACAAATAAGAGAAGAGAAGAGGGTACAGACTTCAGATATAACAAAAAGCAGAAAAGGAAAACTGAGAAGGAAATGGCTCACCTCTTTTAGATCATCCTTCAATCTGTAGAATAATCACTACCAAAAAATCCTCCTAAGTCGCTCCTCTCTCTCTCTGCACACGATTCTTCATCATCTTCATCATTTCTCCAACATTATGAAGAATCACCAGAAACTCCAAGAAAATTCTCTGAGTTCTCTGAACTGCAGCACAATCTTCAAACTGCTTCACTCTCTTCAATCGTCATTAACATTTGCTACCTCTTCAATCAACATCAACCTCTGAACCAAGCTCTGTGTGCGATTAATCTCCCTTCCATCATTTTCATCATTCTGTTCTTGCTTCAAGCAACTGGATCAATAATTGCAAATTCTTCACTGCATCATATGCGTCGTGTTTTCAATAATCATCATCTTCTGCTTCATCTCTCTACTGTGAATGCAAAACAACAACTTCAATACAGTATCACAGATCAACAATAACCAAAAAATGCAAACGGAAAAGAATCACGAACAGGGGAGAAATCGCGTAATCAAGAAGGCACAAGGTCAAGTTCATTACCTGGAATTCGCACCAGTATCTCGTCACTTTCGTCTTCGAACAAGAACTACCGGAGTTTGCTCCGGTAGGTAAGTCACTGTCTTTTTCTTCACCTTTTGCAACTTTTGTTGGCCTGAGTATATCGCCTTCAAAATCTATCTATTTTGAATGATTTCTCCAAATTTGAGATCCTACCGTGAAAATCGGAAGCAGTGAGGTGAATATAAAGCCTTTTGAGGTGATAAGTGGTGGTTGTGGACGACGTTTCGCCAGAGGAGTGCCAAGGATGAGACGCAGTCACGGAGGAGATGAGATAAGTCTATGACGAATCGGAGAACAAGGTTTGGAGTTTAATCGGCGATGTTCATCGAAGATGAGGCGGCGATTCATCGTCGGAAGTAAATCAGCGATGGAAGGGAGTCTCGTAGAAGATGAAGAGACACACCCAAACTTAACCCTAATTCCTCTTAATTTTTTTTCTTCTCATTTAGAGTTTATTAATTATTTTTCTGTTATGACTTAATAAATTAAACAAAGAAAATTGGATCATTGTGTTGATGGTTGGGCCTCCGAATGATTTGCCTGGCCCGTCACCACAAGTTTTTTGGAAGCTGCTACAAATTAACTGGTTGGACTTTTTGAAGAATGGGCCTAGTGCCTCATTACTACAACTCACCTCATGGATTCCAGCTTGCACCCCCTTGGGCCTCTTTTTCTTATTTTGTAGTTTATTTCGAACGATTTTGATAATTACTTAAATTTGTTTAAACTTTTTTATTTACATGATAAAAATGATATACAAAAATAGTAGCATATTTTTTAGAATTCGTTAGGACTTTTCTTTAGAATTTTATTAGAACTTTCTATTATTTTATGTTTAACAATCATTTTCATTATCATGTTTTAGTTAAGATTTCATGATATTACATTGATATAACTTTCGCAATATGGAATGCTTGGAGACTAATTCTTGGATCACTCATGAGGAGCAGCTTCTGTAGATCTTTCTTATTGCTTGCGTGATTATGAACAGGCAACAGACCTTCTCCGTTTGATATCATCCCAACTTTATTTTATTCTTCATTTCCGTACTTTTCCGCTTTTATAGATATCATGAGAAGTAGGAAATAAAGAGCGTGCGCTCGAAGTCGCTGTTTAAAGACCTGTAGTAGGCATTCTGCACTTCATTTGCTATATGTGTTGTTCTTGTGTTTGTTTACTTTCTCGTTGATCGATGAGTCACTCAATTTAGAAATTGAGATCACGACTTTGCTCTCAGTGTATGCTCCCTATAGGATTTTATCGCTTTCCTTTATTTCTTGTTGATCGATGAGTCACTCAATTTAGAAATTGAGATCACGACTTCGCTATCATTGCATGTTCCCTATAGGATAGTTTTGTTAGACTTTCTTCGACATGATAGCCTAGGCAGAATCTCTTTAGGTGCTATGTTTGCTGGCTTACTTGCTTTATCCTTGTACATACCATGTTCCCTTAGGATGCGCTTGCTCTATTCCGATGCGGGTTAGACCTTAGGTTGCTAACCATGCATGCTAACATTAGGTAGACGTTTCCCTTCCATCCTTGACATAGGGCCACCATTGTATGATAACATCAGGTTAGAAATAGGCTAGTCTCCCTTAGACTCTTTTCTTTCCCTTTTTGCATCCTTGCATCTAAAACTAAAACTCGTTCTCTTAGCAAATCAAAAACATGCTAATCACACTTAAACCCATTTTTTCAAGGTAACAAAAACACAAACCAATTCAAATCATTTTGTGCGCTCGAGCACCTTTTCTCTAAAACCCTTTTTAGGTAAGGACATGATTAATTTACTTCTGTGCCAACGCATAAGTCTCCAAAGGTCGAACTGCAGCAGAAGGCGGAATTAACTTCGTCCATAAAAAACATAAAACAAACAAAAACAAAAGAGCCGAACTACGGTAGCTCTGATTCCTCAAAAAGGATTCGTAGGCATTGGGGTAGGGCCCCGACGAGCATAATTTATTTTTGCTACATTCTTTTCTCCTTTCTTTTGCATGCATTCTCCCTTCGGTAGTATAGTAAACAGTAAGCATAGATTAAACACACCCATAAGATAGATAACAAGAGTGGATACCGTAGAGTACTACGGGCATGTGGGGTGCTAATACCTTCCCCTCACGTAACAGACTCCCTTACCCGATCTCTCGGTCGCAAGCCTGTGACTTCTCTCTTCTCAGGTTTTATCGATGTTTACCTTTACCTACATGTGGGATAAAAGATGTTCGATGGCAACTTCATTGTTTGATGATTTTTAGCCAGTTGTTTCATTTTCATCTACCCGAAAAAATCAGGTAGTTGGGACTCACTTATCTATGACCAGTCATTACCTCAACCCATTAATGCTTGTAACCTTCGATGGCATAATCATTACAGTGTTACACAACTTTGATTCCCCCATTTATGGAGACAATGGAGGTTATAGAGTTGTGGGACTCAAGAGTCGCTCATTAGTCGAGGCTCTTGATGATGCAAAGATATACACTATAAAGGGGATCCAACACGAGGGATAAGCAAGACATTTATATTGAGACACACGTTTCACCGGTGTAGCTCCCAAATCCCATAATCATCCTATAAACTTACTCTAGTATGCTCTCCCTATCAACCTTCTGGGAAGCCAATTGGATATTTGATCTACGCAAGAACATATACATAATAAAAAATCAAGGTAATCTAACATCAACATCAAATTTCATATAACTCAATTCCTTTTCTATGTAATGTATTCAAACATTGACACAACTCAACATTTCTAAGCACTTTCCTACACATTAAGTGTTTATGTGTTGTTGGACAAGTGACTTCAAGCATAATAGAAGGGTGAATTGTGTTATTAAAATCCGTGATTAATTTTATACTTTTCTCGATTAAGATCGTATTTGTAATTTCAATTGAGTGATTTGCAGCAGAAATAAAGAATTGAAAGTAAATTGCATAAACTAAAATGATAGGGTTAGAGAAATTGCACCAGATGTTTATAAAGGTTTCTCCGAACATTGGCCTAGTCATGTCCCCAAGAGGTCTTATTGAGAGTTTGACTATAAAATTTGAGATTTGGAAGGTTATTCCCACGAACCATAATACAATCTAATCTTGAGATTTTTACAGGCTCATTTCCAACCAATGAAAGCTTTTATCCCAGGCTAATATAATGAACAATTTATATATTTATGGCTGATTTAAATAACCAAAATAAAATTTTTCTAACAAATATTAAGCAACCAACCACATAGATTTTATAATAGGTTTATCTCACAAACTGAACTCATCTCTTAAGAGTATCACACTCTTAAAAATGTAAATGACCATGATGACTACTTACAAAAAATTTCTACATCACAAGCAAGGCTTCACTTACAAGTACTAAGGCAATATAAAGTGAAAAGAAATATTTTCTAGAAAGAGGGAGAGAGAAATTAGAGAGTTAAATTATGGAGAAATAGTAAAACATTAGAAAGTGGTGTGAAATGAAATGGAGACGAGCCTCCAGTATATAGGAGTTGGAAAAACTAAAAAACAGAAATAATACAAGGGGATAATTAGTTATCTAATTGATTAGCATAACTTTCTAATCGATTAGCCAACACAGTTTTAGTCGATTAGCAGACCTAATTAGGAAATATTAGATATATAGTTGTTGTAGGTTATTAAGGTGTTGTCCCAATTGCTTGGTTAGTCTATTATCCATTCTCTAGTAGATTAGAATAACATTATAATCGATTAGCTAATAGAAATTTTTTCGCCAATCGATTGGCTTAAGTATTTAATTGATTAGTTAGTTCAAAATTACTTTTGAAAGAGATTGGACAACTTCCTAATCACTTGATTTGGCATAGAAAACAATTTTCATGATAGAAGCATTTGAAAAATATTTTTAAGGTGTGTGTTTGAGTTTCTTTAGTATTTTAAAAGTTATTCCTTACTTTTAGAAAACTCTAGTCACTCAGACAGACAGACACAACCTGGAGGACTTTCACACTTTATCTGCTGCCTCAAGATTCTTTGCTGAACTGATCCTAATCATATAAGCACTTTAAACTTGAGTCTCTTTTTGTTGATGAGGAATGCGATGTTTTCTCTGGTTAGGTCACCATCACCAAGGTTGAAATCTGGTTCCATTGAATTTAATTAACATTGTCGTCATTTACATATCAGAGATGATCTCTTGTGAGATTATAAACTTTATACTTGCAAGCACATAGATCCATATTCTCCCCTTTTGATGATTACAATGCATCTTTCAGAGGAGTTGGTAAAAGAAACAAATAAATATATTTGGAAGGATAAAACTTCTCCTCTATTAAGTAGAGAGTATACTCTACCCCCTCATGAGAGTATATTTCTCCTCCTTTGTCACATTAAAAAATGCGAAACATAATTGAAGCACATATCTCCCATGTAAAAGGAGTGATTTACCTTATAGCGATGGACAATAACAGTCCAGAGTAAGGCATGGGATCTAAAATCTTATTTCTCCCTACGGAAGGTAGCATCAATCTTTGAAATCAACTAGTAGGTAATCTTTGGAGAATTTATTCCCCTAGAGGGGGTTCCTATTGTCTACTTCTTTCGTGCTCATATTTCTCCAAGAGATAATTGTTTCCCCTTATGAGTGTTTTGGACAATCTCTTTTTAGTCTCTTATGCCTTAGACTAGTGTTGGGCTCTAGGTTTTTGACACCACTTTTCTCCACAAACACTTAAAAGCTCACCCCAAGGTTAGTAATAAAATAAATTGACTAAGCAATTAATAAATCACTTACTAGATAATGAATTAGAGTTTTCTAATTTTTCAATATCTATTTAGTGTACTACTTCAAGGTCTCAAGGTAAATTGAGAAACTTCCCATATTGAGGGAACACCAAGATATCAGCAATTTTCCTTCTTTGTGAATCATTTGATACGAGAGTTGGTCTAACCACAAAGGATTGATAACCTTCACCTTAACCTTTCGCGACCATAGTCGTTGAATAATACCATCAACATCATCACTTTGGTCAATTCAATTAAAAGATACAATTGACATCTTGGTTAAATCCATCAGGGTTGACAATCACTTATTTTTGTACACTTAGGATAATATAAAATAGCTCTCCCATATTTTAATCTGCATCATATCAGAAACATCTTTTCACAAGGATTCATTAGTAGCACCGAATTAAAAAAATCATGCACAATAAGATTATGTTTGGTTTGAAAAAGAGTGGTATCATCCTTCCTTCTTTTAAATTTTTTTCAAGAAAAACATTCCTCACCTATCATACCAATCTATAGGAGCTTGTCTTAGATCATAGAGACTTGTTTTCATTTTGAAAACATGAGTATGAAGAGTTTTACAAAATCAAGAGAATGATCAACCTGCATTTCCTTATGGATGTAACAGTTCATGAAGGCATTCTTTACATTCATTTGGAAGATTTTACTAAAACGCATGAGGAAGCAAGAATTATCCTTATGGCTTCTATTTGTTATACATGAGCATAAGTTTCATTGATATCTATGATTTTTTTATTGTAATATTTCGTATCGTTTCTTGTTTTATTTCTCAAAACATTTTCATCAAGCTTATTGCGAAAGTTCCAATAACTTAACTAGCTTTGGAAACAAGTTCCCAACCGTTATTTCTCTAAAATTGATTTAACCTTACTTGCATAGCAAGAGACCAATGCTCTTTAATGATAGCTTCATCAATTTCCTTTGGCTCAAATTTTAAAACAAAAACCATATGGTTACATACATTTCTAAGGGAGTGTTGAGATGCAATTCCCTTAGAAATATCTCCATGTTATGGCCCTTAATGATCCTTTGTTCTTAAGGTATAATTTATTTAGTTGACTTCTTTAACTTTATTTTTTATTTTATTTTGGCTTTTGACTTCCTCTTGTATTTGATATTTTCTTTCCCTTTATTTTCATCTTTCAAGGACGTTCTTTAAGGGATACCTGCAAAATTAACAACCTCTACTTCTATCTACTAGTTGTTCGTTCACCAAAGATAACATGCATATAAAGGAATTAAAAATACTCTATTACCTTAGTTACACAACTTACGTAATGCTAAGTAACTTGTACAATAATGATTTAATCAAATAGAACATTTAAAGGGTAAGATTAAGGATCTTACCAAAAATCAAAGACTCAATGATTTTGTCTTGCTATTATTAGGTGAAGAAATTTCTTCCCTTGTAGGAGTGGAACAATAAAACATATTTGTTTTTCAGTTGTTTCATTTAAATAACAACTATTGGTATCATAATCTGCATCACGACTTGAATTTTCTATCTTCGGTATTCATATCATTTTGGGTCCTTTGATGTTAGTAGCAGACATGTTTTTGCTTTTACATTTACAATTCTCTTTATAAAAGTATTAAGGATGATTTCCTTCTTTTCTCTCATGACTCTTTTTTATGAAACATAACATGTCTACATGCCCGTCTTTATTATAGTAATTGAATTTTATGGTTTTGCATTTAGATGTTTGTTTGGCATTGCAAATATTGCCAAATCTTGTACTATTGTTCTTGGGTTCATAACAAAGACCAGCCCTATTGTAAGATTCTCTTTAGTTATCTAATAGAAGATTCAATTTTCTCTCCCTTTAGTGAATTTATCAAGTGTGTTTTGAAGATCATCAATTTTATTTTTCAAAAAGTTACATTGATCACACTTGATAAATTCGTCTATGGCTTTATGAGACGAGGAAGATTTTTGAATTAGATCATATTTTCTATCTCTAAGGCTTTCTATTTATTCCAACAAGTTTTTATTTTTCAATTCTAGAGAAGAGATGATTTATTCTAATTTAATTGTTTCTTTTGTTGGCTTCTTATGAATGCGGAATAAATTTTGATACGAAAAGATAGAGGTTACCTCATCAACTTGATGATTTTCTATGAGACAAAGGTTTGCTTCTTCCTTATATGAAAATTCTATATCATCGTTATCTCAGGATATATATGCTCTTTTTTCTTTTCTTTGAGATTTATTGGACTTTACTTTATTTCTTATTGGGTTTTCAGGGAAGTTTGGTCTTATGTGCCCTTTCTCTCTACATTGATGACATGTAAGAATGAACGAGGAACTTTCTTCACTTTGCTTCTAGAGCCTTGAAGTTTCTTTTTCCTGCTATAGGAATTCTTTGAATTTAAGAAACATGAGTTCCATGAACTCATTACTTTTTGACACTCTTTATCTTTTGGCTCTATATCTTCAGTGCCTGGGAATTTCAGTGCAATACTTTTTTTCTTTTTCTTATCATCCTCTTAGTCACTAGTAAGTCTTTTTAGTTTTATCTCCTATTCCTGGAATTTTCCAGAGAGAGAGAAAGAGAGAGAGAGAGAGAGAGAGAGAGAGAGAGAGAGAGAGAGAGAGAGAGAGAGAAAGAGAGTGTGTGTGTCTATAGTTGTTAAACTCTTAGATTCATAAATCATTGCGACTTTGGGTTTCCTAGTGTGGTTTATGCATCTAAAATTTTTCATGACTAGTTCCTCATTTGTAAATTGTTTTTCCAGAGTTCTCTTATGACTCGTGATATGGGTTAATTGTGTTTGCATTTGATTAATGCTCTCTTTATGTTTCATTTTGAAGAGTTCATATTAATGGGTTAATCTGCCTAACCTTTCCTTTTTACCATAATAATTTCTTCATGGATAATTTAGAGGATATCCCACATTTATTTCGTAGTCTTGCAGTGAGAAACTCGCAAAAACTCATCAAGACCGAGAGTAGTAGTAATGGTAGATTTCGCCTTCAAATTGCACCGTACATTTTCTTTATCATCTTTGGTCAAATCCTTTTTCGGTTTGTTTTCTATAACACAATTAACTTTATGTTAAGGAACAAATCACTACTACAAATAACATATTTAAAAACTATTGTAAAGGAGACATAACCATGTTTGATGGTCCGTGGTAAAGTAGCATGTGGTTGTAAGTGGGCTACTTACAATCACGGTCTACTGGTTGTAGTAATAAGCTGGCAAGAGCACCGCATATCACCACAGTTGTAATAAACAACCGTAGTGAAATGATTTAAGGTCATGGGTTCAATACCAATTAATTCCATTTTGTTTTTTTTTTAAATCTGAATAGCATGCTTACATATAACCACATTTTTTTTTAATATAATTTTTTTATTTTACAGAATTACCAAACTTTTAACCTACATTTTTTTGAATCATAAATAGAGCATAAACAACAACGCAAACCATTTGTGAACCACACCTATAGTTTGGAACTAAAATGGCTCAAAAACTGTATTATATTAAAACCAAAAATTGCATTAAGAACCAAATGTTGTATATTAAATCAAAATCAAAATGGTACGAAACAACATACAATTTACATATTATTACATAAAATAATATCTAAAACATGAGAATGTGCTTTGTCTCTTAGTGTCTTTACTTTAAACACCTATAATTTTAAATAATAATACTTGTTAGTAAATAACCTTAGAAATTATAATATACAATAAATTATGAATAAACAATAAAAGACATTTACTTGTTAATTTATTATATGCCTTCTTCATGATCATTAAGAATAACATGCACATCACCTATATCAACTTCTTCATGAGAATCAGTCACTTGTGTTTCTTAAGAAGGAGTTAAAGGATTACCAAAACTTAAATCATAATTTTCATCACTATGATGAATGTGTTTTCCTTGGAGAATAATTGACCATCTTTTGTCAGAAGAGTCCGTCACAAAAGACACTTGTTTTTCTTGAGTAGCCATGATGAATGGTTTGGTCATATAAGTTTCCTTGCCAAGGTCAACCCGTGTGAATCCTAACTCATCAGTTTGTACACCAATGTTATTGCCAACCGACTTGCATTTAAATAAAGGAACTTGAAATAAAACATAATTAATCTCCCAAATATCCTTAATGGCCCCAAAGTACGCTACTGAAGCAGTATAACGGCAGGCAAAAGTAAGTATTTTAGTTTTATCATATTGTCTCCATAGAGACTAGTGCTACTGAATTTTCGTTCGAAAATTTCTCACGTTTATGAGTTTGATTTTAAATGGGTTTGTCTGTAAGGAAATGGTAAAAACTATTGACAAGAAAATAAATACATTCATTGGAGAGAATAGACTTATCAGGCATGAATATAATCCACTCGTCACAAACTTAAAACTATCGATCAGTTGCACTCAACCTACTCTACTCGTCAAAATCATCACGGACACCGTGAGATGTACCCACAACAAAGGTTATGTCTAACCCAAATTGCAAGAACAACCATATTTTTGCGTCGACAATCTCTCATCAACACAAACAACACGGAAGCATTAAGATATGATACACACAATGATTATTAGTTCTAAATCTATCTCTAGAATCTAGAAACTAATATATATCCATCCCTAATAGATATTTATGAGGTATATATCTATAACAATCCAAATCCAAACATAAAGCAAAAAGATCAAGAAAGACATCAACAATGATTTGGAAAGCAAGCTTTATACACCACCACGATCAATACATGTACATATGTTCAAAGTAAGTAAATATACAAAATTCAACAAATGAAGAATACACAATAAGGAAGAGAAATGAACCAAAAATATCTCGGTTTGTCAGCGCCGAAAGATGAGAAATCTACCCCAGATCATCTGTGTGCAAGCTCCAATGTTGTTTTCTAAGCACTAAACTACCAAGAATGAAGGTTTGATAATTTGAGAATAAATAACCAAAACATAGCCAAAAAAAGTGTGTTTTGGCCCTTTTAACGTGTTTCTTCCCAACAGACCACGCTTAGCGCACAGAGCCCGCTAAGCAGTAGAAGAAAAAAACCAGATTTTGTTTTCGCCATACCTTGATAACTGTAACTTCGATTTACGTCTGGTTCAAAGTGTTGGAAATATTATTAAATGATCTATCTAATAATGCCTAAATATCAACTAAATTGATGATTTTTCTAATATTTTTTTAGCCTTATTCTTTGATGAATTGCTAAAAATTACGTTCTTGAAGCTTAACCTTTGGCATTTATTACTCAATGCTCCAACCATGCATGAATACCTACAAAAGACATAAAACTATCAAATGATACAATATATATACAAAAACTAGTTTAAACACAAAGTATATGTAGTTATACACAAAGCGGGGAATTATTCAATGAATATCAATAAAAGAACTGATAAGTGCCACAAAACATATATACAAAATAACTACATTTTGGAACTTATCATACGCTCTAGATGCCAATATATAATTATTATATTTCTAACTACATATATACATGAATTCAGCCTCAACCATAAATCCAATATTTTGCATTGTACTACGATCATTTTTTGATTTTGTAGAAAAGGAAAAATTACTAATTTCATATGCAGTCCTAGTTTCTACATTAGATTTTGGAAAGTATGAAAACCATTTAATTGTCTCAGATGCATTATCATCATTAGAAATCCTTTCATTAAATCAAATTATGAAATTCTTGTTATGCTCTTTCAACAACCACTAGTCAATCATTCAGGGACATTTTTCCTTGATAACTCTTTTGTGAGTAGATAAGTAAAGTTCAATTTTTTCAATATTATTCAATATATACAAATGTGTTTGAAGAACTATATCTGAGGCATTAAAATAAAATTAAAACCTTTATTACCTCTACCTCCATATCTATCAGCATTATGAGACTTTGAATTTCTATAGACTCTGCTTTCAACAAATAGTTTGAATAGAATTCAACGGCTTCTTATGTGATGTACCTTTCAATAATTGAAGCTTACAATCAATTATGATTCTTTGTATATCCTTTAAGGATATTAATGTATCTCTCTATTGGATATATCCACCTTAAATTAACTGGACTTCAAAATTTGATTTCTCTAATTAGATGAACAATTAAGTAAACCATAATGTCAAAAAATGATAAAGGGAAATACATCTTCAATTGACACAAGATTATTGAAGCATCGTCTTTTGATTCATCTAATTTTTTGAAATCAAGAACTTTATTACATATAGCATTGAAGAATAAGCATAATCTGATTATAGTTACTCTTACATTTTTTGGTAGGATGCCACATATAGTCATTGGTAGAAGTAGTTGCATCAATACATGACAATCATGAAATTTTTAGTCAAATAACTTGAGATTTTTCATTGATAGTTATTTCTTGATGTTTGATGAGTAACCCTGCAGAACTTTGATACCATGTAAACACTCGCATAAACTTTTCTTTTCCTTTTTAGATAGAGTGTGGCATGTCGGAGGCAAATAAGTTATTTTTCCTCTTTCTTTTCGAGCTAAATATTGTCAAATATCCATCTCCACCATATCTAAATAGGAATTCTTACTATCTTTAGTCTTTCCTGGAATGTTTAGAAGTGTTCTAATCAAGCTATCTCACACATTTTTCTTCACATGCATCACATAAAGATAATGACTTACATCGAGGCTCGATCAATATAGAATAATAAAGAACATTGATCTCTTTTTCAAAATATTTTTCTCAATTGGAACTTTTTTATTCTTTCCAAATACAACAGTAAGGTGTTATTATCATTGATAAACTTCATCATTCGTTAAAGGTTTAAGAGCAAATTCAAACTCCTCTTCTTCGTTAAATGCCTTCTGCAATCTACGATAAGGATGATTGGATTTTAGAAATTTTTGATGAAACAATCTCTTTTCCAAACTAAATTTGTTGAAAAAAGGTATTAAGTTCACATATAGGACACACTTTATGTCCCTTGAACCCTTTATCCAGCCAAATCACCATATGTAGAAAAGCCATTAATTGTGAAAAATAACATGACACACATCTTAAAATTTTCACATGAATACGCATCATCAACATCAACGCCTTCCTCCCACAAAAGTATTAAATCTTCAATTAATGGACTTAGATAAACATCTATGTTGTTTCCAAGTTTTTTTGGTCAGCAAATCAATATAGATAACAACATATACTTGAGCTTCATTGACAACCAAGGAGATAGGTTATAAATCTTTAGAAGAATGGGCCACGGAGTATGGTTAGTAATCAAATTACCAAAGGGGTTCATTCCATCTGTGGCAAGATTGAGTCAAAGGTTTCTTGGCTGAAGGCCAAAATCCGGAAACAACAAATCAATTTTCTTCCATTACAAATAATCAGATACACGAAGAATGTTTCCATCACATTTTATTTCATTTGTATGCTATCTAATATTCTTTGCATCATCCAAATTAGCAAAAAGTCTCTTGAACATTGTAATTATTGGCAAGTATCGTAACACTTTAGTAGAAGGATGCTTCTTGCTAACATTGTCATAGTCATCACCACTGTTGTTCTTCACCTTGTAGCGCGACTCACCATATTCTGGATATTGATTCAATTTTCCATACTCTTTCTTATATAATATGCATTCATTACGGATGCAAGTATTTTTGATATACTTCAAACTCATAGGACACAATATCTTATTGGCCTCATAACAACGATATGGTAAATTGTTATCTTCTGGCAGTATTTGTTTAAGCAAATCAAGCAATTCCGTGAAACTTTTACCCGTCCACCCACTTTTTGCCTTCAGATTAAATATTTTTAACACCGCAGACAACGGTGTAAAGACGCACATCCTTTATATAAAGGCAAATCTTTATCATTATATAAAGTATCATAAATATAAGCATTCCTAAAAGATGATTCTACAATATCTCGAATCATATCTTCTAATTGATCATTCATATTTTCATCAACTTCATGTCTTTTTGACGTCGCATTTTGATGTTTATCCACTTCACCATGCCACATCCATATTGTGTAATTTTGACAAATTTCATCACAACAAAGGAGATGGAATATTTATTTTTTTGGAAATTTTTTGATATTCTCGCATACAACACAAGGAAAATAAAATAGTTCATTATTGTGGGGAAGATTTTTTTCGCGTATTCAAGGAATTCAAGAACTTATTTCTCATACGCTGGACCCAATCTATCAACTTTCATTCAACTATAATCCATAATAAATTCATATCAAGAGCTTGTAGAATCACTTAACAATACAATAACTTAATAAGTTATAAAACAATCTTCATCTTCATATCATTGAATCACAACAATATATAATATTTCCAACAACATAAAAGCAATCTCAATATCATTGAATCGCAATAACACAAATGGAACACTAATGCTACACACAACATACTTACATTCACACAACATTCTCACATACTAATATGCTATACACATATATACAATAACACTCTCACATAATAACCTACATTCACACAACATACTAGAGGTTCGTACATACATTACATATGAATATGGTTCTATCACAGAAATATAACATTTAAAAACACCAAAACCTAAAACTCAACATTGGTGATAAAGAGTAAGAAATAGATAAAGTACCATAAATTTAAGAAGAAGTTGTGACCAAGAAACACACTTCATGTATTCTCGCTCTCTCTTTCATCGTGTGAACAAGAAGTTTGTACGTTCCAAGAAATGAATGAGAGGTAAGAAGATGAAGTTTAAAAGTCTGTTTCGCTACCGCTTTCGTCTGTTCTTCGCTAGGGAACTTTTTTTCAGAAGGAAATAAACTAAATCTGATATGTTTTATTTCTAAAGAAACATATTTCACCATGGTTGATAAGACCAATCATAGTGAAACATATTAGTTTTAGGCGACATATAAATACGATTGTCAGATACAACCATTGTGAAATTATTTTTTATATTTATTTAAATATAAAAATTAATGCACACGTCCTTTGTTGTAAAAAATATAGAAAAATGTTAGTGCTGAGATTCGAAACTTGTAAGCCTTAATATATCACCACGGTTATTATTATGGATAGTAGTGATATGTAGTTTAATAAAATAAAAACAATGCAGGCGCCTAAATAAGAGCTATTACTTCGGTTGATTGATTAACCAAGGTAATAACATGTTACGATAGGTATATCTTGTAGTAGTGAATGAAACTTCATTTTATTTTCCACAAACTATAACCTTCTCCATTAAAGAATGTGGGTTTGTTTAGTGAGTAACTTAAAGTAATTTTCCTTCTGAGATGACTAGTCCTTAACACGAGTTAGACTCTGATGATACTTGTTGGACAAGTGACTTCAAGCACAAGAAGGGGGATGGGTGAATTGTGGAATTAAAGTTTGTGATTAATTTTATACATTTCTAGATTAAGATTGTATTAGTAATTTTGATTGAGCGATTTGCAGTGGACATAATTTAATGAAAGTAAATTGCAGAAATTAAAAGGATATGGTTAGAGAAGTTGCACCAGATATTTATAAGGTTAGGCCGAACGTTGTCCTAGTCCTTTCCCCAAGATGTCTTCTTGAGAGTTTGACTATAAATTTTGAGTTTTAGGAGGTTATGCCCATATACCATAATACAATATGATCTTATGATTTTTAAAGGCTTATCACAAACCAATGATAGATTTTACCCCATGCTAAGATAACAAACTATTTAGATATTTATGACTGATCTCAATAACCAAAACAAAGCTTTTTAGGAAAATATTAAGAAACCAAACACAAAGATTTTGTAATAGGTTTACCTCATGAACCAAACTCGATCTCTCAAGAGTATCTCACTCTTAAGAATTTAAACGACCAGCATGACCACTTATAGAAAATTTCTTCCTCGCAAGAAAAGCTTCACTTATAAGCACTAATGCAATATAAAGTGAAGATAATTATTTTCTAGAAAGAGGGAGAAACAAATTAGAGAGATAATATCCAGAGAAACAATAAAACGTTGGAAAGTGGTGTGAAATGAAGTGAAGGGGGGGTGGGGGGCTTCTTTATTAGAAAAACTAAAAATGGAAATAATACATGGGCCGAATTAATTAGCTAATCGATTAGCATAACATTCTAATCGATTAGCCAACTCATTTTTAATCTATTAGAAGACCCAATTAGAAAATATTGGATATATATGTGTGTGTGTGTGTGTGTGTGTATTGTAGGTCATTACGGTGCTATCCCAACCTCTCAATTAGTCGATTAATCATTCTCTAATCTATTATAATAAATTTATAATAGAATAGATGATAGTAAAACTTTGACAATCAATTAGCTTGAGTATCCAATCGATTGGTTAGTTCAAAAAGAATTTGGAAAGAGATTGGACAACTTCTTAATCATTTGACTTGGTCTAGAAAAAAATTCTTCATAAAAAAGTTTGAAAGAGATTTTCAAAAAGAAAGCATCTCATGCCTTATCAACAAAAAAGAGACTCAAAATTAAAGTGCTTATATGAACAGGAGCAATCCAACAAAGAATCTTGAAATTTCAGATAAAGTGTGAAAGCTCGTCACGCTGTGTCTGTCTGTCTGAGTGACCCGAGTTTTGTAAAAGTAAGGAATAATTTTTAAAGTACTAAGACAACTTCACCATCACTAGGTTGAAAGTTATTGTCACTGACTTTAATTATCTATGTCGTGATCAAAATATCATAGAGGAATTTTTGTGGGATTATTAATTTTATACATGCAAACACATAGATCCACGTGTGTGTCTAATCCACGACGTAGAGTTTTATTTCATAAGTCTTCTTTAATGATAAATAGCCTAAATCTTAGTTTAGGTGCAATGTCTTATGGTCCAAGACTTTAGCTTTTTAGCTTTAGCATATGGGAGATTAACTAGTTTATTCATTAACATGACTTTTGGTTCTTTTTGAATATGGGGATTCTACTTGTACTACTTCTGATTTATTTTTGTACGTATTCTATATTTTCACCTGATGGGATATATTATGATGAGTTCAACATACTATGCAGAGTAAAATATCAATTGTTTCTCCAATTTCAGGCACAAAAATTTTATTCAACTATTTCTTTTTATTTTTCAACTGACTTTTTTTCTTTTTTAATATGCATATATAAATGCATTAGTCCAATAAGCTAGCCCTGTTTTACTGGGATTTCCTCCACTAAACTAAATCTTACACCAAAATCTATTTCATTCTCTTGAACTATTCAAATTAATTAAGAGACTAATTACTTTTCTGACTTCTTCAAAAATGGCATAGGTCTTCACTTACCAAGTTACAATTGTGCACATAATATTATTTTAATTAACTTTAGGCATTGTTCCAAAAAATTTCAATAGTCTTAAATATTTTGAAATTTTATCATGTTTTTTAAATTTTGTTGGTGGAAGGTTAAATTAGTTATTCATTTTATTTATTACAATTTTGTAACACTTCCACTACTTAAATACTTCAACTTAAATTTTCATTAAAAAAACAGCATTAATTAAAACATAAACATCAAATGGCAATACACTCTCAAACTTGAAATAATGGAAAGATAATTTAGTTAATTTCTACAATTTCCAATACTTATCTTTTAATAGGGTCTTTTGGTATTTTCAATATTTAGTATAAATATGCTATACTAGGCTATCAATATTGTATCCCTACCTTTTCTCCTTTAGTTTATACAATAGTAGTCTTCTTGTTATCATTCTTGTTTATTCTTCTTCTCCCCCTTCATTATCTTGAACCAACAAATTGGTATCTAGAGCACTTGGTTCTGTTTGTTCCTGGGAAACACGAGTGTTTGTGAGCTGTGTGTTTGATTTTGGTTCATTGTTTTTTCTGTTGAAATATTGAACAAAATCTGAACATAATCTGATTCTATGGGTTGGGAAACAGTGCGCTTGAAGATCTGAAAATATGTGCAAGATTTAAAATGAGTGGAGGCAGTAATTTGAACACCAAACTCTCAGTTTTTAATGGAAAAAACTGGAACAGATGAATGATACCAATGCGTGTGTTGTTTGGTACGCAAGATGTTCTGGATCTGGTTACAGATGGTTATGTACCAGCTGCAGCAGATGCAACTGAAGAACAGAAAATTGCTGAGAGGGTTATGAGGAAGAGGAACCAGAAAGCTCTGTTCTATATCCATCAGTGTGTGGATGAAAGTGTGTTCGAGAAGATTGCTGATTCAACAACGTCAAAAGGGGCGTGGGATTTACTGGTGAGATGTTACGGTGGTGACGCATCAGTAAAGAAGGTGAGGCTTCAATCCACGCGAAAGCAATATGAGAACTTGAACATGAAGAACAATGAGAAAATTTCGGAATATGTCTCTAGAGTGATCCTGGTCACTAACGAGATGAAGGCGTGTGGAGAAACTCTGCCTGAACAGGTAATCATAGAGATGATTCTAAGGTTACTTACTCCTCAGTTTGATTACATTGTTGTTTCTATTGAACATTCTAAAGATATGGAAACCATGAGAATAGAAGAATTGTAAAGCAGTTTAGAAGCACATGAGTTACGTCTGTCTGAGAGAACTTCTGAGAGGAAAGCTGAGCAAGCTCTAAAGGCTTCTTTTGTCAAGAAAGACCAGAAGCAGAATAAACATGGTGATAGATTCCAAAAGTCAAAAACCTCAACTTCTGATGATAAGAGATATCATAAATGAAAGGAGAGGTATGACAAAAGGAAGGTTTAATGTTACTCTTGTAAACAATTTGGCCATTTTGCCAGAGATTGTAGGTCAAACAAGGAAAGGAAATCAGAAGAAGTGTATATGGCTAAGGGAAACTCTGATGATGAACCTGTGCTACTAATAGCTTCTTATTCTGATGAAAAATACTCAAAAGATTGGTGGTATATGGACACTGGCTATTCAAATCACCTAACTGGAAACAAACAATGGCTGAAATACTTTGACTCCAGAAGGAGAATAAAGATCAGATGTGCTGATGATAAGTATCTTAATGCAGAAGGTATAAGAGATGTCAGAGTTAGAGTGAAGAATGGGAAAGACATTCTGATCAAAGACGTTTGGTATGTTCCTGGTATTAGAAGCAATCTAATGAGTATGGGTCAGCTGATTGAGAAAGGTTTCTCAGTTGTTATGAAAACCTATCTCTTGACGTTATATGATTCCAATCAGAAGTTGATTATAAAGTTTGAACAAGGAAGCAACAAAACATTCAAGGTGAATGTAGAAACAGCTGAAGCAACGTGTCTTAGTGCAGAAGACGCTGAAAGTGACAGTAAGCTGTGGCATAAGAGATTGGGGCATTTGAACTATAGAAGCCTATGGCATCTATGTTCTAAGAAGCTTGTACATGGTATTTCGAAGATTGTGAAGCCTAAGAAGTCATGTGAGATATTCATGAAAGGCAAGCAACCCATATTTCCATTTACATCAGAAGTAGCCCCCAGAGCGAAGCATGCTCTGAGAGTAGTACATTCTGATGTGTGTGGACCATTTCAAGTACCTTCACTTGAAGGAAACAAATATTTTGTGTCTTTTGTGGATAAGTTCAAAATAATGACATGGGTAACACTCATCAAGTTCAAGCATGAAGTGTTTACTGACTTCTAGAAGTTTAAAGTGAAGGTTGAGAAGCAGAGTGGTCAGAAGTTGAAGATTCTGAGAATGGATGGTGGAGGTGAGTATAACTCTACAGAGTTCCAGAAGTTTTGTAAGGAGAACGGAATAGAACATGAGGTTACTGCTCCATATACTCCTCAGCACAACGGTCTTATTGAAAGAAGAAACATAACTTTTCTTGATATGACCAGAAGCATACTGAAAGAAAAAAAAGCTACCTCACGTGTTATGGGGAGAAGCTGTTGCCACATCAGCATATATTCTGAACAAGTGTCCAACGAAGAAGCTGGAGGAAGTTGTTCCTTTAGAAAAATGGATTGGGGATAAACAGAGTGTCACTCATCTGAAGGTGTTTGGCTCTGTTTGTTACAAACACGTTCTAGAAGCTAGAAGACAGAAACTGGATAATATAAGCAAAGTAATGTTGCTATTGGGGTATCACAATACAGGTGCGTATAAGCTTTATTGTACAGAAACTAATAAAGTTGAAGTCAGCAGAGACATTGTGGTGAAAGAGTCTGAAGCATGGTATTGGAACAAGTCTCAATCAGATTCTGGTGTAGTGCCAACACCAGAGTTAGCCTCTGAAGATGTTTTAGAAAGTTCAGAAGATGAATCTGATTCTGAAGATTCTGAAGATGAGTCAGAAGGAGATTCTGAAAATGGATCTTATTCTGATCCAGATGTTGATGATGATCCAGAATCTGGTGGTGACCATAGTTCTGGAAGGAAAAACTCTGAAGGTGATAACTCTGAAGGTAGTAGTTCTGGTGCAGGTTCAGAACAAGCTCAAAGACCAAAGAGAATCAGAAGAAAAAAAAAAGAAGGTTTCCAGATTTCAACATGTTGCAGGATAATGAAGTTGACTCTGAAGGAGAAGTCGTTCAGTGTGCCATGTTAGTAAATTCTGAACTAGTGGGCATTGAATAAGCTCTCAAGAAGAAAGAATGGTTGAATGCCATGTAAGAAGAACCTGAGGCAATAGAAAGGAACAAAACGTGGAAATTAACTAAGCTTCCAGATAAGAAAAAAGCCATCAGTGTCAGATGGGTTTTTAAGTTGAAGCTTAAGCCAAATGGTTCAATTGGCAAGCACAAAGCTAGACTAGTAGCTAGAGGTTTTCTTCAGAAACATGGGCTAGATTACTTTGAGGTGTTTGTGCCTGTAGCTAGGCATGAAATAATTAGACGGGTGATTGCTTTAGTTGCAAATAGAAATTGGCTTTTGATGCATCTGGATGTGAAGTCTGCATTTCTGAATGGTCCATTACAGGAAGAAGTTTACGTGTCACAACCTCCTGGATTTGTGAAAAAGAATCAGGAAGGGATGGTATACAAGTTAAATAAAGCTCTGTATGGACTGAAGCAAACAACCAGAGCTTGGAACCTGAAAATTGATTCATTTTTCAAGAAGCAGAAGTTTCAGAAATGTGAGATGGAATATGGCGTTTATGTGCAACACTCTGATAACAATATGATTTTGGTGCGTCTCTATGTTGATGGCATTTTGCTAATAGGAAGCTTCCCAGAAGATATAAAGAAGTTCAAAGAAGTTCTGATGAATGAGTTCGAGATGACAAATCTAGGAAATATGACATATTTCCTAGGGACAGAGATTATGTACTCGAAGAAGGGTATCATTCTGCATCAGTTAAAATACGAACTAGAACTTTTGAAGAGATTTAAGTTGCAGAATTGTAAAGTTGCTGTGACACCATCAGAAACCAATCAAGAATTGGATTCTGACTCTGATGGTGATTCTGTTGATACTACAGCCTTCAAACAGTTGGTTAGTTCTCTAAGGTATTTATGCAATACTAGACATGACATTTGTTATGCAGTTGGATTGGTTAGTAGATTCATGAGTAATCCAAAATGGTCTCATTTTCAAGTTGCTGTCAGAATTCTGAGATATATCAAAGGAACTCTGAAATATGGAGTGTTGTTTCCTTCTGAAAGAAAGACAAAACCAAAATTAGTAAGTTATTCTGATTCTGACTGGTGTGGAGACAGAGTGGACATGAGAAGTACTTCTGGATACTTGTTTAAATTTCTAGGAGGTCTCATTTCCTGGAGTTTCAAGAAATAGCATGTCGTGGCTCTATCAACGTGTGAAGCTGAGTATATCGCAGATGTTGTAGCTGCTTGTCAAGTTGTTTGGCTTCTGAATCTCTTGCATGATCTGAAGGTTGAAGTTAAGGAACCTCTGAAGCTGATGATTGATAATAAGTCTACAATTTATCTTGCCAAGAATCCAGTGCTACATGGAAGAAGCAAGCACATTGAGACGAAGTATCATTTTCTCAGAAGTCAAGTGCAGAAAGGAGTGTTAGAAGTTCTGCACTGCAGCACTCAGAAACAGCTAGCAGATCTTCTGACGAAGGCAGTTAAGATAGATCAATTTCTTCACTTGAGAGATGAAATTTGTGTTGTTAGCTTCTGATAGAAAACCTAAATTAAGGGATGGTATTGAAAAGATGATTTAGTTAATTTCTACAATTTCCAATGCTTATCTTTCAATAGGGCCTTTTGGCATTTTCAATATCTAGTATAAATATGCTATACTAGGCTATCAATATTGTATCCCTACTTTATCTCCTCTATTTTATACAACAATAGTCTTCTTGTTATCATTCTTGTTCATTCTTCTTCTCTCACTTCATTACCTTGCACCAACATAAATAGGGACAATATCCTCAGCGTCAGTTTTAAGTGTTATGCCACATCAAAACAATATATTTCATCCGTTTTTATATTATTTATCGCATTTTATCATTTCACGCAGATTAAAAAACAACAATAAATGAAAGAAAGATAATAATAATTTTATCAAATTATTCTGACTAACTATTGGTTTATTTAAATTAACATTAATATTAAATAAAAAAATAATAAATTAAGAATATTTATTAGAAGATACAATTACAAGATTAAATATAAAATTATATTATAATGTAAAATGATAAATATTTTAGAACAAATTTTTATACTATATGACATTTATTTGGGACGGAGGAAATATTAATAAAAACTTATAAACAAATTCAATTAATCATCATGGTTGTTGGTTTTGAATTGAAATTACTTTTAGTAGCTAGACTAAAAGCATGCAGGTCTTTCTTATGCCTTCCTTCTCTTCTCTCTTCCACTTTTTTCCTTCATTTTCTTTCTTCCCCTTCTTACCTTTTTCTTCCTAGTTCCCAAACACAACAGCGGAAATTACTCCCTCCTAAATAACAACACTAGTTTTCATCTTCTTGATCTTCTGTTTTGGAAATGACATTGTGGTCATCTGTTTGTCTTCTGAAGTCTGTTGAGTGACAATATGTGTCACATTAGTTGGACGGTCTTTTCTTAGGACTCTTTACTTTTGTCTGGCTTCCTGGATTGTCTGAGATTTTCTTATATGACTTTATATCATCAAAATTGTTGAAATGTAAACAAGATGATAAACATATAAATAAATATAACAGAATAATATGCACGGCAGTGTTGAAGTAATTTATTTAATATGTAACCCAAAAAAGTAATTAACGGAATCTTACATAGTATTTTTCTCTCCTTTCCATTTTCATTTATTTGACCAGAAAATGAGTGGAACATAAAGGAGAGAATATAAAAGATTGAGACAGCAATGCAACAAGGATCCTAGAACAGAAAAGACGTTGTAGTACTAGAATCCTTGCAAAACTTCAAATTCTGAACGATACATTCATGTCCCAAGAGACAACAACCTTGTTGCTATTACTATTTTCTTCATCAACATTTCCCGTATAGCCTTGGTTCGCCAGTAGTATTGATAAGCATTGATCAAAGGCAATGACCGTGGCAACGAACCATGTTGTACAAGTTTAACATCCTTAAAATTTGTCACTATGTTCAACTTTTCCGACCATTTTGGACTCTTCATTTTCTTGTTCACCACTAATTCTCTCCGAGCACTTGGCTGTTCTATCACACACTCATCTTCTTCAACAATTCCTTCTTTAACATGATTAGCAAAGGTGAGGATAAGGCGACCATTTTGTCGCGTAGCAATGAAGTTGTTGTGTGAAGGAACTGACACGACAACTTGTAGGAACAAAAACAATCTTCCATTCTCACGGTGCGACCTCATTTGAAGTTGTTGACTTTGACTACTCAGTGAAGGGAGTGGAGGGGGAATACACGAAGCCTTTTTCTTATTCTTCAAAGAATGATTGTTGATGAGTTTTGGATTATCATCACTATAACATGTTTTCATTTTTCCATCATCTTCTGAATTAGTATCCTCGGATGATGATGTGTAAGAAGAAGAGAACCAATCTGAACCAGTTTCAGATCCAAGACACTCAGTGCACATTTCAAGACTCTTTTCGTTTAAATAACTTTTTGATTTTTTGACAAGTGGGTGAATATAAGGAGTAGTTTTGAGTTGTGAAGCTTCATCTTTGTTCTTTTGATTCAAGATTGAACTCCATATATCCAATGGATCACTGGTGATATTTGAGTTTGAGTGTGAGAGTTGTTTGGAGGAATGTGGTTTATTCATTATTGGGAGTGGAGTGGTATAGTTGCAAATGAGGAGGAAAGAGTAAAGATGTGTGTGATGCAAATGAATGGTTATGGTTGGTTGATGGTAGTGAAAGTAGGAGTAATTAGGAGTATTTATAAGCGGCCAAAAAGCTATCCTTGATCTGTGTCAAGATTCCCCATTATTCGGTTTCCACTGTGTTGTTATATTCAACTTACAACAAGTACCACAAAATCAAAATAAGATTTTAAATTGATAATTTCTCTTGTGATTTTTATATCTAAAAAATTCAACAATATCATTTAGATATGTATTATTAACGCATATGGTAAATTTGAGATATTGAATTACTTTCAATATATATATATATATTAAATTGAATTATCCGATGTCATCCAATATTCTAAATTTATTTTGAAAAAATATTTAGTTATTATTAATAAAAATTAATTTAAATTTATAATTAAAAGCTAAATATTAATGTAAATTTATGATATGAAATTAAACAATGAATGTAATAATTAAATTTTAATTATAATGATGAAATGTAATTGTCTTTTAATTATTTATTTAAAATTATAAATAATTTTTGATAAAAATATTTTAAAACAATTTAATTGTAATTTTAGAAGTTAAATTTAATTTAGATGAAATTTTTTTATTATTATTAGAAAATTTATTATATTAAATAAATATTTTTATGTAAATAAATAATATTTTTCCATTTTGTGAAACTTATATAAATAATTGATAAGGTAATATAATTAATATAATTGATACACCTTGATTCTAATTATGGAATTGATACACCTTGATTCTAATTGTTGGAATACTTTGGATATGTATATCCGAAAACTCTCAAAGACGAAATATTGGGTTATTTCGGATATGCTATCTGAAAACACCTTTAAAAAACCTGAAATTAGGTTATTTCGGATATGCAAATCCGAAAATCCTCTGAAAAGGAAATATTGGGTTATTTCGGATAATGATATCCGAAAACACCTTTAAAAAACTGAAATTTGATTCGTTCGGAGATGCACTTCCAAATTTTGGGAATATTTTGAAAATTTCGTCAGAAATCTTAAAGAAGTGCACTAAGTGTGAAAAGAAATTATCTTTTAAATTTTATACACGTAAAGAGAGGGTTGTTTTGGTTTACTGTAGCTTTTATACATAATTTTTTTTAAAGTTTCTTTTTTACATATTTCTAAAATATATCGTATTAAATCACTAGATTTTTACAAGTGAATTGTTTGTGTAAAATTTGATACTTTGGGTCAGATTCAAACTTAGATTTAGTGTATTTCGTTCTATTTAAAATCATCTCTTGAGATAGGACATAGCTATTTCAATTTAATGGGACAAGTCTTTGAGGCCTTTTGAAGGTATAGGATAGGGAGTAACTCTTAGAGACTTGGAGGACCAAAATTTAGCTTCTTGTATTCCTATTAGTTATAAAAGGAACTGTGTTAGTTCATTGGGTAACTAACTGAAAACAATGATGTAACTGAATTGCAACTATGAAAATTAAATCTTCATCATTTTCTCTTCTTTCTGCATTCTTTTGCATCGTATTCAGTTCACAGTTCATGAGAGCTTAGCATGTCCGATATGGTATCAATAGAATTTTTGTTTAGATCTTGCTTTCGCAAGGTTTGATTTCTGTTTCTGCTTCTGAATCATGTTTCAAGCTTCTCGTTGTTCTCCTCATTGTCATGGAAGATCAACAATAGAATCTCTTGTGCATCCATCATTCAGATCATCCAAGTATTTTTGTTTCATATCTCTTGATAGAAGAGAAATATTCATCGTGGTGTTGTGCAATGCTCATTGTTCTCCGGGCGAAGAACAAAATTAGATTTGTCGATAGATCGATTCCGCAACCTTCTGATGATGATACTCAATTTCAACTCTGGAAACGCAATGATAATGTCGTTGCATCATGGCTTTTGAACTGAATTTCAAAAGAAATCACTGCCAGCATCATCTACACCTCCACTGAGGTGGTGATTTGGAACAATCTTCAGGAACGTTTTCTACAGAACAACAGTCCACGCTTGCTTCAACTGCGCAAAGATTTCATCACCTGCACTCAAGGTAATCTTTCAGTTGGTGTTTACTACTCCAAGAATAAAGGTATTTGGGAGGAACTAGTTGAATTCCTCCCTATTCATCATCGTGTTTACGATGGTGTCAATCCTCTGATTGAAACCATCAACCGTGAATATGTACTCACTTTCTTACTTGGTTTAAACGAGAGCTTTAATCCTATTCGCAGCGAGATCCTTCTCATGGATCCCTTGCCTTCTGTTAGTCGCGTTTTCTCGCTGGTAATTCAAGAAGGGAAGCAACATGTTGTCAATGTCGTTACTAGTGAGAACATTGAAACCCTAGCTTATGCTATTAATGATTATAATGGTTCCAAGTCCAAGAATGGAAAGAAGGATAGGCCTCTATGCTCTTATTGTAGTGTCATTTGACACATCAAAAATAAGTGTTTCAAGCTTCATGGTTATCCACCTGGATTCAAAAAGGGAAAATCGTTCAATTCTTCACAACCTACTGCAAATGCTGACAACACAAACACCATGGAGGAAGACATTCCACTGAATACAAAGCAGTACCAGAAGCTCATAGCCTAAATTTAAATCCAGATGGCTAGGCAATCAAACATTGGCTTTGCTTCATTATCAGGTGATGCAGTTGGTATGATCTTTACTTCATCACATCATAATGAATATCCTGTTAATAACACTTGGATAGTTAACTCAGGAGTCACATCACTTATTGTGCATTCTTTATAAATGTTTATTTTATATAAATTTATGTTAAACAAATTTGTGACCTTACCTAACAATACCAAAGTACTTGTTTCTTCCATAGGCATCATTTTGTTAACCCCTCACTTAACACTGCACAATTTGTTGTGCATTCCTCACTTTCGAATCAATCTATTGTCTATTGGCCAGTTACTATAAAATTCCACTTTATCTGTTGTCTTTTCTAAATCTGAATTCATAATTAAGGACATCCAAGAGGGTAAGGTGATTGGTACAAGTGACTACACTCATGGCCTTTACTTCCTCAAAAGTGCACTTGAACATACATATGCCGCCCTTGATGTATGTTTCAATAAAAGTTCTTCAAATATGCCAACATGTAATTATGTTGGCAACATTTCTTTTTCTACTTGGCATGCTAGATTACGAAATCTCTCTGACCTAGTTTTATAATCTATTCATCATAAAAATCCAACTTTGTTTCCTTTCAATGTAGCAAATCATGATTTTTGCAAACCTTCCCCTCTTGCTAAATTTCATCGTTTACCCTCCATTTCACATAATAATCATAGTGATTCACCCTTTGATTTGATTCATTGGGATGTGTGGGATCCTTTTGCAAAACCTACTTATGATGGTTATCACTATTTTTTACTATTGTTGATGAGAACACAAGATATACTTGGATTCACTTAATGAAACATAAGTCTAAAGCAACCATGCTTATTAAACTGTTTTTTAAATTTATAAAAACTCACTTTAACACCTCCATTAAGGGAATCTGCAGTGATAATGCAAAAGAACTTCAGTTGACTGAGTTTTTGCAAGTTGAAGGGGAAATACATCAGTTCTCATGCCCTCACAGACCTCAAAAGAATTCAGTTATTGAAATGAAACACCAGCATCTCCTAAATGTTGCAAGGGCATTATCGTTTCAATCTAAAGTACCACTGACATTTTTGGGTGTTTGTGTCAACACAAATGCCTACTTGATAAATATCCTTCTTCAGGCTTGGACAACAAATCTCCTTTTGAATTGTTGCAAGGTAAGATATCTGACTATGCATCACTAAGAGTTTTTGGTTGCCTATGCTTTGCTTCTACAATTCCTGCATGTGATCTAAGTTTACCCCCGTGCCTCACCTTATGTTTTACTAGGATATCCCCAAGGTGTAAAAGGATATGAACTTCTCAACTTAGATACTAAAAATATCCTTGCCACTAGGGATGTCACATTTCAGGAATCCATTTTTCCATTCCATTCAAATAAAGATGACATGGTTTTACCTAGTTTTTTTTCTTACATTGTGCTGCCAAAAGCTATAGTATAATTGTCAATAATGGCCATGAGAACACACCAGCAAGGTGAAGAAGCCATGAACATCCAAGAAATGCTCATTGAATAAGATGAAAGAAAGAGCAAAGAATTTTGTTATTCAATTAATCAAAACAGTTACAGAGTAGTGAGATAAAACTCTATCTAAGCTAACTCTTATTTATACAGCAATAAAATAGGCTATATACAAAATAGTATGCTAATACGCCCCCTCAAGTTGGACTGTGGAGACTACAAAGTCCCAACTTGAACATGATGGAGGAGAAGAGAGGATAATGTAAAGGTTTAGTAAAAGCATCAGCTAGCTGGTCTTTTGTAGAGATAGGAAGAAGGTGAATCAGTTTGGAGTTGATTTTCTCACGAACCACATGACAATCCAATTCTATGTGCTTGCTTCTTTCATGGAATGCTGGATTGTGTGCAAGGTATATGGCAGACTTGCTATCACAATAAACAGAAGCTGGTTGATGTAGAAATATCATGAGGTCCTGTAACAAGAACTGAAGCCATTGCAACTCACAAGTTATGGAAGCAAGAGCCCTATATTCAGCTTCAGTAGAGGATCTAGAAACAATATTTTGCTTCTTTGATTTCCAACATATGAGTGAGGATCCTAAGAGCACACAGAAACCAGTAACAGATTTTCTAGAAGTGGGACATCTTGCCCAATCAGAATCTGCAAAGGCACACAATGTTAGAGAGCTTGAAGCTGAGAACAAGATACATGTAGCAGGGAAAGATTTCAAAAACTTCAGTATCTTAAGAGCAGCCTGGTAGTGAGATGTACAAGGCTTTGAAACAAATTGACTCAAATGCTAGACAGCATAAGAGATGTCAGGCCTAGTGTTGGTCAAGTAGATTAATCTACCAATTAACCTTCTGTACACAGTAGGATCAGCCAAGAGATCACTATCTTCAGGGGTAAGTTTGAGAGTAGGATCAATAGGAATGGCTGATGGTTTAGCAGCAAGAAACCCTGTATCTTCTAAAAGCTCAAGGGTATATTTCCTTTGATTCATAAAAATTCCTTTTGTTGATCTAGCTATTTCAAATCCAAGGAAATATCTCAGATTTCCTAGATCCTTGATTTTGAACTGTTTGTCAAGAAGAGCTTTGACATTATGTATTTCCATCAAAGAATTTCCAGCTACAACAATATCATCAACATAAACTAAGATAGTAGTGAAATGAGAGTTTTCAGATTTAGCATATAAAGAGTGATCTGCTTGTGATTGGACATAACCCAAAGACAGCAAAAAGGAGGAGAGTTTAGAATACCATTGCCTACTAGCTTGCTTTAGGCCATAAAGAGATTTTTTGTAATCTGCAAACCTGAGAAGGATTAGAAGAAGAAATGCCAGGGGGGAGAGTCATGTATACCTCTTCTTGAAGATCACCATGAAGAAAAGCATTGTTGACATCTAATTGTTCAACATGCCAACCTTTAATTGTTGCAATAGTCAAAAGAACTCTCACAGTAGTTATCTTAGCCACAGGGGAAAATGTATCAAAAAAATCTATGCCCTCCATCTGAGTGTACCCCTTTGCCACTAGCCTGGCCTTGTACCTCTCAATTGTGCCATCTGCCTTATATTTAATCTTGTAGACCCACCTACAACCAATAGGAGTCTTCCCATGTGGAAGGTCAACTACAGTCCAAGTGTGATTTTGTTCAAGAGCAAGTAATTCTGCATTCATAGCTTGTTTCCAACATTCCAATTTTATGGCTTGGTCAAAGGTTTTGGGTTCAGACTTAGATGAGACATTGCAACAAAAGTGTTTATAGGAAGGAGAGCACTTGTCATAAGACAACACAGAAGATAGAGGATAGAGATTATGAGAGGTGTTATTTGAGAGAGTAGAATAGCAGTGATAGTCCTTCAAATAATGAGGAGGATTAGACTGCCTAGATGAATGTCTAGTGGAGATGTTATTAGAGGGAGGAACCTCAGAATGATTATTAGAGGAAGACAGCTCATGTTCAGAATGACTATTAGGAGACTCAGGGGGACCATGAGAATTGGGAGGACTGGAATGTAAAGGAATGGTATTAAGGATAGAGTCAGAATTGGTATGGGGGTCTCATCACTGGAAACAGACTGATTGGAAATAGGGCTAGTACTGGGAGGACTAACTGGCTGGATGTTATGAAGAGTAGCAGACTCAGAATTTATAGGTTGAGATATCAAATCAGATGTGGACCTGTCAGTGGAAAAAGGGATATCAGTGGTACTAGGCTGGGAAGTAGGAAAGGATGTAGGTAAGAGATCATCTAAAATAGGAAAGGAGGGAATATGGTTGGATGGTTCAGATTGACTATGGCCAGGTGAAGCAAGTTTGTAGGGAAAAACATTTTCATAGAAAACCACATTTCTTGAAATGAAGAAATTGTGATTGGCCAAATCATATAGGATATAACCTTTTGTTCCTTCTTTGTAGCCAAGAAAAATAGCTTTTCTAGCCCTAGGGTTAAATTTTGTTCTATGAGCTTGAAGAGACGTAGCATAAGAGAGGCATCCAAAAACTTTGAGATGCATCATGGAAGGTGGTTGTTTGAATAAGACTTCGTAAGGACATTTGAACTTAAGAAGAGGGGTGGGAAACCTGTTTATTAGATGGAGAGCATGTTGGATACAGAAATTCCACATGTTCAAAGGAACATTGGAGTGGAAGAAAATAGATCTAGCAACATTCAGAATGTGTTGGTGTTTCCTTTCCACCACACCATTCTGTTGATGGGTCTCTACACATGTTCTTTGATGAAGGATACCCTTGGAAAGAAAAAAATCAGATAAAACAACAAATTCGGTCCCATTATCTGATCTTAGGCATTTTAAAGTGGTCTGAAATTGATTTTCTATGTAAGCTACAAAGTTAATGAGGCTAGATTTTGTTTGATCTTTGCTTTTGAGAAAAATGACCCATGTATGTCTGGTAAAGTCATCAACAAGTGTCAAAAAATATTTATGTCCTAAGGCAGAAACAGTAGAAAAAGGGCCCCACAAATCAGCATGTAAAATGCTAAAAGGAACAGTAGAATTAGATATGTTTTGTGGAAAAGGAAGCTTCTTTTGCTTAGCAAATTGGAAAGAATCACAAGGTACATTGTCATTATTACAAGTGATGAATGGAAAAGCCTTAGCAATACTATGTAAACCTATCTTAGAGATGTGGCCTAATCTCATATGCTACAGATTACAAGAAGAATTATGAGAAACAGAAGAATTATTTACAAATGAATTGAAATCTGTAGAATCAAGAGTATAGATCCCCCTGTGTAGCTTAGCTATACCAATCATTTCCTTGGAATGATTCTGCACAATAGTACAAGAATTATGAGTAAATTGGACAGTGAATTGGTTGTGCTCAACAAGTTTAGCCACAGAAATTAGGTTAACATGAAAACTAGGGACATAAAGAACATTTTTCAGAATGAAGGAAGGTGAGATAGCTACTGTGCCAGAAATAGAAGCAAATATTTGAGATCCATTAGGCAGATTTACAGGTATGGGAACAATGTATTTATGATCAGTGAAGGAAGCAAAATTAAAAGAGAAATGATCAGTGGCCCCTGTATCCAGGATCCAAAGATCAGAGTGCTTACCATTCACATTGGAAGAAGTGGATTGCATAGCTAAAGGAGAGGTAGATACAGAATTGACAGTGGATGGTTGTTTGGAATGTTGGAGCAGAGAAAGAATGCTATCATACTGCTCTTTAGTAAATCCAAATGAAGAAGTAGCTGAGCCTTGAGAAGAAAATTCAGTGCCATTGCTGCCATTGCTCACATTTGCAGCAGATGAATTTGTGTGTGCAGCACCCTGAGATTTACTCTTTCCTTTATAACTATTGTAACCTGGTGGATAACCATGCTTAAGAAAGCATGTCTCAATGGTATGATTTGTTCTCCCACAATGAACACAGACCCTATTAGTTCCCCTAGGTGTATTAGATCCTTGAGAGGCTTGAGGTTTGCCACGATAATTGTGGAAACCTCCTTGCTTAGCAGTGAAATTAGCCTCATGAGTTTGGGTCTGCAAGGCTGTAGCCTGCTCATTGACAACAATGGATGGGATAACACTAGATACTGAACTGTCAATTTCACGCTCCTGTTGAATAACTAGGGAAAAGGCTTTGTCTATGCTAGGAAGGGGATGCATCATCATTATCTGAGACTTAGAATGAGCAAACTTTTCAGTTAAACCTTTCAGAAATCGTATGACATAATCCTGTTCCCTATACAATCTAATGGATGCAATGGCACCACAAGAACAGGCAATATCACAGCTACAAGATGGAATAGGTCTGTAATTCTCTAATTCGTCCCACATAACCTTCAATTGAGTAAAATAGTTTGAGACGTCAAGAGTACCTTGTTTGAATTTGTAGAGATCTTCTTGGATGTCAGAAATGCGGAAAATATCGCCTTGTGAAAACCTAATCTGCAAGTTCTTCCACACACCAGAGGCATTATCGATCCATAACACTGATTTAGCAATTTGCTCTGAAAATCGATCGTTGAATCCACGTAAGAACCATCGTATTACATCGAATCCATGGTGAGTACAGAGGATCGGATACTGGTGGCTTGGGAAAAGTACCGTCGATGAACTTCTCCTTGTTCTTGGAAATCAGAGCGATCTGCATTGATCGCGCCCAGGTATGATAATTTTTGTCCGTGAGAAGAGGTGAAACAAGAATGAGTGAAGGATTCTCGTTCGGATGGAGATAGAACGGATTCGCATAATTGGTAGTATAGTCGGCGTAGCTCTGGTTCGCCATGAATGAAAAGAAGAAGAAGAAACGTGATTCAAAGGAGAAAAGAGAAAAATGAAAGAAGAGAATCACAGAGAAGAAAGAATCGATGGCTACCAGAGCTATATAAGCTCTGATACCATGTCAATAATGGCCATGAGAACACACCAGCAAGGTGAAGAAGCCATGAACATCCAATAAATGCTCATTGAACAAGATGAAAGAAAGAGCAAAGAATTCTGTTATTCAATTAATCAAAACAGTTACAGAGTAGTGAGATAAAACTCTATCTAAGCTAACTCTTATTTATACAGCAATAAAATAGGCTATATACAAAATAGTATGCTAATAATAATCCTTTTCTCCTACTGAACAAAACCCTTTAGTTAATAATGAAATCCAAGAACCACAACCTGAGATACCTACACCTATACATAATCCACCTACTGCAACACAAGCTGACATCCCACCATTACCTATTGAACAAAATACACTAGCTAAAAGGCCCTCTAGAATACACAAACCTCCTTCTTATCTTTAGGACTATCAGTGTAATGTCCAATATCCCATTCAGAATCACATGTCTTATGACAAAATGAAACCCTCTTATAAATAGTTCATAGGTCAAGTATCAACCATTTATGGACCTTTCTTTTATCACCAATTTGTTTCTACTCCTGAATGGAGACAAGCCATGGCAGAAGAAATTGTTATTTTGGAAGCAAACAAAACATGGTATGTTCAAACCCTTCGAAAAGACAAGAAAGTTGTTGGTTGTAGATGGATTCACAAGGTAAGATATAGAGCTGATGGGTCTCTGGATACGTACAAGGCACGCCTAGTGGCCCAAGGTTTCACACAACAAGTTGGGGTGGACTTCTTGGATATCTTTTCTCCTGTAGCAAAACTCACCACTGTGAGAAATTTACTTTCCATTACTGCACAAAAATATTGGCATTTTATTCATCTAGACATCAATAACTCCTTCCTAAATGGGGATCTATCTGAAGAAGTGTATGTGTGGCTCCTTAAGGTTTATCCATACAAGGGGAGAACTTGGTTTGTAAACTTAATAAGTCACTGTATGGATTAAGGCAAGCATCCAGGCAGTGGTATCAAAAATTTAGTTCCACCCTTACTGTCATAGGTTTTGAACAATCTCCAGCAGATCACTCCTTGTTTTTCTGTGGAAAGGGATCATCTTTGGTCATATTATTGGTATATGTAGATGATATTGTTCTTGGAGGTCCTAATCCATAGAGATTGCAACAAGTTTAAGTCCTTTTTCAACAACATTTCAAGTTAAAAGTGCTTGGAGATTTGCATTATTTATTGGGTTTGGAGATTGCTAAATCAAAGAAAGGTATACATCTATGTCAAAGAAAGTATACTCTGTAACTTCTTCAAGACACAGGCTACATTGCTTTTGAGCCTATTAATGTGCCCTTGGACTCTGTAGTATCATTCAATGATACTGATGGTGAACCCTTAGAAAATGTTTATGGCTATCGTAGACTAATTGGCAAACTCATGTATTTGACAATCTCACGGCCTAGCATTACTTATGCCATCAACAAATTAAGTCGGTTCATGGAGCATCCTCGCACTACTCATTTAACACCAGTTCACCATGTTTTGCAGTATCTTAAGGGCACTCCTAGAAAATGATTGTTCTTCCCTGCTAAGTCTTCTCTTCACATCACTGTGTTTGCAGATGCTGGCTCTGGAAGTTGTAAAGTGACTCGCAAATCCATAATTGACTTTTTCATTTTCTTAGGAGAAGCCCTGATATCATGGAAATCAAATAAATAGCCCATTATGGCTCTATCATCTGCAGAAGCTATTTTTCGCGCTCTAGCTTCCCTCACATCTAAACTCCTCTGGATTAAACAACTATTCCAAACGTTTGAAATCAATCTACAATCTATAATGGTGTTTCATGATAGCATGTCCGCTATTCATTTGGCCTCAAATCCTTTGAGCCATGAGAGGTCCAAACATATAGATATTGATTTCCATTTCATCCATCAACATGTCCTAACTCAATTTCTGAAGCTAGTTCCGGTTAAGTCTTTGAAACAACTTGCGGATCCACTCACCAAAGCACTCTCACGACCGTTTATGAGCTCCTTACATCCAAGTGGGGAATGCTTGATATATACCTTCCTACTTGAGGGGGAGTATTGGAAGTATAAGATAGGGAATAACTCTTAGAGACTTAGAGGATAAAAATATAGCTTCTTGTATTCCTATTGGTTATAAAAGGAACCGTGTTAGTTCATTGGGTAAATAAATGAAAGTGATAATGTAACTTAGTTGCAACTATGAAAATTGAATTTTCATCTTTTTCTCTTCTTTCAACATTATTTTGCATCATATTCAGTTCACAGTTCATGAGAGCTTAGCATATTTGATAAGGCCGCCCAAGGCTAACATAACATACTAATGCATTTTAACACGCAAACATAGCATTCGAGGTGTATTAAAAATCCATAAGTAGTCGGTCTTAGAGAAGTAAAACACTTTATTCTCATTAATTGGTCTTAGGTAGCAAGGAGACATGAATCTTAATGACCACTCAATTAGTCTTATAGACACATGGCATGTGAGATCATATATAGTCATCCTCTTGGGAAGTAGGACTTTGGAATGACACTTATGAATCTTTGTACGGCCTTTAAACCAAAAATTCATCGTGAGACCTTTCATGACCTAGAGACGAAAGTGTCGGTCTGTAAAGAGACTCCTCTTAAGTGAGGCCCTTGTGCCTTTACCTCTAGTGTCATTCACGATACCCTTAAGGAAGCCACCTTATGAGGAGGGTAGAATATCCGTAGACCAATACTAAGAACCTACCTTCTAAGGATACCTTTCACAAATCCCACTACAATCTGTAAACCCGTAAGGGTTATCTTTTCTTCTACTAATATCTCTAGCCCGTAGGATTTCCGTCTGTGTCCTAATCCATATCCTGTAGGCACTCCTCATCGTCTTTGATTTTCCATAATCCTTAAGGAATTCTTACATGTCTCAATCTCTGAGACAATGTAGGATATTATCAAATATATGTCTATTATCATCTTAGGAGTCCATGCCTGTCTCAATTTCTGAGTCAGGGTAGGATATCATCATCAAACCTGTATAGGTTGCCCCTACGTCTATCATCATATTACGACTACGTCACATTGCATATCCATGGAACATTTTTACATACTCAAGCATTTTCATACATTTTCATTTTCACCCATTTGCACAAAGTTCATATCATTTACACTTCCACCCTTATCCAACTGCGATCCAGCTAGAAAGATTCTCGATACTCACAAACAAACTCAAAGCATGTCCCAAGAAGCCATGAAGGAACTCAAAAGATATCAAGAGATGTTGAAGGAGGAGGTCTACCAGTTGAAGACTCAAATGAACTTGATCATGAAATTATTACTGAGAAGTGAAGGTAACCCTTCATCATCCCAACTGTTGTACCCCAAAATTTTCCCTCCCATATTTCTCAACACATATCCTTAAATTGCTCAAGAAAGTCTAAGAGTTGACCAGACAAGCCCTCTCTTAAGGCAGTCTACCCCAAATTAGGGTTTTAGTTTGCATCAAGATGCTTGAGTCCAAAGGATCCCAAATTCTCACCATTGTCCTAAAAAGTTCTCAAGGTCATCCATGTTAAGTTTCAAGCCTTGCAGAGGAAATTTGCTCAGTCAATTGCTCAAAGGCCTGAAAATCGACTATGCTAGGGCAAAAGTCAACTTGGCCCACATATAGTCAAACTTCATGATTTTTGGTCAAAATTCTAATTTTGAAGTATTATTCATCTTTTGATCAAGGATTGATCATGGTTCCTCAAGGATTGCTCATAATCCATCAAAACCTAAAAGTTGCTAAATTAGGGTTTTGCAGGAAAAGTCAACTCAACTTTGAATAAGCATAACTTTCTCATACTTTATCAAAAATGACCCATCCAAAGCTCATTTTGAATAGGATGTAATTCCTTACAATTCATCTTCATCTTCCAAGTTCAAAATATACACTCACAAGAAGATATAAATTTGGACATTATAGGTCATTTTGAAAAGTCAACAAAAACACCTTTTGGGTCAAAGCTTCATACATGAACATGGAAGACTCAATTGAGATGAGACTAAAAAGTTTGCTTATAGGACATCTTAAGCTTTCTAAAAAGTCCAAAAAAACATCTCTAGGATCAAAATTGAGAGAGTTATGCATTGGTAAAGTTGACCCTTTTTGCAAAATTGCCAAAAGTCAAAAGTGTCCAAAGTTGCATTTTTTGTCAAATGGGCCCAACTTTTTATGCTTTCACTGAGTTTGTAATGTGACCCATGACCCATGATTCCTTCTATTTGTCATTCTTTTATTTTTGTCATTTATTTTGATTTTATTTCATTTAAATCAAATAAAATCAAAATAAAATAGTAAAAATATCAAAAGCTAATTAAATCTTGAGATTTTATGCATTTTTAGGTTCACTATACAGCTGGAAGCGAGATCAAATCGTGCAAGGCTCATACGGATACAAAAAGATTACATTTTGCTTGATTTGGAAAGATTTGGTACAAGGATCAAATCATGCATCAATAATCATAATTGGAGAAGATTCGAAACCAATGGCAATCCTAATTCATTATTGGATACATAAGGGACAATTGCATATCAAAAACAATGAGGTTGGAGGCGTGCAAGAGAAAAAACAAGTTTTCAAAAAATTCAAGAAAGGTTGCGAAGTGATCTCCAAGTTACAGATCACTTCAAGGCATTCTAGTCATCCCAATCGTTTGCTGGACATCCATGGATCGTATTGCAACCATTAGCAAGATTCCTCACGCTCAGAATCACGTTGTAAGAGTCATATGGTTCTTCTCTTTTCTTGAACTTAAATACATTAAGTTTGACATATTTAGCATGTTTGATTGGTATATTCATGATCCTTGAGTTATTTGCAAGCTAATGGTTATGATTAATTGCATTTTTGTTGACTGTATATCAAGTTGCCATGGCTAGGGTTCATGTTCCGTTTTTAGGGATTTTTCATACAGGAACAATTGGCCCTAATGGAGGAGACCATTGTGATCAGCGGGTCAAATCCAGTTGATCCATGGTCTTGAATTTTATTTATATTGCTTGTATGCCATTTCTGAAATGCACAGGCTTATAGCTACATCGCCATGTCTGTAGGTAAAGGTTCATAGTTTTAAACGATAGATCCAGGGAAGAAGATGATGGCGTGTCACAACTTTACTGGACAGTTTAAATTTTGGCGCGTTTATTCTGGCCAGAAACCTATAGTTTTGATCTATTTGTTTGTTTTTATTGTATTGATAAACTAACACCCAACGCAGTTGGTCAGAAGAAGGAAGTCAGAAGCTCATGATTCTGGATTCGATCCCAGGCGTGAGCTTTTGGCATTTTTCCCCTTTGTGTTCACCAGATCCAGCGCATGCACTTTCTGAGGGTCATCTTCTGGACCCATCAACCAGGACCAGATCAAGCATCCTCTGGTCATCTTCTGGACCCATCAACCAGGACCAGATCAAGCATCCTCTGGTCACGATCTGCTGGATCCACCAGCCAGGAGCAGGCCCAGTATCATCATCCTCTGGACCACCATCCTCTGGACCATCATCCTCTGATCAGAGCCACTGACAACAGACCCTTGGGTTATTTCTTATTTTTCTTTAATTTTCCTTTCTTTAGTTATTCTGTTTTTTTTAACACCAAAATTACCCTTTTTTAAAATAACCAACAAAAAAAATCATAAAATCAAGTTTCACAAATTTAGAATTAAGTTTTTTTTTCATTTATTTTATCAAATTTGATTTAATGTTAGTTTAATTTAATTTAGGTTAATTCTACTTTTTTTATATTTAAATCAATTAGAAAATTAGGGTTCGCTTTTGATTTAATTTTTATTTCTTTCTCAAATAAAATTAAAAAAAATACAAAATAGGTTAATTTAATTATTTATTTCTTAATTTAAATTAATTAGTAATTAGTTTTTTTATTTATTCAATTAAACTTTATTTTCTCAAATAACAAAAAAACAACAAAAAATGATTTTTCTTTTAATTAGGTTTAGTCGGGGTCAAAACCCTAATTCTCTCGTTTACGATTCATCGCGCGCGTTTACTATTATTTTTGCAATTTTAATGTAACTGCTCACGGTATGTAATAGTTTAAATTAGGATTTTCTTTATTTATCGTTTCCTATGGGTTTTTTGGCTATGTAATTAATCCCTACCCCGAAGCCTTGTAATAGCGTAGGTTTTTTATTTCTCGCATTTTAATTCTTGCAAATATTAACTGTTAGATGTATGATAATAGGATTGTATGATAAGATTGCATGATAAATTTTAAAATGGCTAGAAAATCCTAATGTGCAAAGATAATAAATCAAAACACTCGCACATGTGCACTCCTAGGGTATACTCTCACTTCGGTTTCCTTCGGTAAGCGATCATTAAGTATAGGGTGTTTTAGTGGTTTCCCTCCTGTCTAAACAAAGATCAAATGTCCCGTTCGGAAATGTTGCCTCGGAAAGGTTTCCTCAGAAATGTTGCCTCGAATATGACCTTAAGACTCTAGGGTTATTACTAAGACGTCCTAACATTGCTTTGGTGATTGTACGTCCCTTACGAATTGACCCTTACAACTCCAACGACGGTGTTACCTATTTCTCAATAGTAGGATAGCATTGTCTAAAGGAAACAAGAATAGAAACAATTCTTTTTCGAGTAGGTAGATGCTAGTAGGTACTTGCTCAAATCAAACAAACTTTTTCACACCAAACACTTTTTTCAAACAAAGTTTTCAAAACAACTTCGTAACACTCTTGGGGACAAAAACAAGGGTTAAAACGAGGTAAAACAAAACTTTTCAAAATAAACACACACAAGCAATTTTAAAAGATGAGCAAGTACCTAAGAGCCCATGGAAAACCATGGATAGAAAGGGTGCTAACACCTTCCCTTTCTATAATCTACCCCCCGTACTCAGAAACATCTCGAAAAAGGAATTTTTCTGTGCTTTTTTCCTTCCCAGTTGGATAAAATAAAAGTCGGTGCACGACTCTTGTTTACCGCGACATTTTGCAAATACAAACGCAAAACGCAAACCAGCAATTCCAAAACAGTCGGTTCTGCCACCGTATCACAGAACTGGCGACTCTGTTGGGGATAATAAGTGAGGTATACCTTAGGATCTAGTTCATTATAATTGCTTCTCTTGTTTGTTTTGGTTGCTTTACTTTTAAGGGTTGTTTGGGAGTTACTATAGATCCTAACCCGGATCTGGGGACACCTTTTAAGTAAGTAGCAATAAACTGTGAGGGAATTGTACGACGTAGACCGATACGGTTGAAGCAGTAGCTACATTGATGTGGCACATTGGTTGGTACCGGTATCCCTAGTGGAGAAACGAGGAGAATACGGGGCCGCTATGTGTGTCATTAAGCATCAATTGACCTTAGAACCCTTAATCGACCAACTTGGCCATTAGAATGTAGTGAGATAGTCGGTCTCAGTGTAAAGCTGGGAACTGGTTGATACTCGATGCTACACTCATTGAGACCATACTCTCGAGATAGTTCCGGCTGCAAGAAAAGATTGTGTGAGCTGAAACCATGACCGATGGAGGATGGTCAGTGATATTGAGAACCTCTAGAACCCGGTTAATTTTGCTAGGGCAGGTTGAAACCAACTGAACTTCAAGAGGGTAATACCTTAGACCCCATGCAAGCCTTAAACTTAAGGGTTATTGTGTGACTTGTTTGCCTTTGCCATGCCTTTTATCTGTTATACATGTTGTTTGTTTTATCATGACATCATGCATCATAACATGGCATGCATACTTCATTATACTGACCATTTCAAAGACCGAGGGGATTTATCTTTGTTCTGTTTTGCAGATTATGGCTTTTGTACGCAGAAATACCATCCGAGTTAACTTTGTGCAAATACCTGCTCAACTTAAAGAGTTAGCCTCAAGAGTTTCTGAGACTTCCATATTCATTAAAAGACATGGTCAACTTCTTAGCCTAGTCACCTCAAAGTTTGATGAGCAGATGATGAGTGTGCTTTTCCAGTTCTTCGATCCTGTGCATCATTGCTTCACCTTTCCTGATTACCAGCTGGTTCCCACTTTGGAAGAGTTCTCTCACTTATTGGGCATATCCATCCTAGAGCAGGTGCCTTTCACCGGTATGGAAGAGACTCCTAGACCAGAAGACATTGCCTCAGCTCTGCATCTGAAACGGGTTGATGTAGTATCCAATTGGGAAACACGAAGCGGGGTTGAAGGTTTCTTAGCCAATTTCTGATAGACCAGGCTTAACTATTCTGGGATAATTTGGACTTTCAGGCTTTTGAAGACGTCTTGGCTCTCCTTATCTACAGTTTGGTTCTTTTCCTGAATCCTGATTCCTTCGCGGATGTGAATGTGGTTAAGATATTCCTTTCTCGTAATCCTGTGCCTACTCTACTGGGCGATATCTTGCATGCCATTTACACTCGTACCGTGTGAATAAGAGGGACTCTCATGTGTTACATGTCGCTGTTGTCGAGGTGGTTTATTTCGCACCTCCCCAAGTCTGTGTTGAAGAATGAAGAAGGTTTGGGATGGTCTTACAGGATAATGTCACTTGCCCATACAGACATTCTTTAAAGCTCCCGGGCTATGAAAGAAACTGCTGTCATTGATCATTGTGGGGGATACCCTAATGTCCCATTGCTTGGAATCAGAGGGGGTATAACCTACAATCCCTGTCTAGCTTTGCGACAATTTAGTCGTGCTCGAAGAGATGGTCCTCATGAGCTACTTCTTGAGGATATTGCATTTGACTACAAGGAAGACATTGACGAGCACCGCCGGAGGTTTATACGAGCTTGGGGCATGGTGAACAGATCTGATCCCCAAGATCTGGGACCAAAGACTTCTCTCCCTATGCAGCCTTATCTCCAGTGGGTTCGAGCTCGTGCCCAGAAGCTTGGGATGCCCTATGAAGCAGTATTGCCAGTGATTGTGGAGCCCACCAATGAAGAGGGCGTTCCTTACACAGTTCTTTATCCTTACATGCCCACTGATTCTGGGGCATTGTAGAGATCCTGGATTCAGCTGAAAGAGGAGAGGGATACTTATCGGGAGAAGTACCATGAGCAAGAAAGAAATATCTTGAAGCTTACTAGGCAACTCGAGGAAGAACGAGTGATCAACGACTACGTCAGCACAAAGAGGAAGCGTCCATGGGATTTCTGATTTTTCTTTTTATAGTTTACATTTGTTTTCCATTTATTTCTTTGTAACGCCTCAAAGGCATTGTTGAAATTTTTACGAGTTAATCTAATAAAGTTTGTTTTATTTTTGGTTTGCAAATTTAAATCTCCCAAAGTCTTTGAAATCATTACATACGCATCCCATTATCATCCACGCCATTAGAGGTACCATTACAGGTTTCTTATCTTCTTCGCTGTTTATTTCAGCAGAAATGTCTTTTGATCAAGCCATCAAAGATCTTCAGGCACATAACGCCTCATTCCAACAGATGTTCTTAAGTCTGGCTAAAGGGCAAGAGGATTTGAAGATCCTGATTCTGAAAGGGAAGAAGAAGAAGAAGAAGGTTGGTATTCTGAACATGTGTAGAAGATTCGGAGAAAGGATAAGACAATCAGCTGATCTGACCTCCTTATCCAAAACGGGGAGAACCAAAAAAGGACAAAAGACCCTAGTCCAGCAGTTTCTGACAACGATACGGATTACGATGAAGAGCAATATCCTCCTGCTTAGGATAGGTACAAACAACTAGAAGACCGTCTGAGTGCTATGGAGATTCAGAAGATCCCTGGTTTGGATTTCGGAGAGCTAGGATTGGTATCAGGAGTGGTGATCCCTCATAAGTTCAAAGCTCTGGTTTTTGCCAAGTACGATGGAGTATCCTGTCCAAAACTCTATCTCCGCTCGTATGTCAGGAAAATCCAACCCCACACTGCTGATAGAAATTTGTGGGTACACTTCTTTCAAGATAGTCTGTTAGGGACTCAGCTTGAATGGTTTTATCAGTTGGAAGGAGCCAATGTCCGAAACTGGGAAGACCTTGCTGCTGCCTTTTACAGGCAATATCAGTATAACGTCGACCTTGCTCCCACTCGTACTCAGCTTCAGGGTATGTCTATGGGTGCAAGTGAAGGTTTTAAGGACTACGCTCAAAAGTGGAGAGATTTGGCTGGAAGAGTCCAACCCCCTTTGTCTGATAGGGAGTTGGTCGACATGTTTCTAGGGACGCTATCTTGTCCATTTTTTAATCATCTGATCGGCAGTTCATCATCTAGGTTTACTAAGTTGATCTTGACTGGGGAGAGAGTAGAAGCTGGTATCCGAAGTGGTAAGATACAGAAGGATACTTCATCAAGTGCAGTAAAGAAGCCTTTCACTGGTAAGAAAGAAGCTAGTGCAGTCTATGGCTCGAGGAGCCAAAGCAGACCTGAACACCGTCAAGCAGTAAATGCGGTAGTGATATCAAGACCCACCGTTTCTCCTCAACAAAATAATCAATAAAGGGTGGAAAGACCATAGAGGCAGTACACTCGGCTCAATATGACCTTGTCTCAAATTCTACCATAATTATTGAAGACCAATCTGGTAACTCTGAGGGAAGCCCCGAAGAACCCCAACACCACATCTCCCCACTATAACCCGAATGCACACTGCGCCTATCACTCTGAAAGTCCAGGTCATGATACAAACAACTGTTGGGCCCTGAAAAACAAAGTGCAAGACTTGATCGAAGCCAAAGAGATTGAGTTTGACGCTCTGGAGAAGCCCAACGTCATAACTTCTCCCATGCCTAAACATGGTCATGGAGTAAATGTTGTGGACGATGATTTATTTGTAACTTCCGTGGAAGAAATCGCTACTCCTTTGATGACATTTAAGAAGAATTTGTTGTTGGCCGGTTTATTTCCGGGTAATGGTGAAGGTTGCTACATGTGCTCAATTTTTCCTGCTAGTTGCCATTTATTGAAATCAAGTGTTCAGCGCCTGATGGATAACAAGGAGATCATGTTCGAAAAGACTATGACTCCGTTGGTTCCAATTCAAGATGTTGCCATCATAACCATTTCCTCAAATCCTTCCAAGGTTTCCTCGAGAAAACCTATTAGGATTACACATGTTCCAAGAGTTTCTCCATTAATAATTACTGTCCCTGGTCTTATCCCATACACTTCGGATAAAGTTGTCCCTTGGCACTATGGGGCCGATGTGTATTACCATGGAGTTAAACAAGACTTAAAGAGTGAGGAAGCTGATGTCAGTAATATTGTCGGGGCTAGCAAGGTCACCAGAAGTGGAAGACTATTTTCTCCTGAGATTTCCCCTCTGACTGTTCACAAACTTGTTGTCATTTCATCTGCTAGTACATCAGCTACTGTCCTAGTTTCTACTCCAGTTATCACCCCTGTCGCCCACCATCTGGGACTCGGGGCAAAGAAATCACAGGTGATCCTTCCCGGACGGAGGCACCTAAGAAGATCATTGTAGAACCCTCAAAACAAGAGATAGAAGAAATTTTGAAGATTATCAAGAAGAGTGATTACAACGTAGTCGAGCAGCTGGGACAGACCCCGTCAAAAATCTCCATGCTGTCCTTGTTGTTGTGTTCTGAAGCACAAGGCCTTAATTGCATTCCTCAAAACTACACATGTGCCGCAGGAAACTTCAGCCGATCAATTCAAAAATTGTGTAGCTAGCTTGACTGCCAACAATGGGCTAGGTTTCTCAGATGCAGATCTGACCGCTAAGGGGAGAAATCATAATGATGCTCTACACGTCTCGATCGAGTGCAGGGGCACTACTATGGCCCATCTACTGGTGGATATCGGGTCCTCATTGAATGTTCTGCCAAAGAAAGCATTAGACCGTCTGGACTGTGAAGGTTTGATTCTAAAGCTGAGCAATATTATGGTCAGGGCCTTCGATGGGTCAAAAAGGATGGTGCACGGGGAGGTAGACATCCCTGTTAATGTTGGATCTCAGACCTTTGGGTCCACTTTCTACGTGATGGATATTAGGCCATCGTATTCGTGCTTGCTGGGTCGCCCTTGGATTCATAAGGCTGGGGCAGTGACTTCCACGCTCCATCAAATGTTGAAATATCCGGTAAAAGGGAAGATTGTCATGGTACAAGGTGAAGAGGAGTACATGGTGAGTCATCTCAATTCCTTTCGCTACATGGAGATGGATGGGGAGTTCATCGAAACCCCTTGTCATAATTTTGAAGAAGTCCCTCAGACCTTGGCATCAACCGAAGTTGCTACTGAAAAACCTCCGATGAAGATGTCTTCTCTCAAGGATGCCAGGGATGTAATTGAAGAAGATGGGTGTACAAATTGGGGTCAGCTCCCTGATTTCATGCACTTAACTGACAAATTTGGTTTGGGCTTTACTACAGGGGCTCAAAGGGCTGTTAGGCACGCACGGATTGGAAGTCCTCCTCTGCATATCAGTAATCAAGGAGTTAATGAAATTGAAGATGGTGAAGAAGATTCAGATATCGACATCTGGATCTACCCTACAACCAATGGTGGATTGAACAACTGGACAACGAAGGACTTCATACCTGTTTCTTTTATTCCACAGTAATTGACTTTTGTTTTGAAAGTTGTAATAAACAGTTTGAAACTTTACAGCCCGGTGCCTTACCCGAGGAATTTTGGCTTTGCTTGTGAGGGCTTATTATTTGTCATTTCATATATCATTAATAAAACATTGGACGTTTCTTGCATTATAAATTTTGCGCTCCTTGTTTTTCTTTTCTTTTTCTGCCTCTCGCTTTATCAAAAACAGCTATTCTCTTACACACACTCACGTATCATAATGCAGATCCATATCCACTCTGGATCCCATTGATAACGACTCTGCTACTACCAGTTATGACTTCGAAAATCCGATCAACCAAGCTGAGGACGAAGGTGAGGATGATTGTGAGGTGCCTGGAGAACTTGCTAGACTATTACTGCAGGAAGAAAGGACCATACAGCCTCATGAAGAGCCAGTCGAATCAATAAATTTGGGTACAGAGGAAAACAGGAAAGAGGTCAAGATAGGTGCGAATCTGGAGCCTAGTGTCAAGCAACGGTTGATACATATGCTACGCGACTGTTGATATCTTCGTCTGGTCTTATGAAGATATGCCTGGTTTGGACACTGATATTATGGTTCACCGCCTGCCTACTAAAGAAGACTGTCCTCCGGTAAAACAGAAAGTTCGCCGTATGTGCCCTGAGATGTCTGAGAAAATCAAAGTTGAAGTCATGAAGCAGTTCGACGCGGGATTTTTACCTGTTACTTCTTATCCGTAGTGGGTTGCCAACGTGGTTCTGGTGCCTAAGAAGGATGGTAAGGTACAGATGTGTGTGGACTATAGAGATCTGAATAGGGCAAGCCCCAAGGATGATTTTCCACTTCCTCACATCGATGTTCTGGTTGACAACACCGCGCAGCATAAGATCTTCTCCTTTATGGATGGTTTTTATGGTTACAATCAGATCAAGATGGCTCCCAAGGACATGGAGAAGACAACCTTCGTTACATAGTGGGACACCTTCTGCTACAAGGTCATGTCGTTCGGATTCAAGAATGATGGGGACACTTATCAGCGTGCCATGGTCGCTTTATTCCACGATATGATTCACCATGAGATCGAGGTTTATGTTAATGACATGATAGCAAGGTCCCAGACGGAGGGAGAGCACCTTGATCATCTCCAGAAACTGTTTGACAAGTTGAAGACGTACAAGTTGAGATTAAACCTGAACAAGTGCACCTTCGGAGTAAGGTCTGTTAAGCTGCTGGGTTTCATCGTCAGTGATCAGGGTATTCAAGTGGACCCTGCAAAGGTGAAATCTATACAAGAGATGTCAGCTCCCCGCATAGAAAAAGAAGTTAGAGGCTTTTTCGGACGTCTGAACTACATCGCCCGATTCATTTCACATCTGAATACTACTTGTGAGCCAATCTTCAAGCTGCTGATGAAAGATCAAGTGGTAAAGTGGAATGAAGAATGCCAGACCGCTTTCAAAAGAATCAAAGAGTACCTCCAAGAGCCACCAATTCTGATGCCTCCAGTTGAAGGAAGACCTTTGATCTTATACTTAACAGTACTGGATAGTTCAATGGGGTGTGTGCTGGGGCAGCATGACGAGTCTGGCCGAAAAGAGCATGCTATTTACTACCTTAGTAAAAAGTTTACCAACTGTGAGACCCGATACTCATTGCTCGAGAAAACTTGTTGTGATTTGGCATGGGCTGCTCGCCGGCTGAGACAGTATATGCTGACTCACAATACCCTATTGATATCAAAGATGGATCCAATTAAGTATATCTTCGAAAAGCCTGCCCTATCCAGAAGAATACCAAGATGGAAGATGATCTTAACTGAGTACGACATCCAATACACAACCCAAAAAGCAATGAAGAGGAGTGTATTGGCGGATCATTTGGGGCATCAAGCCGTGGATGACTACTAATCCATGAATTTCGAGTTCCCGGATGAGAACATCATGTTGGTGACCGACTGTGAAGAACCTAGACCAGATGAAGGACCTGAGGAAGGATCCTGATGGTCTATGTATTTTGATGGAGCATCAAACGCGTTGGGTAATGGCATTGGCGCTGTTATTATATCTACTGAGGGCTGTCATACTCCATTCACCGCCCCATTATATTTTAACTGCACCAACAACATGGCGGAGTATGAAGCTTGTATCCTAGGTCTTTGAGCTGCTATTGACCTAAGGATTAAGTTCTTGAGTGTATTCGGAGATTCTGATCTAGTGATCAGTCAGATCAAAGGAGAGGGGGATAAGAAGAACCCAAATCTTATTCCTTACAAAGAGTATGTATTGACATTGCTCCCACATTTCGAGGAGATAACCTTTGAACACTTCCCATGAGAGGAGAATCAATTAGCGGACGCGCTAGCTACTATGTCTTCTATGTTCAAAGTCAGGTGGGACAATGAAGCTCCCCAGATTACCATTGAGAGGTTGGATGAACCCGCGCATTGATGTGACATTGAGACGGAAGTGGTAGCAGATAAACCCTAGTTTCACGAGGTAAAAAGGTATCTTGAGGCTCAAGAATACCCCGAGGGTGCATCAGTTAATGATAAGAAGTTTCTGAGAAGGTTTACCGCAAAGTTCTTCATCAGCAATGGGGTTCTCTATAAGAGTAACCATGATTCGTCCTTACTGCGATGTGTGGACAAAAGCGAGGCAGAAAGGATCATGGCAGAGTTACATGAAGGTACCTTTGGAACTCATTCCAGTGGACATACCATGGCAAAGAAAATCCTACGAGAAGGATATTATTGGTCCATTATGGAAGCCGACTGTTATAAGCATTCTCAAACCTGTCATAAGTGCCAAGTCTATGCTGATAAAGTACATGTACCTCCAGTTCCTCTGAATGTTTTGATAGCTTCTTAGCCTTTCGCAATGTGGGGCATCGATATGATAGGTGAGATCAGACCTACTATGTCCAACGGGCATCGTTTCATTCTGGTAGCAATTGATTATTTCACAAAATGGGTTGAGGCAGCTTCCTTTGCTACAGTAACCAAGAACGTCGTGGCGTGGTTTATCCGACACAATCTGATCTGTCGATATGGTGTACCAGAGAGGATCATTACGGACAATGGTACAAATCTCAATAATACAATAATCATCGAGCTCTGCAAACAGTTTAAGATACAACATCATAACTCTTCTCCCTACCGGCTGAAGATGAATGAGGTTGTTGAAGCGGCTAACAAGAATATCAAGAAGATTGTGCAGAAGATGACGGTGACATACAAAGACTGGCATGAGATGTTACCATTTGCTCTTCATGGGTATCGTACCTCAGCACGGACATCAACAAGGGAAACACCCTACTTTCTGGTGTATGGCATGGAGGCGGTCCTACCCATCAAAGTCCAGATACCCTCTCTACGGATTATGAAGGATGCGAGTTTGAGCAAATATGATTGGATCCAGACCCGACTTGATCAGCTCAACCTAATCGATGAAAAAAGACTTACTGCTATTTGTCATGGTCAGACGTATCAAAAGTGAATGATCAAGGCTTTTAACAAGAAAGTCAGACATCAAGAATATCGAGTGGGGGATCTGGTGATCAAACGCATCATACTGCTGCAATGTGATCCCAGGGGAAAATGGACCCCCACATACGAAGGGCCATTTGTGGTTAAGAACATTTTCTCGGGAGGAGCTATGATTCTAACCACCATGGGTGGTGATGACCTTCCTCTCTCCGTCAATGCAGACATAGTGAAAAAATACTACGCCTAATAAAAGACCCGCTAGGTTGACTGGCCTAGGCAAAAATAAGGGCTTCCCGACGAACCAAAAGGGTTCGGGAAAAAGTAAGGGATGAAAATGAAAAAAGCTGTACACCCGACAAGTCGAAAAACTGAAAAGGCGGCTTGAGCAAAAAAGGGTATCCCGGTGAACTGAAAACCCGAAAGGGCGGTTCAGGCAAAAATTAGGGATCAAAGTGTAACACTGTGTTTCATTGGATCATCTTGCGATCAGACTTTGGTATCGACTATCAAGCTCGGACGGTGCCAATCAATCTAATCCACCTTCGACCAAGCAAAGTGATGAGACGCTCGAAGATATAAAGGCAATAGTAGAGTTGGAACCCAATGGGATTGTTTCACATAGCTGTTTTTCATTCTTTTTCACAAATTGTATAATTTCTATCTTTCGGCGGCGTTCTCTTACTAGGACGTCATCCTCTTGTACAAAATGCCTATTACAGGCCAACTTCAAAGATCAATACAATTCATTCTTACAAGACATTTCAAATTGTTTTTCTTTTTCTGTTTTGTTTTGCAAGAACGTCAAATGATTCATTTTTGATATATGCATTTGAAAATAATTGTTGCTCATAAATATTTACATGTGAAACAAAAGACAATTACTCATAATTCCAAGAACAGGGGCAAACAAGAAGTGTCCAAACTTTACAGTTGCTCTACCCACCAGGCACAGGGATAGAGCCAGCTTGAGAATACAACTAAAGGTACATACACTCCCCACAGAGTAAGAAATATCCAGAGACAGTGGTGTTAGCTCTCCCCATCCGAGGCTCATAATCGCGAATGGGTCGGCAAAATTCTTTCCAAGCAGAGTTTATCTATCACCAGCAAGAGAAGTTCATCCCCAGCTGAGCTTATTTCTCCAAATCAACAGATCTGCCAATAGTATCTCTCTTTCCCACATAGTCATTCTCCCATAGGATTATTCTCAAACAAAGTATCTCCCGGTGGAATATTCTCGAGCAGAACGGACGCCAGCCTCCAGCTATTCATCTTCGGTCACTATCCCCAGTGAGCGCGAAGAACTCAACTCCTTGTACTCTCCGACGGCAGTCCAGGATTTATTCTCCCTGGCTAGAGAATATCACAAGAGCATTGCATATCCATATATCGTGGCATGCGCATATGCATCATACAACACAATATCATTTATTTTGAGAACATCATTACTCAATACATTTCATACATCATGACATTACATATGATTAAATCTTTACCTTTCAGGGAAAGACGCAATCAAGTTCTCACAAGTTTTCTCTGGTTCAGTCAAATCGATACTAAGATTTCTATTCCAGTTTAAGCTATGAAGCCCGGAAATCGACCGGATAATATCTTGATCTCTCCAAAATACTATGAAGTCTGGAATCGACCAGATAGTGGTATATCTTAAATACAAGCTATGAAGCCCGGAAATCAACTGGATAGTATCTTGATCTCTCCAAAATACTACGAAGCCTGGAATCGACCAGATAGTGGTATACCTTAAATAAAAGTTATGAAGCTCGGAAATCGACCGGATAGTATCTTGATCTCTCCAAAATACTATGAAGCCTGGAATCGGCCAGATAGTGGTATATCTTAAATACAAGCTATGAAGCCCGGAAATCGACCGGATAGTATCTTGATCTCTCCAAAATACTACGAAGCCTGGAATCGACCAGATAGTGGTATATCTTAAATACAAGCTATGAAGCCCCAAAATCGACCGGAAACAGCTTAACCCTTAGCAAGTTATTGTGAAGCCTGGAAATCGACCAGATAGCAATAAAAGATATCATGAAGCCTGGAATCGACCAGATAATGGTATAAGACCTGTGAAGACTGGAGCACGACCAGATAGCAGCAAAGGAAACTGAAGCCTGGGACACGACCAGATAACAGTATAAGGTACTGCGAAGCTTGGAATTCGACCAAATAGCAGTTTACTCAGCCAATTACTATGAAGCCCGGAAATCGATCGGATATTAGTATGCCTTAAATTCAAGTTGAAGCCCGGATGCGACCGGATAACCACTTGATTCCTTATGAAGCCTGGAGCATGACCAGATAAGAATTGAGAAATTGCAAAGCTTGGAAGACGACCAGATAGCAAGCCTAATCTCATCTCCCCAGTAAGTCACTGTAAAGCCTAGAGCACGACCAGATAGCAGTCGATCTTATTTTTCTCAGAAAATAATTGTAAAGCCTGGAGCACGACCAAATAGCAGTTCATTTTCATCTTCTCGACTAAGAGATGATTCACCAGTAGAATAACGGACAACTGAAGCTCCTAAAATTCTACTTCTCTCAAGACAGAGACCAACATTCCCCAGCGATGTTCTCCTCAACAACATGAATATGGGTTCTTGCAAAGGAATCTCTTATGCAATCGACACTTCTTCGGATGGCATCTTTAAGCCCATCTTCCGCCATTGACTTCCAAATGGCATCTATAAGCCCATTCCCAATATCGCAAGACCAGTACCACTTCACGCGACTGCAAATTTCTTGGCACTCTAGTGTTCAATCATCTTTAACCTTCAGCTCACGAAAGTCAGACAAGCCAATTTAAATCCTCAGGTTTACGAAGATTGAACAGGGGCAGCTGTTGTACCCCAAAATTTCCCCTCCCATATTTCTCAATACATATCCTCAAATTTCTCAAGGAAGTCTAAGAGTTGACCAGACAAGCCCTCTCCTAAGGCAGTCTACCCCAAATTATGGTTTCAGTTTGCATCAATATGCTTGAGTCCAAAGGATCCCAAATGCTCACCATTGTCCTAAAAATTTCTCAAGGTCATCCATGTCAAGTTTCAAGCCTTGCAGAGGAAATTTGCTCAGTCAATTGCTCAAAGGCCTGAAAATCGACTATGCTAGGGCAAAAGTCAACTGTGGCCCACATACAGTCAAACTTCATGATTTTTGGTCAACATTCTCATTTTGAAGTATTATTCATCATTTGATCAAGGGTTGATCATGGTTCCTCAAGGATTGCTCATAATCCATCAAAACCCAAAAGTTGCTAAATTAGGGTTTTGTAGGAAAAGTCAACTCAACTTTGACCAAGCATAACTTTCTCATACTTTATCAAAAATGACCCATCCAAAGCTCATTTTGAAGAGGATGTAATTACCTACAATTTATCTTCTGCTCCGAAGTTCAAAATATGCACTCACAAGAAGATATAAATTTGGACATTATAGGTCATTTTGAAAAGTCAACAAAAACACCTTTTGGGTCAAAGCTTCATACATGAACATGGAAGACTCAATTGAGATGATACCAAAAAGGTTGCTTATAGGACATCTTAAGCTTTATAAAAAGTCCAAAAACACATCTCTAGGATCAAAATTGAGAGAGTTATGCATTGGTGAAGTTAACCCTTTTTGCAAAATTGCCAAAAGTCAAAAGTGTCAAAAATTGCATTTTTTGTCAAATGGGCCCAACTTTTTATGCTTGCACTGAGTTTGTAATGTGACCCACGACCCATGATTCCTTCCATTTGTCATTCTTTTATTTTTGTCATTTATTTTTATTTTATTTCATTTAAATCAAATAAAATCAAAATAAAATAGTAAAAATATCAAAAGCTAATTAAATCTTGAGATTTTATGCATTTTTAGGTTCACTATACAGCTGGAAGCGAGATCGAATCATGCAAGGCTCATATGGATACAAAAAGATTGCATTTTGCTTGATTTGGAAAGATTTGGTACAAGGATGAAATCATGCATCAATAATCATAATTGGAGAAGATTTGAAACCAATGGCAACCCTAATTCATTCTTGGATACATAAGGGACAATTGCAGATAAAAAACAAGGAGGTTGGAGGCATGCAAGAGAAAAAAAAATTTTTCAAAAAATTCAAGAAAGGTTGCAAACTGATCTCCAAGTTACAGATCACTTCAAGGCATTCTAGTCATCCCAATCGTTTGCTGGATATCCATGGATCGTATTGCAACCATTAAGAAGCTTCCTCATGCTCAGAATCATGCTGTAAGAGTCATACATTTCTTCTCTTTTCTTGAATTCGAATACATTAATTTTGACATATTTAGCATGTTTGATTGGTATATTTATGATCCTTGAGTTAATTCCAAGCTAATGGTTATCATTAATTGCATTTTTGTTGACTGTTGTGATACAGTGGGAGAACTGACTTGAGGTTTTGCATTTGTGTTCGCAAATGTTTCAGTTTAGCAAGAGTCGCCACCGACTTTTTATTTTATCCTAAGGAAAGGTCAAAAAGCACATGAAAGACCTTTGAGATGTTTTCTTGGGTTCGGGGAGTAGATTATGAAAAGGGAAGGTACAAGCACCCTTTTCATCCATGGTTATCCATGGGCTCTTAGTTACTTGTTTAGATCACTTGCTTTGCTTTTCAATTGTTTGAAATGGTGCTTTTCAATTGTTTGAAATGGTGCTTTGTGTGTGGTTTTGAAAGATGTTTTGAAAAGAGGCCATCGTTGTGGCAACCTTTGTAATGATTCTTGTTTGAATGTATACAAAGATGTTTTTGTCTTTTGAAAAGTTTTCAATGTTTGAAAGTTGGATTTTGAAATTGTGTTGTGAAGTGTGTTTGAAAATAGCAAGGATATTTTTGCAAGCTTTTGATCAAGTAACTAAGAGTTATCTACCCTATTTTACTCAAAGATCTTTCTTATGTTTTTAACCCTTTTAACAGTGTTATTTCACCATTGCATTTGGTGAACAACCTTGTGTTAGGATGTTAAACGGGACAGGTGTGGGTCATCGTATAGACCATGATAGCAATTGTGTCAAGTATTTTTGGCAATTTTCTTGAGGGACTTGATTATTTTTGTTTAGGCAACTCAGATAGCGCCATCGAGGGACTATGATCTTTTGTTTTTTTGTTTTTGTTTTGCCAAAGTACTCAACATGCATACCATGGCCCATTTTTGAAGGCAACAAGTGGATTGTAACCCTAGGGGTGCAAGTGTGCATTGTGTTTGTTTTTCATGCATTTTTATATTTGATTAGGTCAAACTATTTGTTAATTTGATTTTGGCATACAAACCCTAATTCTCTAATCATGGCATAATTGAAAGTGTTAAGTGCGAGAATTTAAATTCTAAGCTATTACAACATGATTATGGGGATGGGGGTACACTTTTGAATAGGGGGTATTTGACAAGAAATATAAACCCTAGATTACTATTACATCCAAATTGAACCTCAATACAATAATATTTAAATTTACAATTATTTAAATAAACAAAATAAATAAATGTTAAATAAAATGTATTATGCGAAAAAGAAGTTTTTATTTTGTTTATGTTTATGTATGTAAAGTATTTTTTTATGTGAAAAAGGTGTAAAGAAATAAAATAAAAAAAGTTGATTTTATTTAATTAAGGGGTAAACCCTAATTTTTCTTAAGAAAATAATATTATATATTATTTATATACAAAAATATATTAATATGTACAAAAATGAAATATATTGAAGAAAAGGTATTTTTTAGTATAAATAATAATAAAAAATAAAAAGGTAATATTTTTATATTAAAAAATAAAAAGGTATATATATAAAAAATAAAAAGGTATATATATATATATATATATATATATATATATATATATATACACACACACACACACACACACACACACACACACACACACACACACACACACACACACACACACACACACACACACACACACACACACACACACACACACACACACACACACACACACACACACACACACACACACACACACACACACACACACACACACACACACACACACACACACACACACACACACACACACACACACACACACACACACACACACACACACACACACACACACACACACACACACACACACACACACACACACACACACACACACACACACACACACACACACACACACACACACACACACACACACACACACACACACACACACACACACACACACAGACACACACACACACAGACACACACACACACAGACACACACACACACACACACAGACACACACACACACACACACACACACACACACACACACACACACACACACACACACACACACACACACACACACACACACACACACACAGACACACACACACACAGACACACACACACACAGACACACACACACACACACACAGACACACACACACACACACACACACACACACACACACACACACACACACACACACACACACACACACACACACACACACACACACACACACACACACACACACACACACACACACACACACACACACACACACACACACACACACACACACACACACACACACACACACACACACACACACACACACACACACACACACACACACACACACACACACACACACACACACACACACACACACACACACACACACACACACACACACACACACACACACACACACACACACACACACACACACACACACACACACACACACACACACACACACACACACACACACACACACACACACACACACACACACACACACACACACACACACACACACACACACACACACACACACACACACACACACACACACACACACACACACACACACACACACACACACACACACACACACACACACACACACACACACACACACACACACACACACACACACACACACACACACACACACACACACACACACACACACACACACACACACACACACACACACACACACACACACACACACACACACACACACACACACACACACACACACACACACACACACACACACACACACACACACACACACACACACACACACACACACACACACACACACACACACACACACACACACACACACACACACACACACACACACACACACACACACACACACACACACACACACACACACACACACACACACACACACACACACACACACACACACACACACACACACACACACACACACACACACACACACACACACACACACACACACACACACACACACACACACACACACACACACACACACACACACACACACACACACACACACACACACACACACACACACACACACACACACACACACACACACACACACACACACACACACACACACACACACACACACACACACACACACACACACACACACACACACACACACACACACACACACACACACACACACACACACACACACACACACACACACACACACACACACACACACACACACACACACACACACACACACACACACACACACACACACACACACACACACACACACAGTATGTGTAAAATAAAATAAAATATTTACAAAAATAAAATATATTTAAGAAAATATTTTCAGTGTGAATAAAAATAAGAAATAAAAATAAAAGTATTATTTACATTATTTTCAAGTTTTCAAATAAATTATAAAAAAGTATTCAAAATGTTTTAATGTTTAGAAAAATCAAAATAAAATATCAAATAAATGTAAAAAAATGTGAAAATATTTTTAAGCATTTTTTATATTTGGGGATAAATAAATAAAATCAGAAATAAAATTAAAATACAAAAATAACAAAATATAAAGAAATTGGGCCAGGAGGTGTAAAACTGAAAATGGGGGGGGGGGGGGGGGGGTGTTAGAAGCAGAAACAAGCCAGCCCAGCCCATTTCCACTTCATCTTCTTCCTCCAGACAAAAAAATGCACGCCCTGTATTCAAACTGCTAACTCATGTATTTGTGATCTTTTGCCAAAACTCAAAACATGAAACTTGTAGAGCATTAAACCACGATTCTAACCATATAAAAAACTTAATCTAACTCTCAAAGACCAGAGAGAATTTCACTGGCCCTAAAATCTAACCTAGTTTTTTCAGCATGTTCATGGATGAAATTATCTTAGCACGCTTAATATAAATGAAAACTGAGCATATGTACAGCTTCATGGCATTGAATACTACATTTTTCATTCACAAACCTAAGGCTAAATGTTCCTAAATAGAGAGATAGAAGTTTGAGAAATACCTGTTTCAGTTGGATTCGAGTTGGACAATGCAGAGCTTCTCACCAAGTTTTGAGGTGCCTGGTAGCTTGCCTGAACTTCACTTGGTCTTTTCCAATAGCTAGTTTGCTTCGAATGTTCCTGAATCAGCCTCCAGAAGTCAACCTGCACAAGCTTGAAATGAAAATGGTGAACATTGTAAATGGAGTTACAGTTGGCAATGGAGGTTTGGGATAGCTTGAGTGAGTTGAATGGAAGGTATTGGAACAAGTTTGAGGTCAAACGCACGAGTGGTTTGTGTGATGGATGTGAATCTGCAGGGAGTGTCCTGTTTTGCAAGAAGAATGTGATTTGGTGTTTTGGAAGGATTGAGGGCTCAACAATTCGTGTTTCTGGCTCAAGGCAATGCACAAAACTTGTTTGGAATGTTGGCAAGAGTTGAATATATCATATATGCAAGTTATGTCCTTTTGGCAAGTTGACTTGTTTTGAAAGAAAAGTGTGAAGTGATATGAGGTAGGCCTGTACAGGCTATCTCTAAGAATGCACAAGTTTCTTGTACCTTTGCCTGAGTTTGTGGAACTTGTTTGCTGCAAAGAAAGAAGTCCAAGGCTCAAGAAATACAAAATTGCAAAAAGTATGCTTTATGGAAATGGTATTGCAACCTTTATGTCATAAATGGATTTATTAATTGTGCCAAGCTCCATTAATCAGAATAAGACCAATGTCCAATATATTTGCATTTAATTTTTGAGTGTGAATTGGTTTAGAGACCTGTAAACAAGTACAAAGCTAGTTTGGACAGATTTTGCAACTTGTATGAACATGTATTGGCCATGGATACAAAGTGAGTTTTTGCCAACTTCAAGCATTCGATTCTCCCTAACCACAAATATGTTTGAGGAGTTCTTGGACAATTTGGAAAGCTTGCAACATGTACTATAATCCATCTTTGAAGTGAAACTTGAGACTCCAAGTGGAACTATGTGAAAAATGGCCAAGAAGATGGGTCAAAATCCTGCCTAAACTAGGGCAAAATTTCTCTCAGTTAAAAGTTTTAGGGACCCTTGTTCCAAAAATCATAACTTGAGATCCAAGCTTCTTTTGAGAAAACTTTGTGAATAAAAGTTGTAGAATTTGTGGAGGACTACAACTTTCATGTTGTAAATTTTGTTTGAATCCCTTTGCATCATGGTGGAAATGTGGGGCAAAGTTAGGAAAACTTAAGAAAATTTCATAACTTAGAAAATTTCTAAGTTATGAAAATTTTCAATTTCAAACCCTAATTTGCAATTTTGGGTTTCTTGGTGAGCAAGTTTCATAATTTTACACATCTTGATGAAAAATGACCCTTGGCACTTGATTTTGACCAAAAAGTCAAAGTTTGACTTTTAGTGTACAGTCAAATTTTGATCAGTTGACTGAAAAATTCATCTGTTAATCCAATACATTTGAGATCTTTTGGACTTGTTGAATAGGTCAAGATAATGTCATTGAGTCCTTGAGTCCATGGTTGGACTTAATTTGCCATTGTCTAGGTCAAACAGTCAAAAATTGCCTTTGTACAGTCAAAACCCTTAAAATGACCATTTTGCCCCTTTGGTGATCTGATCAAATTTCTTGTGGATTTGTAGTCCAAACTTGATCAAATGGTTCATATGAGTTCATAATGTTGATGTGGATAAAAATCTATGAGGTTTGACTATATATTGGCCATAGTAGACTTTTTCCCTAATACAGCTGATTTCTAGGTCAACTGTCCAATTGACTGGGCAAAAATTTGATTCAAAGCTTGAAACTTTGTAGAGGAAATCTTATAAGTCCAACATGAAGTATGAAAGTCACTTTGGGCATTGGAAGTCCGAAAATCCTTGTGCAAACCCAAACCCTAATTTGGGTCATCAGTGCAAGGAGATGTCTTGAGCAAAGCAAAACCCTAATCCCGTCTGGAGTTCAAAGAGTCTGGTGAGGGGAAATCTTGATAAAATGAGAGGGAAAATTTTGGGGTACAACAGCTTCCCCTGTTCAATCTTCTTGAACCTGAAGAGTTAGATTGGCGAGTTTGCCTTTCATGACTCGAAGGTAAAAGATGATTGGACACTAGAGTGCCCGTAAATTTGCACTCATCAAAATGTAGCTGAGGGAATGGGCTTAAAGATGCCATTTGGAGATGGTAGAATCTTGCTGGAGATGTGCTTAAAGATGCCATCCAAGACTTGTTTGTTGAAAATATGGAGAATGAACACCAGATTGGTATCCGTATCTAGAACGTATCTGAGTTGTATCTGGAGATTGGATTTGTATGAGCAAAGGAATGGCATCCGTGTTTGGAGCGTATCCAAGCTGTAACTGTATTTGATTCTTGAATGAATATCAGAATGACTGTCGTGTCTGGAGTGTATCTGTATTGTATCCGAAATCTGAATAAGCGATAGAAAGACATCAGTGTCTGGAGTATCTATGGGCTGGTGGATAGGTTTGAATGAGTGACAGAATGGCAACCGTGTCTAGAGCGTATTTGGACTGTATCTGAACTTGAGATTTGTATGAGTAGCATAATGACTTCCGTGTCTGGAATGTATCTGAAACTGTAACTGGGATCTGAATAAGTGACAAAATGACTTCTGTGGCGACTGCATTGGGGAGAATCAAACTTCTGGTGTAAGGGCCAGAACAGCATCCGTGTTTGGAGCGTATATGAACTTGAAGCTGATAGTCGAATCTGAATGAGAAATAGAATGGCTACTGTGTCTGGAGCGTATCTAGTCTGTATCGGACTGCTGAAGTCTGAATGAGTAGTAGAATGACCGCCGTGTCTGGGGTGTATCCATACTGTATCTAAAATCTCTAAATAGTTGTTAATGATAGCTTTTTAATCTTACCCTGAAAAAAGGGGAGAAATGTTAGCTAAACACAAAGTTCTGTTGCATGATATGTATGATGCAATATAATATGTTTCATCAATGTTTATGATATATGAATGTAATGGATGTGCATGTAAGCTGAGTAGCTGTCTTGCTGAGGAAAATAAATCCTTGATAACTGGAGACAATGAAATCCTTGATTGCTGCTGGGGAAAGTGAATCCTGACCGATGCTGAGGACTCAAAAATCTTTGATTGTTGAAGAAGAGAAATCCTTGCTGACTGCTTGGGGATTAAAGATCTTTGATTGTCGAGAATGAGAAATCCTGGGACCACCGCTGGGGATTGAAAATCCTTGGTGACTTGTGGGGATTTAACAAGAGCTTCGATAACTTCTGCAGGGAATGAGAATCCTTCATGACTTTCCTGGTAAATAAGGAAAACTCCGACGAACTCTACTGGGGAATTAAAACCTGGGAGGCTTCGAATGGAGAAACAAGAACTAGAATCCCTAGTCTGTTGGGAAGTAACTCTGTGGGGAGAGTGTTTACTCGGCCGGGGAAATCAGGAGCTTGGGTTGTACGCCAATCTACTGGGGAAGCTGGGGAAAATTGAATGGTTCCTAATGGGGATTGATAGTTGGAAATTTGACTTTGTTGGGGAAGAAGGTTTAGGATATTCTAGCTCCGCTGGGGATATGTATTTCAGGGTTTTCGGGCTCCACCGGGGATCGGGAGTTTGGAGACTTAATTCTGATGGGAACTTTGAAACTTAACTCCGCTGAGGAATAAAGTTTAGAATACACTGGCTTCGCTGGGGATCTTGAAGCTTAACTCCGCTGGGGATATGTACTCCAAGGTTTTAGCTTTGTTGAGGATCTGAATGACATATTATAGGGGATTTCTTCTGGAATAGCCTAAAGACGTTTTCCTATACTTTCGACCTACCAGTAATTATCCTTTCTCAATTTGTTTTATTTGTAAATAATGATTATATTCAAATGCATATGCCTATTTAACAAAACATTGGACGTTTTTCAAAATAAAACATAAGTGTAAAAAAGAAAAGAAAGGCAAGCAAATTTCTGCACTTGATGTATCTTTGTATTAAATTTTGTAAGTGTTTTTGTACAAAGGAGACAGACATCCTAGTAAGAGAATGTTGTCGAAAAATTGAGAAAAATTTCATACAAAAAGAAAGATGGCTATGTGTAACAATTCTATGGGGTTCCCATTCTGCTATAGCCTTTACAACTCTGAGTATCTTGTCCATTTGTTGCTTCGTCCGCAGATGATTGGATTGATCAGAAGCTTGGAGTTTGGTCGTGAAGATATTGTCTTTAAAGTGATCCAAAGAGAAATAGTCATATGCTTTAATTCCTTAACTTTTGCCTGGACCGCCCTTTCGGGTTTTCGATCCACCGGGAAACCCTTTTTTGCCCAAGTCGCCCTTTCGGATTTTCAACTTGCCGGGTGTACAAATTTTTCATTTATCCCTAATTTTTGCCTGAACTGCCCTTTCGGGTTTTCGATTCACCGGGATGCCCATTTTTGCCCAAGTCGCCCTTTCGGGTTTTCAACTTGTCGGGTCGTTTTATGCGTAGTATCTTTTGACTATGTCTGCATTCACAGGGTGCGGCAAGTCGTCACCGTCCATGGTGGTCAGAATCATTGCCCCACCAGAAAAGATGCTCTTGATCACAAATGGTCCTTCGTAAGTAGGAGTCCACTTTCCCCTGGGATCACTCTGCGGCAAGATGATCCGCTTGATTACAAGATCTCCGACTTGATATACTTGACGTCTGACTTTCTTGTTGAAAGCCTTGATCATCCGTTTTTGATACGTCTGACCATGACAAACAGCAGTAAGTCGCTTCTCGTTGATCAAATTAAGTTGGTCAAGCCGGGTCTGAATCCAATCGTCTTCACTCAAACCAGTATCCTTCATGATCCTCAAGGAAGGAATCTGAACTTCCATAGGTAAAACAGCTTCCATGCCATATACCAAAGAAAAGGGGGTTGCCCCTGTTGAAGTACGCGTCGTGGTACGATATCTATGCAGAGCAAACGGTAACATCTCATGCCAGTCCTTGTAGGCGACTATTATATTTTTAATGATCTTCTTGATATTTTTGTTCGCGGCTTCAACAACACCGTTCATCTTTGGCTGATAGGGAGATGAATTGTGATGATAAATCTTGAACTGCTCGCACATAGCGGTGATCATAGTGTTGTTCAAATTTGTACCGTTGTCCGTGATAATCCTGTCGGGGATACCGTACCGGCATATGAGATTCTGCTTAATGAAACGGGCAACCACATTATTTGTAACAGAGGCGTAGTAAGCTTCTTTGACCCACTTAGTAAAGTAATCAATAGCCACCAGGATGAAGCGATGTCCATTGGATGTCGTAGGCTTGATCTCTCCAATCATGTCGATGCCCCACATTGCGAATGGCCAAGGAGCTGTTAGAACATTGAGATGAGCAGGAGGAATATGTACCTTGTCAGCATAGACTTGGCATTTGTGACAAGTACGGGAATGTTGATAACAGTCAGCTTCCATGGTAGACCAGTAGTAGCCTGCCCTTAGAATCTTCTTAGCCATCGTATGTCCGCTTAAGTGGGTGCCAAATGTGCCACTATGTATTTCGGTCATAATCAACTCTGCTTCAACCTTGTCCACACAACAAAGTAGAACACAATCATGGCTGCGCTTATAAAGGATGCCATTGCTTAGGAAAAACATGGTAGCAAATCTCCTTAAGAACCTTTTGTCATTGACGGAAGCTCCTTCAGGGTATTCTCGAGTCTGGAGATACCTTTTGATTTCGTAAAACCAGGGTTGTTCCATTGCTTCTTCGGTATTAATCTCATGATAGTGCGCAGGTTCATCCATTCGCTCGATGGTGACCTGGGGAGTCTCATTATCCCAGTTGAGTTTAAATATGGAAGACATTGTAGCCAGAGCATCTGCTAGCTGATTTTCTTCTCGCGGGAAGTGCTCAAAGGTAATTTGCTCGAACTGAGGCAATAATGTCAGGACATGTTCTTTGTATGGGATAAGATTAGGATGTCTAGTGTCCCACTCTCCTTTGATTTGACTGATAACCAAAGCTGAGTCCCCAAATACGACCAAAGATTTGATTCCCAAGTCTATAGCAGCCTTGAGACCAAAGATGCAAGCTTCATATTCAGCCATGTTGTTGGTACAGCTGAAGCAAAGTCGGGCAGTGAAGGGTGTATGGCAACCTTCCGGAGAAATGAGTACCGCACCGATACCGTTTCCAAGTGCATTTGAAGCACCACCAAAGTACAGGGTCCATCGGGATCCTTGTTCAGGTTCGTCATATGGTCTGTTACCTTCAATGTTGTCCAATGTCATGATGTCCTCGTCAGGGAAGTCGAATCTCATAGATTGGTAATCTTCGACGGCTTGATGAGCTAGATGGTCAGCTAGTACACTCCCCTTTATAGATTTTTGGGTAGTATACTGGATATCATACTCAGTTAGGATCATTTGCCATCTAGCGATCCTTCCAGATAAAGCAGGCTTCTCGAAGATATACTTGATCAGATCCATCTTGGAAATCAGCAAAGTGGTATGAGTCAACATATACTGCCTTAGCTGGCGAGCAGCCCATACCAAAGCGCATCAAGTTTTCTCGAGCAGTGAGTAACGAGTCTCACAGTCGGTAAACTTTTTGCTAAGGTAATAAATGGCATGCTCTTTTCAGCCAGACTCGTCATGTTGGCCCAGTACGCACCCCATTGAGTTATCCAAAATAGTTAGATACATGATTAACGACCTTCCTTCAACGGGTGGCATCAAAATAGGAGGTTCCAGTAAATACTCATTGATCTTATCAAAAGAAACTTGACAATCATTGTTCCATTCAATCACCTGATCTTTCTTCAACAGCTTGAAGATTGGCTCACAGGTAGATGTTAGGTGAGAGATGAACCTCGCAATATAGTTTAAGCGTCCCAAGAAACCTCTAACCTCCTTTTAAGTGCAGGGGGCAAGCATTTCTTGTATAGCTTTTACTTTAGCGGGATCAACCTCAATGCCTTTGTTGCTGACGATAAATCCCAAAACTTTACCAGACCTGACTCCAAAAGTGCACTTGCTTGGGTTCTGTCTGAGCTTATACTCCTTCAATCTGACAAACAGCTTTTGCAGATGGTCAAGGTGTTCTTCTTCTGTCTGTGAACGGGCTATCATGTCGTCTACGTAGACTTCAATCTCATGATATATCATGTCATTAAACAAAGCTACCATAGCACGTTGATAGGTTGCCCCGACATTCTTCAGTCTGAATGACATCACTTTGTAGCAGAAGGTACCCCACTGCATGACAAAAGTAGTTTTCTCCATGTCTTCGGGGGCCATTTTGATCTGGTTGTATCCCGAGAACCCATCCATGAAGGAAAATACCTTGTGTTGAGCTGTGTTGTCAACCAAGATGTCGATGTGTGGTAGGGGAAAATCATCTTTAGGGCTAGCCCTGTTTAGGTCCCTATAGTCCACGCACATTCTGACTTTGCCGTCCTTCTTAGGAACGGGCACAATGTTAGCAACCCATTATGAATAGGAAGTAACATCCAGAAAGCCAGCATTGAATTGCTTCATCACCTCAGCTTTGATCTTTTCAGACATGTCGGGCCTCATCCGGCGGACTTTTTGTTTGATCGATGGACAGTCTTCTCTTGTAGGGAGACGGTGAACCACAATGTCTGTGTCTAGTCCCGACATGTCTTCATAGGACCAGTCAAAGATTTCAACATATTCATTCAATAACTGCACTAAGCGCTCTTTGACACTTGGTTCCAGGTTGGCACCCACCTTAACCTCTTTCTTGCCTTCCTCTGTTCCCAAGTTAATGGTCTATAGCAACTCTTCATGGGGAAGAATAGCCCTCTCTTCTTGTTGCAAAAGTCTGGCTAACTCTCCCGGCACTTCATAGTCTTCGTCAACTTAAGTGGATCCATAAGTTCCTGTCTGCTGTGTAAGGCTGGATCTTCCTTACATAAGAACGGAGGTGCATCTTGGGACAGGAAGCCCCGTCATACTTCACAAAGGCAGTCGCCTTGAATTTGTGTGGAATCACCACCCCAGTAGATAACCCCAAGTCTCTGAAATCCAGTCCAGGCACACGCTGAATTTCCATAGCATTTAACCTGTCCTCCAGCTGCTTGTACCGGTCCTCAGCAGGAGGGTACTGTTCGTCGTTGAAGTCTGTTTCAGTATCAGAGACCACAGGAGTAGGGACTTCCCTTTCTTGGTGACTACCTTCCCCCACAGATGGAGTAGTCCTCTCAGCTTCATTTTGTAAAGTATTCCCGAGTCTGTGCCCAGTGTTGAATAGCACAGTCCTCTTCTTCTTTTTATTCTTCTTTAGGAGCATAGCCTTCAGCTCTTGTTGACCCTGAGCCAAACCCTTGATCAGCTCTTGAAATTGTGCGTTCTGCGCCTGAAGGGCCTTGATAGACGTCTCGGTTGATGATTCAGGATTCATGATGCTGAAATAAACAGCGAAGAACAGTAAGCAACCTGAAAAGAAGAGTACCTGTGATGCACATGATGAATGATATGTGTTTATGAAATGCATTCAAGGGTTCGAAAATTCAAATTTGTTGTAGACAAAAAAGGAACACACGTTATTATTAAGGAAATAATTGTTTGATACATCAAAGCCTCATGGGCAAACATTACAAAGCAGATCAATCCCAAAAGACACTACGCATCCTCTTCGGAGTAATATAGGTATTGAGATTCCTTTCCTCGTGCAGTAGGCGGGTGAGCTCCAGGACCTTCTTCTCACTAGCATGTAGACTGGTCTCCAGAGAATTCCGTTCTTCCTTAAGCTGGATCCAGCTCTTCTGCATCTATTCCCAGGACGTGGGCATGTCAGGATGTTGAATGGTGTAGGACACCTCTCCTTCCAAGTCTGGCTCTTTGATCACTGGGAGAACATGAGGATATGGCATCACCAGCTTCTGGGAGCGGGCTCATACCCACTTGAGATAAGGATCCAATGGGATGGAGTTCCTGTGCCCCATGGTCTTGCTGTCTATCTTGCTGGGCATCCTCCAAGCCCTGATAAATTTCTGGCGAAGTCCTTGTGCATCGTTGTCGAAGTCAAAAACTATGTCAGGAATTAACATGTCATGTGGGCCGTCCCTCCGAGCATAACCAAACTGTCTCCAAGCCAGGCATGGGTTGTAAGTAATACCTCCTCTGATTCCAAGTAAAGGAACATTAGGGTACTCCCCGCAACGATCAATGATAGTGACATCCTCTCTGGACCGAGAGCACCAATGTATATCTGCATGTGTAAGAGTCATCAATCGTTGTGACCACCTCAAACCCCGCTCATTCTTCAAAACTGATTGTGGAAGGTGCGAAATAAACCACCTTCCCAGGAGGGGAGTGCAGCACATAAGAACACCCCTTTTTCTCATGGTTCGAGTGTAACATGAGTGAAGGATGTCCCCCAGCAACGTAGGTATAGGATTCCTGGACATGAAGACCTTGACAGGACTGATATCTATAAGCTGATTTGGTTTAGGGAACAACACCAACCCATAGACAAGGAGGGCTACAACTTCTTCAAAGGCTTGTAGGTCAAGGGAATTCCAACACTCTTGGGCCTTCTCGAACAGAAACTTTGCCAAGAACCCTTTGATACCATTTCTGGCTTCCCAATGCCCCTTGATGTCAGATGGTTGTAGGCATAATGCTTTAGCTACTTCTTCAAGTTTTGGTTCCCTTTCCGTACCATTGTAGGGTAGTTGATTGAGAATGGGAATCTTCAGAAGCTGGGAAAACTCTTCTAAAGTAGGCACCAGCTGATAATCCGGGAAAGTAAAACAGTGATGCAGAGGGTCAAAAAACTGGAAGAGGACCTTTACCATCTCTTCCTCAATATTGGTATTGACCAAGCTGATGAGTCTACCATGCCTTTCACTGAATGACGAGTTCTCTGGAATCCTGGATGTGAGCTCCTTAAGCTGAGGAGGGACCCTTACAAGGTTGATCTGAATTGTCTTTCTGCGGATAGTTTCCATGTCCTACAAAACAAAAACAAGGATGAAGATTCGAACCCCTGAAATGGTTAGTGGATGCATATGATGCTGTATGATGTTATGATGCTATGATTAAACACACCACAAATATTTACAAAGGCAGACATGTAAGGCACACAAGTCACACAAGACAAGCCCTTAGAGCATGGGGTCTGGGTATTACCCTCTTGAAGTTGGTGGGCTCAAACCTGTCCTATCAAAGTAACCGGGTTCTAAGGATCTCAATATCATTGGATTGCTTTCATTATTCATCGTTTCGATTTAGCCACTGACTGGCGATCAAAGTATCCCAAGAAAACAACCCTCAATTGAGTGTAGTATCGAGTATCAACCGACTTCGGAGAACACCAAAGTAGTTATCTCACTATCCTAAAGAGGCCAAGATGGTTCAATTAAGGTTCCTAAGGTCTGTTGATACTTCACGACACCACGCGGAGGCCCCGTACTCTCCTTGATTAACTCAAGGGTTACCGGTACACACCAAAGTGCCACATCAACGTAGCAGACTGCTTCAACCATGTCGGTATACCCCGCACAGTTCCCTCACAGCCTTGTTGCTACTTTCTAAGAAGGTATCCCCAGATCCGGGTTAGGATCTATAGAACTCCCGAGACAGTCCTACAATTTAAAGCAAACAAGTCAAAGTAATTGAAAACACAGTGATCTTAGTCCTAAGGTACACCTCACTTTAAAATCTCCCCAGCAGAGTCGCCAGTTCTGTGATCGGTGGATCTGGAACTGACTGTTTAACGCTGGTTTCGCGAAATGTCGCGGTAAGCAAGAGTCGCCACCGTCTTTTATTTTCTCCAAACAAGGGAAAGGACAAAAGCACAAAAAATTCCTTATAGAGATTGCTCTCGGTTCGGGAGGTAGATTTATAGAAAGGGAAGGTGTTAGCACCCTTTCTATCCATGGTTATCCATGGGCTCTTAGATACTTGCTCATTGTGTTTTCAAAATATTTGTTTGCTTTTCAAGTGTGAGTGGGTTTGAAAGAGTTTCTTTGAAAGTTTCAGATCGACTCTTGTATCAGTCCTCAAGAGTGTTTGAAAAGTTGTTTTGAAAGCTTTTTGAAAAGTGTAAGGTGTGAAAAGTATTTTGATTTGTTTTTGAAAAGAGCAAGTATCCATGAGTCATCTACCTATCCTAAGGAATTAGTCTGTGTAAATGTCCTTAAGGTAGTGCCATCCCACCATTGAGAGGTAGGTAGCACCACCGTTGGAGGTGTTCGGGTCAATTCGAGGTTCGGGACATGGTGATCACTAGAGCAATAGGAAGATACCTTAGAAGCTACCCTCATGCCAGGTTCCCGGATCATGAGGACTTACTAAAACATCCTCTACTCGACGATCACCTTTCGAGGGGAAAGGCAACAATGAGGCGTACCCTAGGGGTGGTGTGTGATTTGTGTGTCGTTTTCAGATATTTTATCTTGTTCATGTCGTGGGTGATCTACGCTTTTGTTTTTATTTTAACATTCATTCTTGCATGCAATTTATTAGCAGTTAAAAAGTTGCGAGAAATATAAAGTTCCTAAACTATTACAAAGGCGCGGGTCCACATCGCCAAATTAATCTAGACCCGATTTAAAATAAAGTGCAGAAAGTAAATGCCTAATTAACTATTACAGGGCTTTGGAGCAAGTACATTATATTCACAAAAAGAAATAAATAAAACGCGCGAAACAAAAATGTAATCGAATGCGAGAGCGTTGGACCCTTTAAAGGAATTAAAATAAAATTATTAAAATAATTAAGTTAAATAAAGGAAATGACTTATTTTTTATGTTTTTGTATTTATGACATTAAAGAAAATTAAATTAATTAAAAGTCAAATAATTCTAGTTCTAGTTATTTTTTAATTTATTAAAGAAAATCCATTAAAGTTAAAACATAGAATTAAAACTAAATTGATTATAAAATTTATTTACAAAATTAATGGTTAATGATACTTATAATAAAATATTTAATTAAAAAAAAAGATAAAAGAAATGCTAAAGGTCTATTTTTTATATTTTTTAGTTGTTAACAAAAAAACATTAAAATTAAGAACCTAAAATTAAAACTAAATTACTTATTGAATTTATTTATAAAAAAAAGGGTCATTGATGAATTAAATCAAAATAAAACATATTTTGATTTTTTATGATTTTCTGATTTTTTTGGTTTTTTATATTATGAAAATATTAATTTAAAGAATTAAATAAGAATTAAACAAAACAAATGAAAATAGAAAAAAGAATAGAAGAGAGCAAACCAAGAGGGGGAGTGCTGTCCCCAAACTGGAGGAATTGCCTAGCAATTAGGCCCATTTGTTTCAAGGCCTTTTTGACTTTTCCTGGAAGCGTGTGTACGCGTTGACTGGTGAGTATGATGTTCTTCAAACATTGGCCTTTGGATTGCCCTCAGTGGCCATGTGGCGTGCCTGGATTGTGAGCGTATGGTGGACGCTTGGAGAGAAACTGCATAGGATGATATTGAAACAAAATATATGAATAAAGTGAGGGGACCTGGGATTCGAACCCAGGTCCCAGTGTTTACCAACCAATGCCTTAACCAACTGATCCACCAACGCGCCTTGTATATAATATAAGAAACAAATAATATAAAATAAAATACACGTTAGTGTTATAAAATAAAAAAAAGCGCGCTGGATTCAAACCAACCACTCCCACCGTGCCACGCAGTCGTCTTCCCCAAGGTACCTGTAATGAAAATGAAATAGCGGGGGTTTTAAACCCCCCCCCAAAATGCAAGCTTTTTGAGAATAGCGAATAGGCCATGGTGGAAAAGAAATAGGGCGCGATGGTTCAAATCCACTCAGTGGAAGGTCCTGATTTTAATGGTAGAAATCTTAGGTTCCAATTGTTCCTGGTATGCAAAGCCCTAAAATCAGAACTCTGAAACCCTAAGCGATGGCCATGGTGAAATCGTGCACAGGCTTGGAAAACCCAATTAAGTCATGCTAACAGCTTCAGAACAGTCACATTAGTCCAAATCCATGATCAAAAATGACAAATATGGCATGAATATTAAAATGCGAATATCAAAAATTTCAAGGAAAGTTGGACTTGGTTATACCTGTTCTTTGCGTTTGAAGGTCTGAATTTGATTGCTATCGCTTCCTTAGGGTGTCAACAACTTGTTTGGATGAGAATGAGAGTCTGAAACGGGCTCTAGAGGTGTTTTCAGTTTTGAAAAATCTTGGCCAAAATGCAAGTTTGTTCTGAGTGTTGGGGCGCAGCTTAGGTCTCAATGTTGCTTCTGATCACTTGCCTAGGTCTTATGCAACATGTATGAAGAGGAATTATGGCCTCATAATGCAGAGCATTCAAGTTCAAGATTCTCCATAAACCTCCATAACCAAACTTCCATTTTTGAACCATTTTTTGAATTCTTGCTCCATTTGGCCCCTTGCACGAATTTGGCATATGCTTAATGGTAATTCAAGGTCCATCAAAGTCAGATATCCTCTTTAATTAGGCTTTTTGATTTTCCTTTGATTTTAAAAGATTTAAAATTAATTAAATCTAATAAAATCAATTAAAAATGAAAAAATTAATTAAAAAATTTGAAATAAAAGGTGGGACACGTGGGAAGCATGGAAAAGTTAATTAAAGTGGAAAAAGTGGGCCCCTTTTGTCAAAAATGAAGTTTCAAGGATAAATGATTTTGGCCATTTCACAAAAATTTCCCAACTTCTCCAATGCATATCTTGCTCAATTTTTAAGCTTTGATCATGTTCTGGGACATTTTGGAAAGGTCTTGAAGTCCTATAACCAATGTCTTTGGTCCCATGTCATTTTGATTTACCAATCTCAAGTTATGGTCTTTGACTTAAAGTCCCTTTTTGTTGACTTTTAAAAATGACCTATAATGTTGAAATTGATAACTTTTTGTGAGAGAATTTCTTGGACTTGGAGTATGAAGATGAGTTGTAGGAAATGTCTCCCCCTTCAAGATGAGCATTGGATGGGATTTTTCTGATGAACCATGAAAAAGTTATGCCTTGGTCAAGTTACAGTTGACTTTTCAGTTGTCCAAAAATAGAAACTTTTGCATCTTGAGACTTTTTGAGCCATGCTTTTGAGAATCATGATCAAGCATTGATCAAATGATGTTTGTGGCTTCAAAATAAGATGTTGACCAAAATTTTTGACTTTTGACTGCCAAATGACCATTTTGCCCCTACAGTTGACTGTTGAGCAATTAGGGTTTTTGACTGTGCAACTTGACCTTGTGAGCCTTGAAACTTGACATGTAGGTGCTTGACAATGTGTATGAGCATATGTGACTTGATTGAGCCCTTGAAAACCTCAACTTCCTTGCTAGAACCAAAACCCTAGTTTGACTGGCTTAGGAGGATGGTTGACTGTGTAGCCCTTGAGTAGACTTTGAACCATTTGCTTGTCATAACTTTGAAGATTATGGGAGGGCAAATTTTGGGGTACAACAGTTGCCCCTGTTCAATCTTCTTAGACCTGAGGATGTAGATTGGCTTGTGTGCCTTTCGTGATCCGAGGGTGGAAGATGATTGAACACTAGAGTGCCCAGAAATTTGCGCTCACATGTAGAGTATCAGCAGTGTGATAGCGGGAATGGGCTTACAGATGCCATTTGGAGAGGTGGTGGATAGGAGGATGGGCTTATAGATGCCATCGGGAGGTGTCGATCGCGTAAGAGATTCCTTAGCGAGAACTTGCGTACCTGAGAAAGAAAGAAAATTACCTGGTCTGTTACAGGAGTTGACTTTCAAACTCTTTATGTAGACGTGCCCTGGCTGGATACAGGAATCGAATCTTTAAACTCTCCAGACGTGCCCTGGCAGGATACAGGAATCGAGTCTGGAAATGTAGTCGTCAACAGATACACCCTGGCAAGATACAGGAATCGGATCTTCGAACTCTTCAGACGTGCCCTGTCAAGATACAGGAATCGAGTCTGGTACCGTAGTCATCAACAGATACACCCTGGCAAGATACAGGAATCGGATCTTCGAACTCTTCAGACGTGCCCTGTCAAGATACAGGAATCGAGTCTGGTACTGTAGTCGTCAACAGATACACCCTGGCAAGATACAGGAATCGGATCTTCGAACTCTTCAGACGTGCCCTGTCAAGATACAGGAATCGAGTCTGGTACTGTAGTCGTCAACAGATACTCCCTGGCAAGATACAGGAATCGGATCTTCGAACTCTTCAGACGTGCCCTGTCAAGATACAGGAATCGAGTCTGGTACTATAGTCGTCAACAGATACTCCCTGGCAAGATACAGGAATCGGATCTTCGAACTCTGCAGACGTGCCCTGTCAAGATACAGGAATCGAGTCTGGTATCGTAGTCGTCAACAGACACTCCCTGGCAAGATACAGGAATCGGATCTTCGAACTCTTCAGACGTGCCCTGTCAAGATACAGGAATCGAGTCTGGTACTGTAGTCGTCAACAGATACTCCCTGGCAAGATACAGGAATCGGATCTTCGAACTCTTCAGACGTGCCCTGTCAAGATACAGGAATCGAGTCTGGTACTGTAGTCGTCAATAGATACTCCCTGGCAAGATATAGGAATCGGATCTTCGAACTCTTCAGACGTGCCCTGTCAAGATACAGGAATCGAGTCTGGTACTGTAGTCGTCAACAGATACACCCTGGCAAGATACAAGAATCGGATCTGGAATCACGACAGTTGATAGCAATTATCTTTGTATTAACTTTTGTCCTGAAAAGACAAAACGTTAGTTGTATGTGATGTCATGATGTATGACATGCGAGGTGCTCTCAGAATGAACGAGATTGTATGTTCATGATGCGTATATGCATGCTATAATGTATGAAGATGTGTTGTTTATGAATGTATGTTTTCGTCTTAGGAAACAAATCCTTGACGGGTGCCGGGAAGTCAAATCCTGGGCTGATGTGGAAAAAGAGCTTCTTGTTTCCGCTGGGGATAATGGTTGCAAGAATAAACCGGTAGGAGAAGATGACTCTGTTGGGGAATAAGCTTGGCGAATGGATTACTCTGCAGGGAGAAAATTATTCTAGCGATCTTGCTGGGGAACAATATTCTGTGGGAAGAGGGGTACTCTGCTGAGATGTTGATGATAACTCCGCTGGGGATACCGTGGTTATGTTGGAAGTGTTAATAGACTCCGCTGGGGATAAGAAGACCTTGCTGAGGACGATCTTTGTGGCTTTTGGCTGAGGATAACCCATTTATAAGCTCTGGTGGAGCATAACCTTTGAATAAAGCCGGGAGACGCGTTCGTGCTCTGTAGGGGATAAGCTTCCAGAATCTACTGGGGATAAGCTTACTGCTTGGGGAGATGGATTCCAACTTCCCTGGGGAAACTGGATTGGATTCTCCTGGGGGAAATTTTGAGATGTACTGGAAGTAACTCCACTGAATATCTGACATGCCGCCGGGGAACAATCTTTAAGTCAAGGCTGCCGGGGATGCTTGTTAGGAATGCTCGTATATTGTTGGGGAATGTTGAGATTTGCTGGGGATAACCCAACTTCCTTAAGGCTGACTGTAACTTTGCTTGGGGAGAGTGTACTGACTTGCTGACTCACTCTCTGGGGAATTAAGATATCTTGGTTCCGTTCTTCAGCTGAACTTACCTTGGTACCTTGGTGGACAGAGCAATTAGATCGCTTTAGACAACTCATTATTGCCCCTGTTTCTAATGTCGCATGTAATTAATCCTTTGTTTCGTATGCAAATATTTATGAGTTAGCAGTTATTGTCAAATGCATATATCACAAATTTGAACCTTGGACGTTCTTCGCAAAACAAAACAGAAAAGGAAAAACAATTGGCAATTTTAACTGAAAAGTGTATTTGTATTGATTTTTGAATTGCCTGTAAATAGGCGTTTATGTACAAGAGGCTGACGTCCTAGTAAGAGAACGCCGCCGAATAGGAGTTTATACAAATTTGTACAAAGGAAAAATAAAACAGCTGTGTGAAAAGAATGATCCCACTGGGTTCCCACTCTGCTATCGCCTTTATATCTTCGAGCGTCTCATCACTTGATGACCTAGCTGAAGATGAAGTTGATTGATCGATGTCGTCTGAACTTGATGCTGATACCGGATTCTGGATGCGAAGTGATCCAATGAGACATAGTATTACACTTTATCCCTAACTTTTGCCTGGACCGCCCTTTCGGGTTTTCAGTCCACCGGGATACCCATTTTTTGCCCAAGCCGCCTTCTCAGGTTTTCGAATTGCCGGGTGTACAGATTTTTTCAATTTCATCTCTTCATTTTGCCCGAACCCTTTTGGTTCGCCGGGAAGCCCTAATTTTTGCCTAGGTATGTCAACCTAGCGGGTCTTTTATCATGCGTAGTATCTTTTTACTATGTCTGCATTGGCGGGGTGAGGAAGGTCGTCACCATCCATGTTGGTTAGAATCATGGCTCCTCCTGAGAACACATGTTTAACCACAAATGGCCCTTCGTACGTAGGGGTCCATTTTCCCCTTGGATCACTCTGAGGGAGAATGATGCGCTTGATTACCAGATCCCCAACTTGATACTCTTGTGGTCTGACCTTTTTGTTAAATGCCCTGATCATCCGCTTTTGATACGTCTGACCATGACAAATAGCAGCAAATCTCTTTTCATCAATTAGGTTTAGCTGATCAAGTCGTGTCTGGATCCAATCATCTTCACTCAGATCTGCATCCTTCATTATCCGGAGAGAGGGTATCTGCACTTCGATCGGTAAGACTGCCTCCATACCGTAGACCAGGGAGAAAGGAGTTGCCCCGGTTGACGTCCTTGCTGAGGTGCGGTACCCATGAAGAGCGAACGGTAACATCTCGTGCCAATCTTTATAAGTCACTGTCATCTTCTGCACAATTTTCTTGATATTCTTATTCGTTGCTTCTACAGCCCCATTCATCTTCGGCCGGTAAGGAGAAGAATTGTGGTGCTGTATTTTGAATTGCTCGCAGAGCTCAGTGATCATCTTGTTATTGAGATTGGTACCGTTGTCCGTAATGATCCTTTCCGGGACGCCGTATCGGCAGATCAGGTTATGCCGAATGAACCGTGCCACGACATTCTTGGTTACCGTAGCGTAGGAAGCTGCTTCAACCCACTTTGTAGAGTAATCAATTGCTACCAGGATGAAGCGATGCCCATTGGATGCTGTAGGTCTGATCTCACCGATCATGTCAATGCCCCACATTGCGAAAGGCCAAGGTGCAGTCAAGACATTCAGAGGAACTGGAGGAACATGCACCTTATCAGCGTAAATATGGCACTTGTGACACGTCCGAGAATGTTGGTAACAATCAGCTTCCATTGTGGACCAGAAATACCCTGCCCGAAGGATCTTCTTAGCCATAGTGTGTCCACTGGAATGTGTCCCGAAGGTCCCTTCATGTAGCTCTTCCATGATCCTTTCTGCTTCAGTCTTGTCCACACAACGCAGTAAGGTCGAATCATGGTTTCGCTTGTACAGAACGCCGTTGCTAAGGAAGAACTTTGCTGCGAATCTTCTCAGAAACTTCTTATCGTTGATAGATGCACCTTCAGGGTATTCCTGAGCTTCCAAATATCTCTTCACCTCATGGTACCAAGGCTTCTCAGTCACCAATTCAGTTTCAAGATCACAACAGTATGCCGGTTCGTCCAGTTTCCAGATGATGACCCGGGGAGCCTCATTGTCCCATTTGACTTTGAACATAGAAGACATCGTAGCTAACGCGTCCGCCAACTGGTTTTCTTCTCTTGGGAAATGTTCAAAAGTTATCTCTGTGAAATGGGGGATCATTGTCAACACACATTCTCTGTAAGGAATAAGATTCGGATGTTTCGTATCCCACTCCCCTTTGATCTGATTGATCACGAGAGCGGAATCTCCGAAGACACTCAGAAACTTGATCCTTAAGTCAATCGCAGCTCGGAGTCCCATCATGCACGCCTCATACTCTGCCATGTTGTTGGTGCAGTTGAAACATAGCCGGGCAGTAAGTGGAGTATGAGTGCCTTGAGGGGATATGATCACAGCGCCGATACCGTTACCCAAAGCATTGGAGGCTCCATCAAAGTGCATAGACCATCGGGATCCTTCCTCAGGTCCTTCATCCGGTCCAGGTACTTCACAATCAGTCACTATCATGATACTCTCGTCAGGAAATTCAAAGTTCATTGACTGATAGTCGTCTACTGCCTGGTGTGCCAAGTGGTCTGTCAATACACTTCCCTTGATGGCTTTCTGAGTCGTGTACTGGATGTCGTATTCTGTCAAGATCATTTGCCATCTTGCTATTCTCCCAGACAGAGCAGGTTTTTCAAATATGTACTTTATTGGATCCATTTTTGAAATCAACAAGGTAGTGTGAGTCAGCATATACTGTCTCAGCCGGCGAGCAACCCATACCAAAGCGCAGCAAGTTTTCTCAAGCAGTGAGTATCGGGTCTCACAGTCGGTAAACTTTTTGCTAAGGTAATAAATGGCATGCTCTTTTCGGCCAGACTCGTCATGCTGCCCCAGCACACACCCCATTGAGTTGTCAAGTACTGTCAGGTATAATATCAGAGGTCTCCCTTCAACCGGTGGCATAAGAATGGGTGGTTCCTTGAGATCCTCCTTGATTCTGTCAAAAGCAGCCTGACATTCATCATTCCAACGTACTACCTGATCTTTCTTCAGCAGCTTGAAGATTGGCTCACAGGTAGCAGTTAGGTGCGAGATGAATCGAGCAATGTAATTCAGGCGTCCTAGAAAGCCTCTGACTTCTTTCTCTGTCTTAGGAGCTGGCATCTCTTGAATGGCTTTAACCTTGGCAGGGTCCACTTGAATGCCCTTATCACTTACAACGAAGCCTAACAGCTTTCCAGATCTAACCCCGAAGGTGCACTTGTTCGGGTTCAACCTTAGCTTGTACAGTTTCAGACGGTCAAATAGTTTCTGCAGATGATCAAGGTGTTCTTCCCCAGTTTGGGACCTTGCAATCATGTCGTCAACATATACTTCTATCTCATGATGGATCATGTCATGAAATAAAGCAACCATGGCACGTTGGTAGGTTGCCCCAGCATTTTTCAGTCCAAAAGGCATGACCTTGTAGCAGAAGGTGCCCCACTGAGTAACAAAGGTAGTCTTTTCCATGTCTTCAGGAGCCATCTTGATCTGATTATACCCTGAAAAACCATCCATGAAAGAGAACACCTTATGCTGAGCAGTATTATCAACCAGGACGTCAATGTGAGGTAGGGGAAAGTCATCCTTGGGGCTGGCCCTGTTCAGATCCCTGTAATCGACACACATTCTGACCTTACCGTCTTTCTTTGGTACCGACACCACATTAGCAACCCACTGAGGGTAAGAAGTCACTGCAAGAAACCCGACATCAAACTGTTTCATAACCTCGGCTTTGATCTTTTCAGACATCTCTGGATGCATACGACGAACCTTTTGCTTAACCGGAGGGCAGTCTTCCTTAGTAGGCAAGTGATGGACCACAATGTCGGTATCCAACCCGGGCATGTCTTCGTAGGACCAGGCGAATATTTCCATGTAGTCATGTAACATCTGAATCAACCGTTGCTTCACGCCGAGCTCTAGGTTGGCACCAATCTTGACTTCCTTACGGTCCGTCTCAGTACCCAGATTTATTGTCTCCACTGGCTCTTCATGTGGTTGAATTGCCCTCTCTTCCTGGAGTAACAGTCTTGCAAGCTCGCCAGGCACTTCACAATCATCTTCACCTTCGTCTTCGGCTAAGTTGATCGGATTTTCGAAGTCATAACTGGCAGTAGCAGAGTCGTTACCAGTGAGATCCAGAGTGGATTGAAACCTGTATGAGTGAGTGTGTGTAAATACAGCTGTTTTGCAATATATGTAAAGAAAGAAAGAAAAGGAGCGCAAGATTTGAAATGTGAAAAACGTCCAATGCTTTTATTTATGATATATGACAGTGACAAACAAAAGCCCTCATAAATAAGACCACGGTGCCCCGGGTAAGGCACCGGGCCATACAGTTTCAAATTATTGTTTATTACAAATCCAAAACAAAGAAGTTCATTACTGGGTGACAAAAGTTATGGGTGTAAAGTCTTTAGCAGTCCAATTAGTCAATCCACCATCAGTCGTCGGGTAGATCCAGCTATCAAACTCTGACTCTTCCACTTCGTCTTCTTCTCCAATAACATTCACTCCTGAGTGGGTGATGAGCACAGGAGGTCTTCCAATTCTCGCCTTGCGCACAGCCTTCTGAGCCTCTGCAGTGAAACCCAGCCCAAACTTGTTAGTTTTAGGAGTAAAATCAGGGAGCTTGCCCCAGTTTGCACATTCACCTCTTTCAATCATAGCCCGGGCGTCCTTTAAGGAGGCCATCCTCAAAGGAGAAACCTCTTCGACCACTGCTTCTGCTGCTGCCAATGTTTGTGGCACCTCTTCAAAATGTTGAAAGGGGGTCTCAATGAACTCCCCATCCATTTCCACGTACCTGAAGGAGTTGAGGTGGCTGACCATGTATTCCTCTTCTCCTTTCACTGTTACAATCTTCCCCCTGACCGGGTACTTGAGCTTCTGATGCAACGTGGAGGTCACAGCTCCAGCCTTGTGGATCCACGGGCGACCCAGCAGACAAGAATAGGATGGATGGATGTCCATCACATAGAATTTTGAATCAAAGACCTGTGACCCAACTCTGATTGGGATGTCAACTTCACCATGTACCATTATTTTGGACCCGTCAAAGGCCCGGACAATAATGTTACTTGGTTTGAGCTCCATCCCCTCACAGTCCAGCCTGTCCAGAGCTTTCTTGGGTAGCACGTTTAATGAAGAACCAGTGTCAACCAGAACATGAGTGAGAGTAGTGCCCCTGCACTCAATAGAGACATGCAGGGCATCATTATGGTTCTTCCCCTTGGCTGTCAGATCAGCATCAGAGAAACCCAGGCCATTGTCAGCAGTTAGGTTGGCCACACAGTCGGTGAACTGATCAGCAGACGTCTCTTGGGGTACGTGGGCTGTCTTTAAGAAAGCAATCAGGGCCTTGGCGTGGGCCTCTGAACACAGCAACAGTGACAACATGGAGATTTTGGAGGGGGTGTGCCCCAGCTGTTCGACAACGTTGAAATCACTTTTCTTAATTATCTTGAGGATCTCTTCCATCTCCTACTTGGAAGCCTCAACAATGGTCTTTGGTGCCTCCGTCCGGGCAGGCACATCAGCAACAATCCCCTTACCCCGAGCATCAGATGACTCGGCAGCAGGGGTGGAAACTTGGTTAGGGGAAGAGACAAACACACTGGCAGGTGTGATGATCAAAGGCCTCTGAATTACCGGAGGAGCAATGTCTGGTGAGAACAGTCTTCCACTACGAGTGACCTTAGCAGGCCCAGTGATGTTGGTGACACCAGTATCAGTGTTGAACTCTTGTTTCACACCCAGAACATAAACATCTGCCCCATAGTGCCATGGGACAGCCTTATCAGACTTGTAGGGGATGGGCCCTGGAACAGTAATGGTGATGGGAGCAATCTTGTGGACAGGCAAAATTTGGACAGGCTTCTTTGAAGGAGCCTTGGAAGGGTTGTTGAAGATGGTAACAATTGAAACTTCTTCAACAGGAGCAGCAGGAACAGCAGTCTTTCTGAACAAAATCTCTTTACTATCCATCAGGTTTTGGACGCCTGATTTCAGCAAAGAACAACCAGCAGGGGAAGCAACACATAGAGGGCAACCTTTGCTACATCTCGAAAATAAACCGGCTAGCAACAGGTTCCTCTTGACCGTCAGCAGCGGAGTAGCAACATCATCCACCGAAGCTACATACAAATCCTCCTCAACAGCATTTACTCCATGCTGGGGCATGGGAGCGGTAACAACATTTGGCCTCTCGGGCGCCTCAAACTGTATCTCCTTTGCATCAATAAGGTGCTGAACCTTATTCTTTAGGGCCCAACAGTCATCCGTGTTATGCCCCGGGCTATCGGAGTGATAAGCGCAACGGGCGTTGGGGTTGAACCTGGGGGATGTAATATTCACAACCTTCGGGGCCTCTCTAACAGTCACCAAGCTGGCTGATAACAGTTGCGGCAGGATCTGAGAGAGAGTCATGCTGAGTCGAGTATACTGCCGTTTGGGCCTCTCAGCTCTGGGTTGGTTGTACTGTTGTGGAGCAGCAGCAGGCTTAGAAATAACCACCGCGTTGACAGCTTGGCGGTGTTCAGGTTTGTTTTGCCTTCTTGGGCCATGCACAACACTAGCCTCTTTCTTGAAGGGCTTCTTTTCAGCATTTGAGGAGGCAACCTTCTGTATCTTCCCTGATTTTATACCAGCCTCGATCCTCTCACCAGTTAGGATCAGATCAGTAAACCCAGCAGAGGAATTACCATTGAGATGATTGAAAAATGGACCAGAAAGGGTCCCCAAGAACATATCCACCAGTTCCCGGTCCGTCAATGGTGGCTGCACCCTGCCAGTCAGATCTCTCCATTTCTGTGCGTACTCCTTAAAACCTTCACCCGACCCTAGCGACATACCCTGGAGTTGGGTACGCGTAGGAGCAAGGTCGGAATTATATTGATACTGCTTGTAAAAAGCAGTGGCCAGATCCTCCCAGTTACGAATGTTGGTTCCATCCAGCTGATAGAACCATTCGAGGTGAGTCCCTGAAAGACTCTCCTGGAAGAAGTGGATCCATAAGTTCCTATCTGCTGTGTAAGGCTGGATCTTCCTTACATAAGAACGGAGGTGCATCTTGGGACAGGAAGCCCCGTCATACTTCACAAAGGCAGGCGCCTTGAACTTGTGTGGAATCACCACCCCAGTAGATAACCCCAAGTCTCTGAAATCCAGTCCAGGCATACGCTGAATTTCCATAGCATTTAACCTGTCCTCCAGCTTCTTGTACCGGTCCTCAGCAGGAGGGTACTTTTCGTCGTTGAAGTCTATTTCAGTATCAGAGACCACAGGAGTAGGGACTTCCCTTTCTTGGTGACTACCTTCCCCCACAGATGGAGTAGTCCTCTCAGCTTCATTTTGTAAAGTATTCCCGAGTCTGCGCCCAGTGTTGAATAGCACAGTCCTCTTCTTCTTTTTATTCTTCTTTAGGAGCATAGCCTTCAGCTCTTGTTGACCCTGAGCCAAACCCTTGATCAGCTCTTGAAATTGTGCGTTCTGCGCCTGAAGGGCCTTGATAGACGTCTCGGTTGATGATTCAGGATTCATGATGCTGAAATAAACAGCGAAGAACAGTAAGCAACCTGAAAAGAAAAGTACCTGTGATGCACATGATGAATGATATGTGTTTATGCAATGCATTCAAGGGTTCGAAAATTCAAATTTGTTGTAGACAAAAAAGGAACACACGTTATTATTAAGGAAATAATTGTTTGATACATCAAAGCCTCATGGGCAAACATTACAAAGAAGATCAATCCCAAAAGACACTACGCATCCTCTTCGGAGTAATATAGGTATTGAGATTCCTTTCCTCGTGCAGTAGGCGGGTGAGCTCCAGGACCTTCTTCTCACTAGCATGTAGACTGGTCTCCAGAGAATTCCGTTCTTCCTTAAGCTGGATCCAGCTCTTCTGCATCTATTCCCAGGACGTGGGCATGTCAGGATGTTGAATGGTGTAGGACACCTCTCCTTCCAAGTCTGGCTCTTTGATCACTGGGAGAACATGAGGATATGGCATCACCAGCTTCTGGGAGCGGGCTCATACCCACTTGAGATAAGGCTCCAATGGGATGGAGTTCCTGTGCCCCAGGGTCTTGCTGTCTATCTTGCTGGGCATCCTCCAAGCCCTGATAAATTTCTGGCGAAGTCCTTGTGCATCGTTGTCGAAGTCAAAAACTATGTCAGGAATTAACATGTCATGTGGGCCGTCCCTCCGAGCATAACCAAACTGTCTCCAAGCCAGGCATGGGTTGTAAGTAATACCTCCTCTGATTCCAAGTAAAGGAACATTAGGGTACTCCCCGCAACGATCAATGATAGTGACATCCTCTCTGGACCGAGAGCACCAATGTATATCTGCATGTGTAAGAGTCATCAATCGTTGTGACCACCTCAAACCCCGCTCATTCTTCAAAACTGATTGTGGAAGGTGCGAAATAAACCACCTTCCCAGGAGGGGAGTGCAGCACATAAGAACACCCCTTTTTCTCATGGTTCGAGTGTAACATGAGTGAAGGATGTCCCCCAGCAACGTAGGTATAGGATTCCTGGACATGAAGACCTTGACAGCACTGATATCTATAAGCTGATCTGGTTTAGGGAACAACACCAACCCATAGACAAGGAGGGCTACAACTTCTTCAAAGGCTTGTAGGTCAAGGGAATTCCAACACTCTTGGGCCTTCTCGAACAGAAACTTTGCCAAGAACCCTTTGATACCATTTCTGGCTTCCCAATGCCCCTTGATGTCAGATGGTTGTAGGCATAATGCTTTAGCTACTTCTTCAAGTTTTGGTTCCCTTTCCGTACCATTGTAGGGTAGTTGATTGAGAATGGGAATCTTCAGAAGCTGGGAAAACTCTTCTAAAGTAGGCACCAGCTGATAATCCTGGAAAGTAAAACAGTGATGCAGAGGGTCAAAAAACTGGAAGAGGACCTTTACCATCTCTTCCTCAATATTGGTATTGACCAAGCTGATGAGTCTACCATGCCTTTCACTGAATGACGAGTTCTCGGGAATCCTGGATGTGAGCTCCTTAAGCTGAGGAGGGACCCTTACAAGGTTGATCTGAATTGTCTTTCTGCGGATAGTTTCCATGTCCTACAAAACAAAAACAAGGATGAAGATTCGAACCCCTGAAATGGTTACTGGATGCATATGATGCTGTATGATGTTATGATGCTATGATTAAACACACCACAAATATTTACAAAGGCAAACATGTAAGGCACACAAGTCACACAAGACAAGCCCTTAGAGCATGGGGTCTGGGTATTACCCTCTTGAAGTTGGTGGGCTCAAACCTGTCCTATCAAAGTAACCGGGTTCTAAGGATCTCAATATCATTGGATTGCTTTCATTGTTCATTGTTTCGATTTAGCCACTGACTGGCGATCAAAATATCCCAAGAAAACAACCCTCAATTGAGTGTAGTATCGAGTATCAACCGACTTCGGAGTACACCAAAGTAGTTATCTCACTACCCTAAAGAGGCCAAGATGGTTCAATTAAGGTTCCTAAGGTCTGTTGATGCTTCACGACACCACGCGGAGGCCCCGTACTCTCCTTGATTAACTCAAGGGTTACCGGTACACACCAAAGTGCCACATCAACGTAGCAGACTGCTTCAACCATGTCGGTATACCCCTCACAGTTCCCTCACAGCCTTGTTGCTACTTTCTAAGAAGGTATCCCCAGATCCGGGTTAGGATCTATAGAACTCCCGAGACAGTCCCACAATTTAAAGCAAACAAGTCAAAGTAATTGAAAACACAGTGATCTTAGTCCTAAGGTACACCTCACTTTAAAATCTCCCCAGCAGAGTCGCCAGTTCTGTGATCGGTGGATCTGGAACTGACTGTTTAACACTGGTTTCGCGAAATGTCGCGGTAAGCAAGAGTCGCCACCGTCTTTTATTTTCTCCAAACAAGGGAAAGGACAAAAGCACGGAAAAATTCCTTATAGAGATTGCTCTCGGTTCGGGAGGTAGATTTATAGAAAGGGAAGGTGTTAGCACCCTTTCTATCCATGGTTATCCATGGGCTCTTAGATACTTTCTCATTGTGTTTTCAAAATATTTGTTTGCTTTTCAAGTGTGAGTGGGTTTGAAAGAGTTTCTTTGAAAGTTTCAGATCGACTCTTGTATCAGTCCTCAAGAGTGTTTGAAAAGTTGTTTTGAAAGCTTTTTGAGTGTAAGGTGTGAAAAGTATTTTGATTTGTTTTTGAAAAGAGCAAGTATCCATGAGTCATCTACCTACCCTAAGGAATTAGTCTGTGTAAATGTCCTTAAGGTAGTGCCATCCCACCATTGAGAGGTAGGTAGCACCACCGTTGGAGGTGTTCGGGTCAATTCGAGGTTCGGGACATGGTGATCACCAGAGCAATAGGAAGATACCTTAGAAGCTACCCTCATGCCAGGTTCCCGGATCATGAGGACTTACTAAAACATCCTCTACTCGACGATCACCTTTCGAGGGGCAAGGCAACAGTGAGGCGTACCCTAGGGGTGGTGTGTGATTTGTGTGTCGTTTTCAGATATTTTATCTTGTTCATGTCGTGGGTGATCTACGCTTTTGTTTTTATTTTAACATTCATTCTTGCATGCAATTTATTAGCAGTTAAAAAGTTGCGAGAAATATAAAGTTCCTAAACTATTACAAAGGCGCGGGTCCACATCGCCAAATTAATCCAGACCCGATTTAAAATAAAGTGCAGAAAGTAAATGCCTAATTAACTATTACAGGGCTTTGGAGCAAGTACATTATATTCACAAAAAGAAATAAATAAAACGCGCGAAACAAAAATGTAATCGAATGCGAGGGCGTTGGACCCTTTAAAGGAATTAAAATAAAATTATTAAAATAATTAAGTTAAATAAAGGAAATGACTTATTTTTTATGTTTTTGTATTTATGACATTAAAGAAAATTAAATTAATTAAAAGTCAAATAATTCTAGTTCTAATTATTTTTTAATTTATTAAAGAAAATGCATTAAAGTTAAAACCTAGAATTAAAACTAAATTGATTATAAAATTTATTTACAAAATTAATGGTTAATGATACTTATAATAAAATATTTAATTAAAAAAAAAGATAAAAGAAATGCTAAAGGTCTATTTTTTATATTTTTTAGTTATTAACAAAAAAAACATTAAAATTAAGAACCTAAAATTAAAACTAAATTACTTATTGAATTTATTTAAAAAAAAAAGGGTCATTGATGAATTAAATCAAAATAAAACATATTTTGATTTTTTATGATTTTATGATTTTTTTGGTTTTTTATATTATGAAAATATTAATTTAAAGAATTAAATAAGAATTAAACAAAACAAATGAAAATAGAAAAAAGAATAGAAGAGAGCAAACCAAGAGGGGGGGTGTTGTCCCCAAACTGGAGGAATTGCCTAGCAATTAGGCCCATTTGTTTCAAGGCCTTTTTGACTTTTCCTGGAAGCGTGTGTACGCGTTGACTGGTGAGTATGATGTTCTTCAAACATTGGCCTTTGGATTGCCCTCAGTGGCCATGTGGCGTGCCTGGATTGTGAGCGTATGGTGGACGCTTGGAGAGAAACTGCATAGGATGATATTGAAACAAAATATATGAATAAAGTGAGGGGACCTGGGATTCGAACCCAGGTCCCAGTGTTTACCAACCAATGCCTTAACCAACTGATCCACCAACGCGCCTTGTATATAATATAAGAAACAAATAATATAAAATAAAATACACGTTAGTGTTATAAAATAAAAAAAAAGCGCGCTGGATTCAAACCAACCACTCCCACCGTGCCACGCAGTCGTCTTCCCCAAGGTACCTGTAATGAAAATGAAATAGCGGGGGTTTTAAACCCCCCCAAAACGCAAGCTTTTTGAGAATAGCGAATAGGCCATGGTGGAAAAGAAATAGGGCGCGATGGTTCAAATCCACTCAGTGGAAGGTCCTAATTTTAATGGTAGAAATCTTAGGTTCCAATTGTTCCTGGTATGCAAAGCCCTAAAATCAGAACTCTGAAACCCTAAGCGATGGCCATGGTGAAATCGTGCACAGGCTTGGAAAACCCAATTAAATCATGCTAACAGCTTCAGAACAGTCACATTAGTCCAAATCCATGATCAAAAATGACAAATATGGCATGAATATTAAAATGTGAATATCAAAAATTTCAAGGAAAGTTGGACTTGGTTATACCTGTTCTTTGCGTTTGAAGGTCTGAATTTGATTGTTATCGCTTCCTTAGGGTGTCAGCAACTTGTTTGGATGAGAATGAGAGTCTGAAACAGGCTCTAGAGGTGTTTTCAGTTTTGAAAAATCTTGGCCAAAATGCAAGTTTGTTCTGAGTGTTGGGGCGCAGCTTAGGTCTCAATGTTGCTTCTGATCACTTGCCTAGGTCTTATGCAACATGTATGAAGAGGAATTATGGCCTCATAATGCAGAGCATTCAAGTTCAAGATTCTCCATAAACCTCCATAACCAAACTTCCATTTTTGAACCATTTTTTAAATTCTTGCTCCATTTGGCCCCTTGCACGAATTTGGCATATGCTTAATGGTAATTCAAGGTCCATCAAAGTCAGATATCCTCTTTAATTAGGCTTTTTGATTTTCCTTTGATTTTAAAAGATTTAAAATTAATTAAATCTAATAAAATCAATTAAAAATGAAAAAATTAATTAAAAAATTTGAAATAAAAGGTGGGACACGTGGGAATCATGGCCAAGTTAATTCAAGTGGAAAAAGTGGGCCCCTTTTGTCAAAAATGAAGTTTCAAGGATAAATGATTTTGGCCATTTCACAAAAATTTCCCAACTTCTCCAATGCATATCTTGCTCAATTTTTAAGATTTGATCATGTTCTTGGACATTTTGGAAAGGTCTTGAAGTCCTCTAACCAATGTCTTTGGTCCCATGTCATTTTGATTTACCAATCTCAAGTTATGGTCTTTGACTTAAAGTCCCTTTTTGTTGACTTTTGAAAATGACCTATAATGTTGAAATTGATAACTTTTTGTGAGAGCATTTCTTGGACTTGGGGTATGAAGATGAGTTGTAGGAAATGTCTCCCCCTTCAAGATGAGCATTGGATGGGATTTTTCTGATGAACCATGAAAAAGTTATGCCTTGGTCAAGTTACAGTTGACTTTTCAGTTGTCCAAAAATAGAAACTTTTGCATCTTGAGACTTTTTGAGCCATGCTTTTGAGAATCATGATCAAGCATTGATCAAATGATGTTTGTGGCTTCAAAATAAGATGTTGACCAAATTTTTTGACTTTTGACTGCCAAATGACCATTTTGCCCCTACAGGTGACTGTTGAGCAATTAGGGTTTTTGACTGTGCAACTTGACCTTGTGAGCCTTGAAACTTGACATGTAGGTGCTTGACAATGTGTATGAGCATATGTGACTTGATTGAGCCCTTGAAAACCTCAACTTCCTTGCTAGAACCAAAACCCTAGTTTGACTGGCTTAGGAGGATGGTTGACTGTGTAGCCCTTGAGTAGACTTTGAACCATTTGCTTGTCATAACTTTGAAGATTATGGGAGGGAAAATTTTGGGGTACAACAGTGGAGTTGAAAATTTCTGTGCCCACTTTGATAGGAATGTCCACTTCTCCATGAATCATCCTCTTAGAACCGTCGAAGGCTCTAACAACAATGTTACTAGGCTTCAGGGTCAAACCTTCGCAGTCCAGTTTATCCAACGCCTTCTTCGGTAGTACATTCAAAGATGAACCGGTATCCACCAGGACATGGGCAAGTGTGGTTCCCCTGCATTCTACTGAGACATGCAGCGCATCGTTGTGTTTCCTTCCCTTAGGGGTCAAATCAACATCAGAAAAACCAAGACCATTATCAGCAGTAAGGCTAGCCACGCACTCTTGAAACTGGACAGCTGAAGTTTCTTGAGGCACATGAGCCATATTTAGAAATTTGATTAAGGCCTTAGCATGAGCCTCAGAGCAGAGTAGCAGAGCCAACATGGAGATTTTGGAAGGGGTCTGCCCTAGCTGTTCCATGACGTCGTAGTCGCTCTTCTTGATTATCTTTAAGATTTCTTCCATCTCTTTCTGGGTGGTCTCGGGGATTACCACAGTCTGAGCCTTCGTCCTGACAGGCGCTTCTAGTATCCCCTTACCTTTATTGGAAGTAACATCATAGGGTCCAGCTTCGGGTACATCAACTTCTTCAATTATCGGGCTTTGCACAGATGGCTTGATAGGCACAGAAACTCTCGAGGGTCCGAAGACTGCTCGTGGAGGAGCAATCACCGGAGAAAATATCCTTCCGCTGCGAGTTATCTTGCTCGTTCCCGTAATATTCCATATATCGGGGGTTTCATCATCGAAATTCTCTTGGACTGATTCAATCTGTTTGACACCATGGTAGAAGATTTCTCCTCCGTAGTTCCATGGTATCGTCTTGTTAGATTTATACGGGACAGGCCCCGACATGGTGATTTTTAATGGCACAAACTTAGGATCAGGCGTAATCTTGACAGGCCTTTTGCAGGCCTTGGGAAGATTGTCGGAGATGGTTATTATTGCAATGTCATTGGTTGAGGTAACAAAGGTAGCAGGAGTATCAGGAATGATAGTATCAAAAGGAGTCTTTTGAAAGAGTATCTCTTGGATATCCATCAGGCGTTGGATGCCTGATTTCAACAGTGGGCAGTCAGCTCACAAGTTTAAACAAAAGTAACAGTCTTTTCCACAGCCTGGGAATATTCTGGCTCTCATCAAATTCACTTTAATCAATAGTAACAGAGTCAAAAGGTCAGCAACATTGGTAACATGAAGGTCTTCCATAACGGCATGAACATTATGACCGTGCTTCGGCATTGGGGCAGAAATCACATTTGGATTTTTGGGCGCATCGAATTCTACCTTCTTGGCGTCGATCAGGTCTTGGATTTTGTTCTTAAGAGCCCAACAGTTATTGGTATAATGCCCTACACTGTCAGAGTGGTAAGCACATTTTGCATTGGAGTGGTAATATGGAGAAGAGGTATTAGGGTTCTTTGCCGCTTCCTTCAAATTGGTAAGATTCAGCTTTAGCAAACGAGGGAGTACTTGAGCTGGTGTCATGTTGATTCGGGTGAATTGTCGTTGTGGCCTTTCTACCCTTTGCTGAATAGATCTTGGCTGATTGCTGCAAGGTTGATCATTTGAAGAGTTTTGGATCATCACAACCCCCACAGTTGGTTGGCGCTTGGTTCTTCCTTGGCTTTTCTGAGAATAAACAGCAGAAGCTTCCTTCTTAGCTGAGAAGGTCTTCTTAATAGTAGTGGACGTGGAGGCATCCTTCTGAATCTTACCACTTTTAATGCCAGCCTCAACCCTTTCACCGGTCAGAATTAATTCGGTGAATCCTGCAGAGGAACTTCCGGTTAAATGATTGAAGAAAGGGCCAGACAGGGTCCCTAAAAACATGTCAACCAGCTCTCTATCCGACAAAGGTGGCTGCACCCTTCCAGCCAGATCACGCCACTTCTGGGAATACTCTTTAAATCCCTCGTTAGAAGCCATACCCATACTCTGCAGTTGAGTACGAGTGGGCGCTAAATCAGCGTTGTATTGGTATTGTCGGTAGAAAGCAGCAGCTAAGTCTTCCTAGTTGTGAACATCAGATCTCTCAAGTTGATAGAACCAGTCCAATTGTGTGCCTGAAAAACTGTCTTGGAAAAAATGGACCCAAAGATCTTTATCAGAAGAGTGGGGTTGGATCTTTCTAACGTAGGATCTCAGATGCATTTTTGGACAGGACAAATCGTCATACTTAGCAAATGTAGGAACTTTGAACTTGGGAGGAATGACGATCCCAGCGACCAACCCAAGTTCTTCGAAGTCTAAACCAGGTACCCTTTGCAACTCCATGGCTGCCAACCGATCCTCAAGATTTTTAAATTTATCATCCACCGAGGGATATTGCTGTTCGGAGTAATCTTCATCCTCTTCCTCTTCTTCTTCTTCAACCTCAGATTCAGAAGGCATCGCAGTTCCTTTTCCTTTACCAGCCCCTTCATCAGACGTTGAGGGGAACTCGAGAACTTTGCTAGCATGGTTTTCAAACCTCCTTCCCATAATGACCATACCAGGTCTTTTCTTATTTTTCTCTTTATCTTTCTCCAACAGTGCTTTAAGGTCCTCTTGACCCTTTCCTAAGGTCATGAGGAGTTGTTGGAATTGAGAATTTTGTGCTTGCATATCCTTAACCGTCTGCTCCAAATCCATCTTGCTGAAATAAACAGCAGAAAGATAAGGAAACCTGGTGTGAAGACCTGTTTATGCATATGATGAATGATATGTTATTCATGTAATGCATTCAAGGATTCAGAAATTCAAATTTGTTGCAAACAAAAGAACATACGTCATATTAAGAAGAAATTGGTTAGTATATAAGTGCCCCATGGGCAAAATATTACAAAATTCTTAATGTAAAAAGACATTGCGCATCCTTTTTGGCTCGAGGTAAGTGTTGAGAGTTTCCTCCTCATGAAGTCGGCGGGTAAGCTCCAAAACCTTCTTCTCACTGGCATAGAAGCTGGCTTCAAAAGTATTTTGTTCTTCTTTGAGTTGGATCCAACTCTTTTACAATTCTTCCAATGATGTTGGCATGTCAGGATGTATGAGGGTGTATGGAACCTCTCCTTCCATAACAGGCTCTTTGATCACGGGGAGAATGTGAGGGTATGGCATCATAAGATTCTGGGCGCGGGTTCGAACCCACTTGAGATAAGGCTCAAGGGGGATGGAATGCTTGTGCCCCAGTGTCTTACTATCCACTTTGTTGGGCATCCTCCAAGCTCTGATGAACCTTTGTTGAAGTCCTTGCGCATCGTTATCAAAGTCAAAAACTAGGTCAGGAATCAGCATATCATGAGGGCCATCTCTTCAGGCATACCCAAATTGCCTTAGAGCTAAACAAGGGTTGTAGGTAATGCCTCCCCTAATGCCAAGTAGTGGGACATTAGGGAATTCCCCACAACGATCAATGATGATGACATTTTCTCTGGACCGAGAACACCAATGAACATCAGAATGTGTGAGGGTCATCAACCATTGTGACCACCTTAAACCCTGCTCATTCTTCAAAATTTATTGTGGAAGGTGAGAAATAAACCACCTTGCTAGGAGAGGAGTACAGCACATGAGAACACCTCTTTTCCTCATTGTTCGTATGTAAAATGAGTGTAGGATGTCCCCAAGCAATGTAGGCACAGGATTCCGAGATATGAAAATCTTGACAGCATTCACATCTATAAGTTGATCAGGGTTTAGGAACAATACCAATCCATAGATGAGAAGTGCTACAATCTCCTCAAAAGCTTGTATATCTAGAGAATTCCAGCAGTCTTGTGCCTTCTCAAACAGGAACTTTGCCAAGAAACCCTTGACACCACTTCTGGTTTCCCAATGACCTTTGATATAAGATGGTTGCAAGTGTAAGGCTTGAGCAACATCTTCAGGCTTTGGTTCTTTTTCCATACCGTTGTAGGGTAGTTGATGAAGAATAGGAATCCTCAGAAGTTGAGAAAATTCCTCCAAAGTAGGTACTAGTTGATAATCAGGGAAGGTGAAACAGTGGTGTAGGGGGTCAAAGAACTGGAAGAGGACTTTCACCATATCTTCTTCAATGTTGGAGTTGACCAAGTTGAGAAGTCTACCATGTCTTTCACTGAAGAGAGAATTCTCTGGAATCTTGGAAGTAAGCTCCTTGAGCTGAGGAGGGATTCTCACAAGGTTGACTTGAATTGTTTTCCTGCGAAGAGATTCCATGACCTACAAAACAAGAACAAAGATGAAGATCCAAACCCTTGAAATGGTTAGTGGATGCATATGATGCTTTATTATGTTCATGATGTATGCACAAACATATGTACAAGCAAGTCACATAAGATCCTAGTTTCAGGCTTGCATGAGGTTTCATAGGTAAGTACCCTCTTGAAGTTAGTTGGCTCAACCTGTCCTATAAATAGTAACCGGGTTCTAAGGAGCTCAATATCACTGGATTATTTTCTATGTTCATTGTTTTGGTTTAGCCACTTAACTGGCAACCAAAATATTCCAAGAAAATAACCCTCAATGAGTGTAGTATCGAGTATCTACCAACTTCGGACTGCACCAAAGTCGGTCATCTCACTACCCCTAATAAGGCCAAGATGGTCAAGTAAGGTTCTAAGAGTTCATTAGTGCTTCATGACATCACTTAGCGGCCCCGTATTCTCTTTGATTGACTCAACGGCTACCGATACTCACAAATATGTCGCACTAATATAGCTATTGCTTCAACCATGTCGGTATACCCCGCACAATTTCCACAACGTATTGCTATTTACCTATGAATGTTTCCCAAAAATCCGGGTGAAGGATTCAAACCCAAACAAGAGAACCAAATGTAAAGCAATCAAAGCAATCAAGACATGCAAAGGTGATCTAAACCCTAAGGTTACTCCACTTTTAAAGGTTTCCCCAACAGAGTCGACAGTTCTGTGATACGGTGGGAGAACTGACTTGAGGTTTTGCGTTTGTGTTTGCAAATGTTTCGGTTTAGCAAGAGTCGCCACCGACTTTTTATTTTATCCTAAGGAAAGGTCAAAAAGCACAGGAAAGACCTTTGAGATGTTTTCTTGGGTTCGGGGAGTAGATTATGAAAAGGGAAGGTACAATCATCCTTTTCATCCATGGTTATCCATGGGCTCTTAGTTACTTGTTTAGATGACTTGCTTTGCTTTTCAATTGTTTGAGATGGTGTTTTTCAATTGTTTGAAATGGTGCTTTGTGTGTGGTTTTGAAAGATGTTTTGAAAAGAGGCCATCGTTGTGGCAACCTTTGTAATGATTCTTGTTTGAATGTATACAAAGATGTTTTTGTCTTTTGAAAAGTTTTCAATGTTTGAAAGAAGGATTTTGAAATTGTGTTGTGAAGTGTGTTTGAAAATAGCAAGGATGTTTTTGCAAGCTTTTGATCAAGTAACTAAGAGTTATCTACCCTATTTTACTCAAAGATCTTTCTTATGTTTTTAACCTTTTTAACAGTGTTATTTCACCATTGCATTTGGTGAACAACCTTGTGTTAGGATGTTAAACGGGACAGGTGTGGGTCATCGTATAGACCATGATAGCAATTGTGTCAAGTATTTTTGGCAATTTTCTTGAGGGACTTGATCATTTTTGTTTAGGCAACTCAGATAGCGTCATCGAGGGACTATGATCTTTTGTTTTTTGTTTTTGTTTTGCCAAAGTACTCAACATGCATACCATGGCCCATTTTTGAAGGCAACAAGTGGATTGTAACCCTAGGGGTGCAAGTGTGCATTGTGTTTGTTTTTCATGCATTTTTGTCTTTGATTAGGTCAAACTATTTGTTAATTTGATTTTGGCATACAAACCCTAATTCTCTAATCATGGCATAATTGAAAGCGTTAAGTGCGAGAATTTAAATTCTAAGCTATTACAACATGATTATGGGGATGGGGGTACAATTTTGAATAGGGGGTATTTGACAAGAAATATAAACCCTAGATTACTATTACATCCAAATTGAACCTCAATACAACAATATTTAAATTTACAATTATTTAAATAAACAAAATAAATAAATGTTAAATAAAATGTATTATGCAAAAAAGAAGTTTTTATTTTGTTTATGTTTATGTATGTAAAGTATTTTTTAATGTGAAAAGGTGTAAAGAAATAAAATAAAAAAAGTTGATTTTATTTAATTAAGGGATAAACCCTAATTTTCCTTAAGAAAATAATATTATATATTATTTATATACAAAAATATATTAATATGTACAAAAATAAAATATATTGAAGAAAAGGTATTTTTTAGTATAAATAATAATAAAAAATAAAAAGGTAATATTTTTATATTTTTATTCTAATTATTTAATAAAATAATATATATATATATATATATATATATATATATATATATATATATATATATATATATATATATATATATATATATATATATATATATATATATATATATATATATATATATATATATATATTAAATATATTAAGTATGTGTAAAATAAAATAAAATATTTACAAAAATAAAATATATTCAAGAAAATATTTTCAGTGTGAATAAAAATAAGAAATAAAAATAAAAGTATTATTTACATTATTTTCAAGTTTTCAAATAAATTATAAAAAAGTATTCAAAATGTTTTAATGTTTAGAAAAATCAAAATAAAATATCAAATAAATGTAAAAAAATGTGAAAATATTTTTAAGCATTTTTTATATTTGGGGATAAATAAATAAAATCAGAAATGAAATTAAAATACAAAAATAACAAAATATAAAGAAATTGGGCCAGGGGGTGTAAAACTGAAAATGGGGGGTGTTAGAAGCATAAACAAGTCAACCCAGCCCATTTCCACTTCATCTTCTTCCTCCAGACAAAAAAACGTCCGCCCTGTATTCAAACTGCTAACTCTTGTATTTGTGATCTTTTGCCAAAACTCAAAACATGAAACTTGTAGAGCATTAAACCACAATTTTAACCATATAAAAAACTTAATCTAACTCTCAAAGACCAGAGAGAATTTCTCTGGCCCTAAAATATAACCTAGTTTTTTCAGCATGTTCATGGATGAAATTCTCTTAGCACGCTTAATATAAATGAAAACTGAGCATATGTACAACTTCATGGCATTGAATACTACATTTTTCATTCACAAACCTAAGGCTAAATCTTCCTAAATAGAGAGATAGAAGTTTGAAAAATACCTGTTTCAGTTGGATTTGAGTTGGACAATGCAGAGCTTCTCAACAAGTTTTGAGGTGCCTGATAGCTTGCCTGAACTTCACTTGGTCTTTTCCAATAGCTAGTTTGCTTCGAATGTTCCTGAATCAGCCTCCAGAAGTCAACCTGCATAAGCTTGAAATGAAAATGGTGAACACTGTAAATGGAGTTACAGTTGGCAATGGAGGTTTGGGATAGCTTGAGTGAGATGAATGGAAGGTATTGGAACAAGTTTGAGGTCAAACGCACAAGTGGTTTGTGTGATGGATGTGAATCTGCAGGGAGTGCCCTGTTTTACAAGAAGAATGTGATTTGGTGTTTTGGAAGGCTTGAGGGCTCAACAATTCGTGTTTCTAGCTCAAGGCATTGCACAAAACTTGTTTGGAATGCTGGCAAGAGTTAAATATATCAGATATGCAAGTTATGTCCTTTTGGCAAGTTGACTTGTTTTGAAAGAAAAGTGTGAAGTGATATAAGGTAGGCCTGTACAGGCTATCTCCAAGCATGCACAAGTTTCTTGTACCTTTGCCTAAGTTTGTGGAACTTGTTTGCTGCAAAGAAAGAAGTCCAAGGCTCAATAAATACAAAATTGCAAAAAGTATGCTTTATGGAAATGGTATTGCAACCTTTATGCCATAAATGGATTTATTCATTGTGCCAAGCTCCACTACTCAGAATAAGACCAATGTCCAATTTATTTGAATTTAATTTTTGAGTGTGAATTGGTTTAGAGACCTGTAAACAAGTACAAAGCTAGTTTGGATAGATTTTGCAATTTGTATGAACATGTATTGGCCATGGATACAAAGTGAGTTTTTGCCAACTTCAAGCATTCGATTCTCCCTAACCACAAATGTGTTTTAGGAGTTCTTGGACAATTTGGAAAGCTTGAAACATGTACTATAATCCATCTTTGAAGTGAAACTTGAGACTCCAAGTGGAACTATGTGAAAAATGGCCAAGAAGATGGGTCAAAATCCTACCTAAACTAGGGCAAAATTTCTCTAAGTTAAAAGTTTTAGGGACCCTTGTTCCAAAAATCATAACTTGAGATCCAAGCTTCTTTTGAGAAAACTTTGTGAATCAAAGTTGTATAATTTGTGGAGGACTACGACTTTCATGTTGTAAATTTTGTTTGAATCCCTTTGCATCATGGTGGAAATGTGGGGCAAAGTTAGGAAAAATTAAGAAAATTTCATAACTTAGAAAATTTCGAAGTTATGAAATTTTTCAATTTCAAACCCTAATTTGCAATTATGGGTTTCTTGGTGAGAAAGTTTCATAATTTGACACATCTTGATGAGAAATGACCCTTGGCACTTGATTTTGACCAAAAAGTCAAAGTTTGACTTTTCAGTGTACAGTCAAATTTTGATCAGTTGATTGAAAAATCCATCTGTCAATCCAATACATTTGAGATCTTTTGGACTTGTTGAATAGGTCAAGATAATGTCATCGAGTCCTTGAGTCCACGGTTGGACTATATTTGCCATTGGCTTGGTCAAACAGTCAAAAATTGTCTTTGTACAGTCAAAACCCTAAAAATAACCATTTTGCCCCTTTGGTGATCTGATCAAATTTCTTGTGGATTTGTGGTCCAAACTTGATCAAATGGTTCATATGAGTTCATAATGTTGATGTGGATCAAAATCTATGAGGTTTGACTGTATATTGGCCATAGTTGACTTTTTCCCCAATACAGCTGATTTCTAGGTCAATTGTCCAATTGACTGGGCAAAAATTTGATTCAAAGCTTGAAACTTGGTAGAGGCAATCTTATAAGTCCAACATGAAGTATGAGAGTCACTTTGAGCATTGGAAGTCCAAAAATCCTTGTGCAAACCCAAACCCTAATTTGGGTCATCAGTGCAAGGAGATGTCTTGAGCAGAGCAAAACCCTAATCCTGTTTGGAGTTCAAAGAGTCTGTTGAGGGGAAATCTTGATAAAATAAGAGGGCAAATTTTGGGGTACAACAACTGTATATCAAGTTGCCATGGCTAGGGTTCATGTTCCGTTTTTAGGGATTTTTCATACAGGAATAATTGACCCTAATGGAGGAGACCATTGTGATCAGCAGGTCAAATCCAGTTGATCCATGGTCTTGAATTTTATTTATATTGCTTGTATGCCATTTCTGAGATGCACAGGGTTATAGCTACAACGCCACGTCTGTAGGTAAAGGTTCAGAGTTTTAAACGACAGATCCGGGGAAGAAGACGATGGCGGGTCACAACTTTACTGGCCGGTTTAAATTCTGGCACGTTTATTCTGGCCAGAAGTTTGTAGTTCTAATATATTTGTTTGTTTCTATTGTATTGATAAACTAACACCCAACGCAGTTGATCAGAATAAGGAAGTCAGAAGCTCATGATTCTGGATTGGATCCCAGGTGTGAGCTTTTGGCATTTCCCCCCTTTGTGTTCACCAGATCCAGCGCCTGCACTTTCTGAGGGTCATCTTCTGGACCCATCAACCAGGACCAGATCAAGCATCATCTGGTAATCTTCTGGACCCATCAACCAGGACCAGATCAAGCATCCTCTGGTCATCTTATGGACCCATCAACATGGACCAGATCAAGCATCCTCTGAACCCATCAACCAGGACCAGATCAAGCATCCTCTGGTCATGATCTGCTGGATCCATCAGCCAGGAGCAGGCCCAGTATCATCATCCTCTGGACCACCATCCTTTGGACCATCATCCTCTGATCAGAGCCGCTGACAGCAGGCCCTTGGGTTATTTCTTATTTTTCTTTAATTTTCCTTTCTTTAGTTATTCTGTTTTTTTTAACACCAAAATTACCCTTTTTTAAAATAACCAACAAAAAAAATCATAAAATCAAGTTTCACAAATTTAGAATTAGTTTTTTTTTTCATTTATTTTATCAAATTTAATTTAATGTTAGTTTAATTTAATTTAGGTTAATTCTACTTTTTTTATATTTAAAATCAATTAGAAAATTAGGGTTCGCTTTTGATTTAATTTTTATTTCTTTCTCAAATAAAATAAAAAATATACAAAATAGGTTAATTTAATTATTTATTTCTTAATTTAAAATAATTAGTAATTAGTTTTTTTATTTATTCAATTAAACTTTATTTTCTCAAATAACACAAAAACAACAAAAAATGATTTTTCTTTTAATTAGGTTTAGTCGGGGTCAAAACCCTAATTATCTCGTTTTCGATTCATCGCACGCGTTTACTATTATTTTTGCAATTTTAATGTAACTGCTCACGGTATGTAATAGTTTAAATTAGGATTTTCTTTATTTATCGTTTCCTACAGGTTTTTTGGCTATGTAATTAATCCCTACCTTGAAGCCTTGTAATAGCGTAGGTTTTTTATTTCTCGCATTTTAATTCTTGCAAATATTAACTGTTAGATGTATGATAATAGGATTATATGATAAGATTGCATGATAAATTTTAAAATGGATAGAAAACCCTAATGTGCAAAGATAATAAATCAAAACACTCGCACATGTGCACTCCTAGGGTATACTCTCACTTCGGTTGCCTTCGGTAAGAGATCATTAAGTATAGGGTGTTTTAGTGGTTGCCCTCCTGTCTAAACAAAGATCAAATGTCTCGTTCGGAAATGTTGCCTCAGAAAGGTTGCCTCGAAAATGTTGCCTCGAATATGATCTTAAGACTCTAGGGTTATTACTAAGACGTCCTAACATTGCTTTAGTGATCGTACGTCCCTTACAAATTGACCCTTACAACTCCAACGACGGTGCTACCTATTTCTCAATAGTAGGATAGCATTGTCTAAAGGAAACGAGAATAGAAACAATTCTTTTTCGAGTAGGTAGATGCTAGTAGTTACTTGCTCAAATCAAACAAAATTTTTTCACACCAAATAATTTTTTCAAAGTTTTCAAAACAACTTCGTAACACTCTTAAGGACAGAAACAAGGGTTAAAACGAGGTAAAACAAAACTTTTCAAAACAAACACACACAAGAAATTTTAAAAGATGAGAAAGTACCTAAGAGCCCATGGAAAACCATGGATAGAAAGGGTGCTAACATCTTCCCTTTCTATAATCTACCCCCCGTACTCAGAAACATCTCGAAAAAGGAATTTTTCTGTGCTTTTTTCCTTTCTAGTTGGATAAAATAAAAGTCGGTGGCGACTCTTGCTTACCGCGACATTTTGCGAATACAAACGCAAAAAGCAAATCAGCATTTCCAAAACAGTCGGTTCTGCCACTGTATCACACCAACCACAGGCCTATTCAACTTCACAGATGCCACCACTGTGGGAAATTCCGCAGCCTCAACAACGACTACAACAAACCTTATCAACATAAGGAATATGCGCAACAAAGGAAAAGACAAAAGTTATCACCTATTAGATTTGATCCACTTCCCATACCGTACAGTCAGCTGCTACAACATTTACTCAAGATATCTTTGGTAGAGCAGAAGTCACTGAATCCTCCGAGTGGGGTACTCCTGCCCAGGTATGATGCAAATGCTAGGTGCGAGTATCATGCCAACTCCCTGGGGCATACTATAGAAAAATGTTGGGCTTTCAGACACAAGGTCTAAGATTTGATCGATAATAAGAAATTGAGTTTTGAAGAAGGGTCTCATTGGAAAATGGTCGCCTTTACTCTGATAAATCCGAAGACTAAGAAGAATTCCCCAAAGTCAGTGGATCAACAAAGAGGATTATCTCTAGATCATTAGGCCTTTATCATTTCAATTTGTAATTTCTTTCTTTCTAAGTGTTATTTGTTATAAACTTTGTACTCTTTGATAAAGTAATTCTAATAAAATAAGCATGCATGTTTTTGAAATCGACAAAAAAAAATCAACAAATTTCCATTTTCACTCTTCTTTTATACTTTCAAATTAACAAACTTCGATAGAGAATGATGAAAATACAAAATAACCAAATTTTGATGATGTATACTTTTTAATAGTAAGGTTTAGCTGACGATGTAAGGCATTGTTTCAATTCCTAAATAGTGGAGATATAAGGAGTTAATCCGTAGTTAATCCCCTCGAGCCATAAGTCGGAGTTCTTTCTATTTTCTAAAAAAAACCTTAATCTTAACTAGGGGCAGGGTAGATTTCAATTAATTCGAAGATGCATTCAAATCCCAGGAGAATCGAAACAATCTAAACAAAGGTTTAAGCATATCTCTTTCCTCAATACATCATCGAGAGAACGATCTAAGAAAAGGTTCAAGCATATCTCTTTCCCTGATACATCATTGATAAAACAACCTAAGCAGAGAGTCGAGCACATCATTTCCCCCGCGTTCATCATCCAAGATTGAGGAATCAATAAAAACAAAGTCTACGACATCTTTCTTCCTTAATCAAGATTGAAGAAACGATGAAGACGAAGCTTGCAACAATTCGCATGGCAGTCACAAATTGTCAAAATCAAAAGCAAAAAAAAAAAGAGAAATTAAAAAAAAAAGGAGAAAGCCCGCTAAGTCAAAGAAAATCAAAACTTGACTTAGGCAAAAGTTAGGGCATCCCGATGGATAAACAAATTCAAAAAAATCGATTAATGCAAGAATAAGGGATTGAAAATAATAAACTGAACAATCTTGTGACTTCCACCTCAAGAATCATCAAGGCTTCTCATAAATGCTTAGATCTTATCAACGCTCAGATCTTATTAATTCTTGGATCTTATCGATGCTTTTCATCAGCGCTTGGATCTTTGCTTACACTTCTCATCATCTGTGCAACTATGAAACTTCTCTTGGGGATTAAACACATCTGTTGAATTAATTGAACTTAGGAATGAAAAACACCAAGGAGAATAGGGTGGTGTAATACGGTAGGAGAACTGAATTTACTGGTTTTGCGTTTTATCGTAAACATTGCGGTTAGAAAGAGTCACCACCGACTTTTCTTGTATCCAATAAAGGAAAGGGTGAAAAGAACAAGAAAGTCACCACTGACTTTTCTTTTATCCAATAAAGGAAAGGGTGAAAAGAATAAGAAAGACCTTTCAAGATTATTTTCTGAGTAAGGGGGGCAGGTTATAGAAAGGGAAGGTATTTGCACCCTTTCCATCCGTAGATTTCATGGAGGTCTACAACTTTCATGTTGGGAACTTTCTTTGAATCATTGTGCATCATGGTGAAAAAGTGGCCTAAAGTTGAGAAAAAATAAGAAATTTTCTATACTTAGAAAATTTTCTAAGTTAAGAAAATTTTCAAATTCAAACCCTAATCTTCAAACATGGATTTCTTGATGAACAAGTTTCACATTTTGATATGTTTTGATGAATTATGACCCTTGGCACTTGATTTTGACCAAAAAGTCAAAGTTTGACTTTTTAGTGTACGGTTGACTTTTGATCAGTTGACTGCAAATTTCATCTGTCAATCCAATGAAATTGTAATGTTTTGAGCTATGTAATAAGGCCAAGATGATGCAATTGAATCCTTGAAATCATGCCTTAACTCAATTGGTCATTTGCTAGGTTAAAAAATCAGAAATTGCCCTTCCTCAGTCAAAACCCTATTTTTTGACCATTTTGCCCTTTTGGTAATTTGATCAAATTTCTTGAGAAATTATGATCCAAACATGATCAAATGATACACATGAGTCTAGAATGTTGATGTGGATCAAAAATTATGAATTTTGACTGTAAATTGGCCATGGTTGACTTTTTCCCCAATACAACTGAATTTTAGGTCAACTGTCCAATTGACTGATCAAAAATATGGTTCAAGGATTGAAACCTGTCATGAGTGATCTTAGGGATCCATAATGATGTTTGAAAGTCACATGAAGCATTGATAGTCCAAAAATCCTTATGCAACCTCAAACCCTAATTTTGGGTTATCAGTGCAAGATGAGATGTCTTGAGCTGACCAAACCCTAATCCAGTCTTGAGTCAAAGAGATCTTGTGAGAAAAGTCTTGATAAATGAGAGGGAAAATTTTGGGGTACAACAGCTGCCCCTGTTAAATCTTCCTAAACCTGATGAGTTAGATTGGCGAGTCTTGCCATTAGTGACTCGAAGGTGAAAGATGATTGGACACTAGAGTGCCCAGAAATTTGCACTCAGTGATACGACGATAGAAGGAATGGGCTTAAAGATGCAATTTGGAGAAGTGATAGAATCTTGTTGGAGATGGGATTGTAGATGCCATCCAAAAATGTTTGTTGAATTGTAAGTTGTAAGTCGAAAGAATAAGTATCAGAATGGTGTCTGTGTCCGGAGCGTATCTGAGCTGTATCTGAAAGCTGAATCTGAATGAGTAACATAATGGAATCCGTGTCTGGAGCGTATTTGAACTGTATCTAAAAGCTGAATCTGAATGAGTAACGGAATGGCATCAGTGTCTGGAGCGTATCTGTACTGTATCTGAAAGTTGAATCTGAATGAGTAACAGAATGGCATCCGTGTCTGGAGCGTATCTGAACTGTATCTGAAAGCTGAATCTGAATGAGTAACAAAATGGCATCCGTGTCTGGAGCGTATCGGAACTGTATCTGAACTAGAAATTTGAATGAGTATTAGAATGGCATCCGTGTTTGGAGCGTATATGTACTGTATCATGATTGCATATTATTAATGGTAGTTGTTAATCTTATCCTGAAAAGGGTAAAACGTTAGCTGGAACACAAAATTATGTTGCATGAAATGTATGATGCAATATATGTGTTTTTATCAATGTTTATGATATATGGATGTAATGTATGCGCATGTAAGTTGATTTGTTGTATTGCTGTCTGATTGAGGAAAATAAATTCCTGAATTCTTTTGAGGATATGTGGATTCTTCATGTCTTGAAGTTGAAGTACTGACAAAAAATTCTGTTGTGAGAGTAATGCCATATACTTCTTTGAGGAATCCTGAGAAATTTGACGATCTCGAATGGGGATTAATAATTTGAGGTTTATTCCGCTGGGGATCTAAATGTTGTACTGTGGGGATTGCTTATGGAATAGCCTGGAGACGTTTTCCGGTTCTTTCAATCTATCAGTAATTGTCTTTCTCATTTTTTTTATTTGTAAACAACAATTATGTTCAAATGCATATGTTCATTAATGAATCATTAGACGTTTTTGCAAATAAAACACAAGTGTAAAGAAAAAGTCAAACAACTTTCTGTACTTTCAAAGAGATATCCTTGTATTTAACTTTGAATAAGTATTTTGTACAAAGGAGAAAATCATTCTAGTAAGAGAATGATGCCATAAAAAAGCAAGAAAAACTGTATACAAAGAAAGATAGCTATGTGTAATAATCCCATGGGGTTCTCATTCTGCTATAGCCTTCGTATCTCCGAATATCTTGTCTATTTGTTGCTTCGTCCGAAGATGATTGAATTGATCAGAAACTCCAAGTTTTGCTAGTGGAAGTAAAGAGATTATCCTCAAAGTGATCCTACGGGATATAATCATATGCTTTAATTCCCTAAATTTTGCCTGGACCGCCCTTTCGGGTTTTCAGTCCACCGGGAAACCCTTTTTTGCCCAAGTCGCCCTTTCGGGTTTTCAACTTGCCGGGTGTACAATTTTTTTTTATTTTATCCCTAATTTTTGCCCAAACCTTTTGGTTCGCCGGGATGCCCTTTTTTGCCTAGGCGTGTCAACCTAGCGGGTCTCTTATGCGTAGTATCTTTTGATTATGTCTGCGTTCGCAGGGTGTGGCAGGTCGTCGTCGTCCATGGTGGTTAAGATCATTGCCCCACCGGAGAATAGGCTCTTGATTACAAATGGTCCTTCGTAGGTAGGAGTCCATTTGCCCCTGGGATCACTTTGTGGTAAAATAATGCGTTTGATCACTAGATCTCCAACTTGATATACTTGGCGTCTGACTTTCTTGTTGAAAGCCTTGATCATCTATTTTTGATACGTCTGACCATGCTAAACAGCAGTAAGTCTCTTTTCATCAATTAAGTTTAGTTGATCAAGTCGAGTTTGGATCCAATCGTCCTCATTCAAACCTGCATCCTTCATAATTCTCAAAGAGGGGATCTGAACCTCAATAGGCAAGACAGCCTCCATGCCATAAACCAAAGAATAGGGTGTTGCCCCAGTTGATGTGCACGCTGTGGTACGATACCCGTGGAGAGAAAATGGTAGCATCTCATGCCAGTCCTTGTAGGTGACTGTAATTTTCTGTATGATCTTTTTAATGTTTTTATTTGCAGCTTCAACGGCACCATTCATCTTTGGCCGATAGGGGGATGAATTGTGATGCTGAATCTTGAACTGCTCACACAAGGCGGTGATCATAGTATTGTTAAGGTTTGTACCATTATCAGTGATGATCCTTTCTGGGATACCGTACCGGAAAATGAGAATTTGCTTGATGAAGCGGGCAACAACATTCTTAGTAACAGATGTGAAGGAAGCTGCTTCGACCCATTTTGTAAAATAGTCAATGGCCACTAGAATGAAGAGGTGTCCATTGGAGGATGTAGGCTTGATCTCCCCAATCATATCGATTCCCCACATAGCAAAGGGCCAAGGAGCCGTCAAGACATTCAGAGGAACTGGAGGTACGTGCACCTTGTCCACATAAATTTGACACTTATGACAGGTCCGAGAGTGTTGATAGCAGTCTGCTTCCATGGTAGACCAATAATAGCCTGCCCGTAGGATTTTCTTCGCCCTTAAGTTTAAACATAGATGACATTGTGGCTAGAGCATCTGCTAGCTGATTTTCTTCTCGCGGGAAATTCTCGAAGGTAATCTGTTCAAAATGTGGTAGCAATGTCAAAACATGTTCTTTGTAAGGGATAAGGTTTGGGTGCTTAGTGTCCCATTCTCCTTTGATCTGACTGATGACCAAAGCTGAATCTCCAAACACATCTAAAGATTTGATTCCCAAGTCTATGGCAGCCTTGAGACCAAAAATGCATGCTTCGTAATCTGCCATATTGTTCGTACAATTGAAGCAAAGTCTGGCAGTAAAGGGAGTATGACACCCTTCCGAAGATATGAGCATAGCACTGATACCATTACCAAGTGCATTGGATGCCCCATCAAAGAACAAGGTCCATCGGGATCCTTGTTCAGGTCTTTCATATGGCCTGATTTCTTCACAGTTGTCTAATGTCATGATGTCTTCATCCGGGAATTCAAATTTCATGGACTAATAATCTTCTACAGCTTGATGAGCAAGATGATCAGCTAGCACAGTGCCCTTTATAGTTTTCTGGGTAGTGTACTGTATGTCATATTCTGTTAGGATCATCTGCCATCTAGCTATCCTCCCAGACAGAGCAGGCTTTTCGAAGATGTATTTTATCGGATCCATCTTAGATATCAACAAGGTAGTATGAGTCAACATATACTATCTTAGCCGGCGAGAAGCTCATGCCAGAGCGCAGCAAGTTTTCTCGAGCAGTGAATATCTGGTTTCACAGTCGGTAAACTTTTTGCTCAGGTAGTAAATAGCGTGCTCTTTTCGGCCACACTCGTCATGCTGCCCCAATACACACCCCATTGAGTTCTCTAAAACGACCAGATACATGATCAGTGGTCTTCCCTTGATTGGTGGAATCAAAATAGGAGGCTCTTGTATGTACTCTTTGATTTTGTCAAAAGCAATCTGGCATTCATCATTCCATTTGACTACTTGATCTTTCTTCAATAGCTTGAAGATTGGCTCACAAGTAGCTGTCAGGTGAGAAATGAATCTGGCAATATAGTTCAGGCATCCCAAGAATCCTCTAACTTCCTTCTCAGTACGAGGAGCAGGCATTTCTTGTATCACTTTAACCTTGGCAGGATCAACCTCGATGCCTTTGTTGCCGACAACAAAACCTAAGAGTTTACCGGACCGGACTCCGAATGTACACTTGTTTGGATTCAACCTAAGTTTGTACTCCTTCAATCTCACTTTTGCAAATGATCAAGGTGCTCCTCTTCAGTTTGTGATCGGGATATCATGTCATCTACATAGACCTCTATCTCATGATGTATCATATCATGAAACAAGGCTACCATGGCACGTTGATAGGTTGCCTCCGCATTCTTCAGTCCGAATGGCATCACTTTGTAGCAGAACATGCCCCACTGTGTGACAAATGTAGTTTTCTCCATGTCCTCAGGTGCCATTTTGATTTGGTTATAATCTGAAAATCCATCCATGAAGGAAAATACTTTGTGTTGGGCTGTATTGTCAACTAGTATATCGATGTGGGGAAGTGGAAAATCATCTTTAGGGTTGGCCCTATTTAAATCTCTATAATCCATGCACATTCGTACTTTTCTGTCCTTTTTAGGCACGGGAACAATGTTAGCAACCCATTGAGGATAGGAAGTGACAGCCAAGAATCCAGCATTAAATTGTTTCATGACTTCCTCTTTGATCTTCTCTGACATGTCAGGTCTCATGTACCACGATGTCCGTATCAAGTCCTGGCATGTCTTCGTATGACCAGACAAAGATCTCAACATAATCATGCAATAGATGAATTAGACGCTCCTTGACACTCGGCTCTAGATTGGCACCCACCTTGATTTCCTTTTTATCTTCCTCGGTACCCAAGTTGATTGTATCCAACGGTTCCTCATGAGGCTGAATAGCTCTTTCCTCTTGTTGTAGTAGTCTGGCCAATTCCCCTGGTACTTCACAATCTTCCTCACCTTCGTATTCGGCTTGGTAGATTAGATATTTAGAGTCACTAAAGGCCATAGCAGTATCGTTACCCATGGGAACCGAAATGGAGGGGTACATGCATTCGTGAGTGTGGGTGTGTGTAAGGGTATAACCATCTTTAAACAATAAAATGTAAAATAAAGACAATGAGCACAAAAGGTTTGCATGTGAAAAAACGTCCATGATTCATTGAATGTCATATGAAGATGAAATAAAAACCCTTACAAATTGACCATTGTGCCTCGGGTAAGACACAAGGTTTTTAATGTGCGAATTGTTTGTGAATATTACAAGTCCAACAAAAATGTAAAATATAAATTACTGAGAGATGAAAGTTATTGGGACAAAGTCTCTGGCTTCCCAATTGCGAAGTCCTCCGTTGACAGTAGGAAATATCCAGTCCTCCAAGCTTTTATATTCTTCACCATATTCCACTACGTTGACCTCTCGGTTACTAATCTTCAAAGGTGGCCCTCCAGCACGGGCATGACGCACAGTCTTCTAAGCATTTGAAGTAAACCCTAAGCCAAACTTGTCAGATTTATACGGAATGTCTGGAAGCTGTCCCCAGATGGTGCATCCACCCTCCTCTACTACTGTCTTGGCGTCCTTTAGAGATCACATCCGAAGTGGAAGTCTTGTGATCTTAGGGATCTGGGATACCACCTTGGTTACTACTACCTCTTGAGAGACTTCTTCGAAATGTTGAAAAGGATTTTCAATGAACTCGCCATCCAACTCCACATACAGGAAAGAATTTAGATGGCTAATCATGTACTATTCCTCTCCATGGACAGTGATAATCTTTCCATGGATCGGGTACTTCAGCATCTGGTGTAGTGTAGAGGTGACAGCACCAGCATTATGGATCCAGGGCCATCCTAACAGACATGAGTAAGAGGGGCGAATGTCCATCACATAGAAGGTTGAGTTGAAAGTCTGAGTTCCCACCTTTATGGGGATGTCCACCTCCTCTTGGACCATCCTCTTTGAGCCATCAAATGCTCTCACAACTATGTTACTGGGTTTCAAAGTCAGTCCTTCACAATCCAATCTGTCGAGAGCTTTCTTCGGTAAAACGTTCAAAGATGAGCCTGTGTCCACCAAGACATGGGCCAGAGTCGTTCCTATACACTCCACAGAGACATGCAATGCCTCATTGTGCTTTCTCCCTCTTGGTGTCAAATCAGCATCAGAGAAGCCTAGGCCGTTATTAGCTGTCAAACTGGCTACACAATCTTGGAATTGGTCAACAGACGTCTCTTGTGGCACATGGGCTGTCTTCAGGAACTTCACCAGAGCTTTCGCATGTTCCTCAGAACACAGCAACAATGCTAGCATGGATATCTTGGAGGGAGTTTGCCCCAACTGTTCAACCACGTCATAGTCACTCTTCTTTATTATCCTCAGTATCTCCTCCATTTCCTTCTTAGAGGTTTCAGGGATAGTCAGTGGTTGAGCCTTCGTCCGGACAGGCTCTTCTTGAATATTTTTCCCTCGAATTTCAGCAGCAGGAGTATTGGTATGGATAACAGCAGGGGTTGTGTCGTCTTTGTCATTAGGAGCACTTGCAGAGGTAACCTTCGGAACAACCACGGATCCAAAAACTACCTTTGGAGGGGCAATCTCTGGAGAGAAGATTCTACCGCTACGGGTAATTTACTGGTTCCGACAATATTGCTAATGTCGGAATCTTCTTCTTCGGAGCTCACTTCTTCGGCGGTCATCCCATCTTGTTTGATACCATGGTAGTAGATTTCTCCACCGTAATTCCACGGTACTGTTTTGTCTGATTCGTACGGGACCGGCCCGGGCATTGTAATTATAAGAGGAGTAGTCTTTGGAACCGATATAATCCTAATGGGTCTTTTGGGGACCCTGGAAGGATTGGCGGAGATGGTTATGATTGAAACGTCTTCAACAGGAACAGGTGAAATATGAGCATTTTCAAACAGAATCTCTTGGTTGTCTATCAAGCGTTGGATGCCTGTCTTCAATAGAGGGCAAACAATTGGTGAGGATAAGCAAAGATGGCAGTCTTCATTACAACCTGGGAATATACAAGCTTTCAACAAGTTTATCTTAATGATTGGGAGTGGAGTCAAGAGTTCATCCACTGTAGCAACAAACAAATCTTCCTCGATAGCATTGGTGTTGTGGCCATGCCTAGGCATAGGAGCGGAAATGACGTTTGGTTTCTCGGGCGCATCAAACTCAATTTCTTTTGCATCTATAAGGTCTTGAATTTTGTTTTTCAAGGCCCAACAGTTGTTAGTGTCGTGACCCGAACTTTCGGAATGATATGCGCATCTGGAATTTGGGTGATAATGAGGGGACGCAGTGTTGGGATTCTTTGGAGCTTCTTTTAAAGTTCCTATATTATATTTCATAAGATGTGGTAAGACCTGTGCTAGAGTCATATTAATTCTGGTGAATTGTCGGACTGGCCTTTCCACCCTTGGTTGGTTACTTCTTGGTTGATCAGATGGAGGATTTGGGATCATAACAGCCCCTACCATTAGTCGGCGCTCAGCTCTCCCTTAGTTCCTTTGTGGATAAACAACATATACCTCCTTCTTCCCGGTGAAAGGCTTTCTCACAGCTGTAGAGGCAGACGAATCCTTCTGAATCTTTCCATTTTTTATGCCAGCTTCCACCCTCTCTCTGGTTAGTATTAACTCAGTAAATCCGGCAGATGAGCTCCCAATCAAATGGTTGAAGAAAGGGTCTGATAGAGTGCCTAAGAACATATGCACCAACTCCCTTTTAGACAGAGGGGGTTGCACTCTCCCAGCTAGATCTCTTCATTTCTGCGCGTAATCTTTGAAACCCTCGTTTGAAGCCATAGCCATACTTTGAAGTTGAGTACGGGTAGGCGCCAAATCAGCATTATACTGGTATTGTTTATAGAAAGATGCAGCAAGGTATTCCCAGTTGTGGACGTCGGCCCTTTCTAATTGGTAAAACCAATTGAGTTGTGTTCCGGATAAACTATCTTGGAAAAAATGCACCCACTGGTCTTTATCGGCAGAGTGCGGCTGAATCTTTCTTACGTATGATCGGAGGTGCATTTTAGGACATGAAACCCCATCACATTTTGCAAACAACGGCACTTTGAACTTTGGTGGGATCACAATTCCCGATACTAGCCCCAATTCTTCAAAGTCTAGACCTTGTACCCTTTGTATTTCCATAGCACTCAAACGCTCTTCAAGATGTCTGTACTTATCATCATCCAGAGGGTACTGTTCCTCAGAGTAGTCTTCCTCTTCTTCCTCCTCTTTAGATTTAGACGGAACCGCTGTTTCTTTTCCTTTTCCTTCTCCTTCCCCGGAAGTGGTTGCAAAATTCAAGGTTATTCTAGTTTATCCCTGAAACCTTCTCCCCATGTTCAAAACCCCAGTGGCCTTCTTTGTTTTCTTCTTTCTTTCTTCAGCTAACAGAGTCTTCAACTCATCTTTCCCCTTGGCTAGGGTCATGAGTAACTGCTGAAGCTTCATGTTTTGATCTTGAAGATCTTTGACTTTCTGTTCGAGATCCATCTTACTGAAATAAACAGTAGAGAGATGAGGAAACTTGTTGCAAAAGACCTGTTTATGTTATGATAAATGATATGTATACATGCAATGCTTTCAAGGATTTAAAAATTCAACTTTGTTTTAAACAAAAAGAAACACACGTTATATTAATAAAATAGAGTTTGAGTACATCAATACCCCTTGGGCAAAATAATACAACACTCTAAGATAAAAAAGTAGTGTGCATCCTCTTTGGTGCTATGTAGGCATTTAGAGTATGCTCCTCATGAAGTAGCCTAGTGAGTTCCAAAACCTTCTTCTCGCTTGCGTAGAATTGGGCTTCGAAAGTATCTCGCTCTCCTTTGAGTTGTATCCAATCCCTTTGTAGGTCTTCAAGAGATGTGGGCATGTCAGGATGTAGGATAGTGTATGGAACTTCTCCTTCCTTAATAGGCTCAATAATCACCGGGAGAATGGAAGGATAAGGAATCATAAGACTTTGAGCGCGGGTTCGTACCCACTTGAGGTAGGGCTCAAGAGGGATGGAATTTTTGTGTCCCAAAGTCTTGTTATCCACCTTGTTTAGCATCCTCCAAGCTCGGATGAATCTCTGGCGAAGTCCTTGATCGTCGTTGTCGTAGTCGAATACCAAGCCTTGAATCAGTATCTCATGTGGGTCATCCCTTCGGGCATAACCAAACTGTCTTAGAGCCAAACACGGGTTGTAGGTGATGCCTCCCCTAATGCCAAGTATAGGGACATTAGGGAATTCCCCATAACGGTCAACAATGATAACATTCTCTTTGGATCGAGAGCACCAATGAATATCTGAATGTTTGAGCGTCATTAACCTTTGTGACCACCTTAATCCTTGCTCATTCTTTAAGATTGATTGGGGAAGATGAGAAATAAACCATCTTGCCAAGAGGGGAGTGCAACACATAAGGACACCTCTTTTTCTTATTGTATGAGTGTGAAAAGAGTGTAGGATATCCCCTAGTAACGTAGGCACCGAATTGCGTGACATGAAGATTTTGACGGAACTCACATCTATGAGTTAATCAGGATTGGGAAACAAGACCATCCCATAGATAAGAAGAGCCACAATCTCCTCAAAAGCTTGCAGGTCTAGGGAATTCCAGCAGCTTTGGGCTTTCTCAACCAGAAACTTTGCTAAGAAGCCTTTGACACCACTTCTAGTTTCCCAATGAGTTGCGACTTCAGATGAGTGCAAGTGCAGAGCTTGAGCAATCTCTTATGGCTTTGGATCTCTTTCCGTACCGTTGAAAGGTAGTTGATTTAGAATAGGAATCCTCAAGAGCTGAGAGAATTCTTCCAAAGTGGGCACAAGCTAATAGTCAGGAAATGTGAAGCAATGATGCAAAGGATCAGAGAACTGGAAGAGCACTTTCATCATATCCTCCTCTGTGTTGGAGGTGACCAAGTTGAGTAGACGACCATGCCTCTTGGTGAATTGATATTTCTCAGGAATCCTTGAAGCTAGCTTCTTGAGTTGTGGAGGAATTCTTACAAGGTTGATTTGGATAGTTTTCCTGCGAAGTGAATCCATATCCTACAAAACAAGAACAAAGATGAATCTCCAAAATCCTTGAAATGGTTAGTGGATGCATATGATGTTCATGATGTCCATGATTTTATGTACAAGTATGCATATACAAGAAAATCAAACAAGTTCTTAGTTTAGGCTTGCATGGGGTTTTATAGGTAAGTACCCTCTTGAAGTTTAGTTGGCTCAACCTGTCCTAATAATAGTAACCGGATTCTAAGGAGCTCAATATCACTGGATTGTTTCCTTGGTCATTGTTTCAGTTCAAGCTTCTTTAATGGCGACCTAAATATCCCAAGAAACCAACCCTCAATAAGTGTAGTATCGAGTATCTACCAACTTCGGACTGCACCAAAGCCGGTCATCTCACTACATCCTAAAGGCTAAGTTGGTAAAGTAAAGGGTTCTAGAAGTTCATTAGTGCTTCATGACATCACTCAGCGGCCCCGTATTCTCTTTGATTAACTCAAAGGCTACCGGTACCCACAAATATGTCACACTAACATAGATATTATTTAGACCATGTCGGTATACCCCGCACAGTTTCCACAACATATTGCTATTTACCTATAATGTTTCCCAAATTCGGGTGGATGATTCAAACCCACACAAAGAACCATAATGTAAAGCAAACAAGTCAAACAATATAATCAAATAAATATGATTTAGCCCTAAGGTAACCCCACTTTTATATATATATCCCCAGCAGAGTCGCCAGTTATGTGATACGGTGGGAGAACTGACTTGAGGTTTTGCGTTTTATCGCAAATGTTGCGGTTAGCAAGAGTCGCCACCGACTTTTCTTTTATCCAAAAGGAAAGGTGAAAAAGCACAGGAAAGACCTTTGAGATGTTTTCTTGAGTTCGGGGGGTAGATTATGAAAAGGGAAGGTATTAGCACCCTTTTCATCCATGGTTTTCCATGGGCTCTTAGTTACTTGCTTAGATCACTTGCTTTTGTTTGAAATTGTGCTTTGTGTGGTTTTGAAAGTATTTTGTAAAAGAGGTCATTCGTTTAGGCAATCTTGGTAATGATTCTCATTCGTAAGAATGTATACAAAGATGTTTGTATTTTTTAAAATGTTTTAAATGTTTGAAAAAATGTTTGGAAATATGTGTGTTTGTTTTTGAAAATAGCAAGGATAGTTGTTTGAAAATAGAGCAAGTAACTAGAAGTAATCTACCTACTCAAATGTCTTTCTTGTGCATTTTATATTCCTTTGACATTGTTGTCTTACCATTGATTTGGTAAGCAACCCTATCTTTGGATGTAAACGAAACGAGCGCGGGTCATTGTATAACCATGATTAGCAATGTTTGCAAAATATCTTAGCATTTTGAAGGACCAAGATCATTTTGTAAGGCAACTTTTTTAATAGCGTCATCGAGGGACTATGATCTTTATATTTGTTTGTTTTGCCAAGATACTTCGCATGCGTAATATGGCCATTTTTTGTTTTAGGCAACCAAGTGGAGAAACCCTAAGGATGCTTGTGTGCAAGTGTATCATTTTCATGCTTTGGTTTTATCTTGTATTTAGGGTTTTCTATTTTGCTTTGTTTCGATCTTATCATACAAACCCTAGTTACTAATCATGGCATGTAAAGCGATAAATTGCGTAATGTAAATATTACTAAGCTATTACAACAATTTATGGGAGGGGGGAATACAAATTTGAATGGGGATTTGCAAGAATGTAAACTTAAATAAATTATTACAACCAAATCAAATTTGTGCGAATTAGAATAAATAAAATATAATATTTAAGTATGCAATATCATATACATGCAAGAAAAAGATTTTTTTTATTTTGTTTTTATGTAAAAGAAATTTTAATCTAAACCTAAAAATGTAAGGAAAAGAAATTAATTTTTTAAAAGGGAGACTTAACCCTAATTTCTATTTTAAAAGGAAATGAAGTTCATATGTATTATTTTTTATGTATTGTTTATATTAAAATAATAAATAATATTGTATATAAAAATATAAAGTTTTTTATATATGCAAAAATAAATATGTATAAGTATGTGATGAAAAGGAAATAAATAAAATAAACTAAACATATTTTAATTATATTTCACAAGTTTATTAAGAAAATATATGATATATATAAAAAATAAAATATATTTTTATGTGCAAAATAAACTAAAACAAAATAAAAATGCAATATTATTAATTTACATTTTTTGGGATTTTTATGCATCAAAGAAATATTAAAATGAAAATAAAAATAAATAAAATAAAAAATATAAAAGAGTTAGCAAAGGGGGGTGCTGAACAATCCAGTGGTGAGAGTTAGAAAAAAAAGTTGAGCCCAACGTGAGGCCCAAACCTGAAAAAGTAGAAAAATGGAAAGAAGGAAAAAGTGAAAAAATCAAAAGTAGCGCCAAGGTTTGAACCCAGGACATGGGTCTCACCAGCGCGCTACTTTGCCACTGGGGTGGCTATACATCCATTGTTTTAAGTGAAACAAAAATAACATAACATGAAACAAGTCCTTGCCCTGTACTTCATCTTCTTCCTCAAGCTTGGCCAAATGTCCTGTAACTCTCTCATTCTTCCATGAAAATGAAAACTCATAACATGAAAGTTGTAGTACTTGATCTCACGATTCTAACCATATAAGTTATGCAAACTAACAATCAAAGGTCAGAAAGAATTTTAACAGCCCTAAATTTAAACCTAATATTTTCAGAAACTTCAAGTTCTAAATTCTCACAACTCAAGTAAAATAAATGCAAGATAAAGATATGTACAGTTTCGTTGTAATGAGGACTACATTATTTATTCACAAATCATGGCCAACGGTTGCGTGTCCAAGGAGATAGAAGTTGAGATTTTACCTCCTTCAGTTGGAATCGTGTATGGAACTGGAGTGAGTTTGATGGAGGCCTGATGCTTGCTTGAGCTTCCTTTAACTTCCTTGAATGTATTCCAACCTTTGCCTTGCTTTGAAAGTGCCTGAAACTCCTTGGCCAAGTCAACCTGCAAGCTTTGAAAACAAAAGTGGCAGATGATGGAGAAGGGGTTACAGTACAGGGATGAAGGTCTGGATTAGTTTGATATCAAGTAGGTAAGATGTTTTAATGATCAAGACTTCAAACGCACGAGCCAAATGGGAGATTGGTATGCTTATGCCAAAACTGCAAGTTTTGACAGTTTTTTGGTGTTTTTGAGCTTGGGAGTGTTTCAGGCCTTAACTAATCGTGTCTTGAGTTGTATTATGTTTGTATATTAGTATAGAATCAGTTTCATGTCAACCCTCCAACAGATGTGCCAGTTTTCACCTTTTTGCAACCTTTCTTGCTTTTGAAGTAAAGTGAAGGGACAAGGCTTGCCATGCTTGTACTTGCTTTCTTAGGGTTGGTATAAATTTGTACAAATTTCTTTAGGCCTGTAAGACTTATTTATGCAATGGAGACAGGTGCAATGCTCAAGAATTGGAAAGTGGCAAAAGTTGACCTTTTTCAAAATGGCAATGGTCACTTTATGCCATTTATGGAATTACAACTTGGGTAATGGCTCTAGGGCATGGATCAAAGCTTTGTCAACTGAGTAAGCATTAAATTAAGGAGTGAGGAACAATTTTGGGACCTGTAAAGCATGGATTAGGCAGCATAGGTACTGATTGGAACTTTGTTCTTCATGAAATGGCTTGGACAAAAAGTGAGAAAATGCCAACTTCATCTCTTCGATTCTCCCTACTCAAAAATGATCTTGAGGAGTTCTTGGACATTTTGTAAAGCTTGAAATGTGCTATATAACTCATATTTGAAATGCATTTTGAGATACCTCTTGGAACTAGGTGAAAATTTCCATGAAGTTGGATCCAAAACCTGCCTAAATTAGGGCAAAATTTCACTAAGTTATTTAGTTTATGACCATGTATTCATAAATTTATATCTTGAGATCCAAGCATCTTTAGGGAAAAATGTGTGAAGCAAAGTTGTATATTTAATGGAGGTCTACAACTTTCATGTTGGGAACTTTCTTTAAATCATTATGCATCATGGTGAAAAGGTGGCCTAAAGTTGAGAAAAAATAAGAAATTTTCTATACTTAGAAAATTTTCTAAGTTAAGAAAAATTTCAAATTCAAACCCTAATCTTCAAACTTGGATTTCTTGATGAACAAGTTTCACATTTTGATATGTTTTGATGAATTATGATCCTTGGCACTTGATTTTGACCAAAAAGTCAAAGTTTGACTTTTCAGTGTCAATTGACTTTTGATCAGTTGACTGCAAATTTCATCTGTCAATCCTATGAAATTGCAATGCTTTGAGCTATGTAATAAGGTCAAGATGATGCAATTGAATCCTTGAAATCATGCCTTAACCCAATTGGTCATTTGCTAGGTTAAAAAATCAGAAATTTCCCTTCCTCAGTCAAAACCCTAATTTTTGACCATTTTGCTCTTTTGGTGATTTGATCAAATTTCTTGAGGAATTGTGGTTCAAAATTGATCAAATGATACACATGAGTCTATAATGTTTATGTGGATAAAAAATTATTAATTTTGAATGTAAATTGGCCATGGTTGACTTTTTCCCCAATACAGCTGAATTTTAGGTCAACTGTCCAATTAACTGATCAAAAATATGGTTCAAGGCTTGAAACTTGTCATGAGTGATCTTAGGGATCCATAATGATGTTTGAAAGTCACATGAAGCATTGATAGTCCAAAAATCCTTGTGCAACCTCAAACCCTAATTTTGGGTTATCAGTGCAAGATGAGATGTCTTGAGCTGACCAAACCCTAATCCAGTCTTGAGTCAAAGAGATCTTGTGAGAAAAGTCTTGATAAATGAGAGGGCAAATTTTTGGGTACAACAACAATGAATCACAACATTAAAGCCACCAACATGGCAAGGAATCACACCATTAAACCATGGTTTCATGACAAAAAATCATATTTGAAAAATTGTCAAAATTACATGATTCTTGTCATTTCTACCTCTTGCATGAACCTGGTCATGTATTATGTATCTTGAACGAAATTTTGGCCCCTTAATGGGTCAAGTCAAGCCCAAATACCATGGCCCATTATTTCTTGCATTTTTATCTTAATTTATTTGATTTTAAATTGAATAAAATCAGGATAAATACAAAAAAAATCAAGGCCATGCAAAAACGGACTTAGAGGTCCTATAAGATATTATGGACATGTTTAAAGTCCAAAAAGTAGGCTCATTGGTCTAAGAATGCAATTTTGCTCAATTTGTACTTCTTGAATTTCTTCAAAATTCCCCAACTTGTGAAACTCATAACTTGCTCAATTTTCATCTTTTGAAGATGATCTTAGACTTTTTAGAAAGCCCAAGATCTCTTCTACAATATCTATGTTGATAAAAAAATTTTGGAGATACTATATTGATGTAAGTTTCCATGACAAAAAGTGTCTTTTGTTGACTTTTTGAAAATGACCTATAATGTATGAGATCATATCTTCCAAATGAAGCATTTTTTTGGACTTGAGAATAAAAACAAAGTTGTAGAGAATGGAATTTTCTTCAAAATTGGCTTTGGTTAGGGAAAAGTTGATGAATCATGTGAAAGTTATGTCTGGTCAAAGTTCAATTGACTTCACCTAAGGAAACCCTAATTTGACAATTCTTGACTTTTGATGATCTGAGGAGTTTCCTTGAGGAATCATGATCAATCCTTGATTAAATGATGAATATCACCTGAAAATGTTGACGTTGACCAAAAATCTTGAAGTTTGACTATATATTGACCACAATTGACTTTTTGACCAATATAGTTGATTTTCAAACATGTGAGCCATTGACTGAGAAAATTTGTGATGTAGGGCTTGAAACTTGACATGAACCTTATTGAAGATCTATGAATAACTATGGAATCCCTTTGATACCTTTACAAACCAAATTTCCTTGAGAAATTCCAAACCCTGGTTGTGAGCCTTTGGCTAAGGAGGAGCATATTGACTAGTCAATCCTTGAGTATCTTGACCATTTGAAGAGCCTTGAAAGAATGCTTTAAAGAAAAATGGGAGGGAAAATTTTGGGGTACAACAGGTGGGATAAATAATTTTGAGCTTTATATATTTTTTTTCTTTAAACCACGAACCATGGCTACATTACAACCTTTAAAAGTCCTAATTGAGGCTAGGTTCACTATGAAAGCATACTCCGCAAGATTTGTGTTAAACTTAATCCTATGTTTGTTAAGCTTATTTCTAACTACTTATTTTCTTTGAATATCCATTTCTAATCATCCATTTATTTTCAAAAATAAAACTTCGATTTAAAGAACGTGCATATTCATTAAACAAAATTACTTTTTCAAAATGTACAATTTTATCTACGAATCAATACTTAGCATCAAAGAGATTCCAAAAAGGTCTGGTCAAAGGCCATCGTTTCCAAGAAGCTCCTAACTGGGGCAAAAGAATCTAAGGGGATCCCTATAAACAAGGGTATAGACTAATGATCATAAGGGTATATCACATGAAGATACTGTTGACAAGAGGTGATCATTTTGAGGTTCAATCAACTTGACTCAGTTTCCTCGTTTTAATAGACCTCTCAAGGCCTAGAAGCAGGGGGAACTTTCCAAGATTCAAATGTTGATGCAGTGCATACCAAGTTCATCCTACTGCACATAGCGTCCAAATTCTTCAAGCAACTTCAAGTATAAACTTTTCAAGCTTTGAATAATTGGGGAAATCTATGTCAAGTTCGTGGTAAAGTTTGAGTTCTTTCTGAGGGTACTTCCTCCAGATTCTGGAGATTGAGGAGCATGTCTTTCAAAATACGAATGTTGGGGCAAAATACCGCAAGGCTCGAGCAAAAGGAGTTTATTTAAAATGGTTCATCAAAGCCAAGCATTTTTCAAGAGTCTTTTAATCAAGGACATAATACAAAATAGTGTGGTCATTCACATTATGATCAAACTGTTTCCAAGCTCATATCCTCCAAGACCCTACCAAAAAATTAGGGAAAAAAGTCCATACAAAAGCAAGCTCTCTTCATACGCTTACAATGCTCCATGGGACCTCTCTCCTACTCCAGCAATCTTCGAGTTTAAATTGAGTATCAGGAAATCATGCAAGCACAACACTCTAGCATCATGTGACAAGCAACCTTGTTGCATAAGCAAACCTCTACGCTCTAATCATCCACGACCCACCACAGGGGCACCATTAAAAAAGCATTTAAGTCATAATCATAAAGCATAAGGTTGCATAAATCATGCATTAGGTTTCCTCGATCCAAAACCAAGCGATACTGTTCATCTCATCCATCTGAGGAAATCCAACAGCATGGGTCGAGCATACCTCAAAAAAGCCTAACTACGCATTCGTATTTCAAAATCCAACATCCATTCACACATATCCAAGTCACTCGTCATATACATCAATCATGCATCAATCAATCATGCATCAATCAGTCATCACATCAATCATTCATTATATTACATCAATCAATTATCTCATTTTATGCATCAATCAAATTTGCACGCATAACATAAAACCTTGTTTTATGTGAACACATTCATCATTGGCAATCAAGTTACAAATTCCAATTGAATCTCGGCAGTAGATTCTCCTAGTTAATCACGATAGTTGATTATCCAAAAGACCTCGGAAGAAGTTAACTCAAATTGAATCTCGGCAATAGATTCTTCTGGTTGATCATGACAGTTAATTATCTGGAAGACCTCGGCAGCAGGTAATTCAAATTGAATCTCGGGAGTAGATTCTCCTGGTTAATCATGGTAATTGATTATCTGGAAGACCTCAATAGAAGGTATCACAATCGAATCTCGGTAGTAGATTCTCCTGGTTGATCATGGCAGTTGATTATCCTAAAGACCTCGACAGAAGGTATCACAATTATATCTCGGCAGTAGATTCCCCTGGTTGATCATGGTAGTTGATTATCTGGAAGACCTCAACAGAAGGTAATTCAAATTTAATCTCGGCGGTAGATTCTCCTGGTTGATCACGACAATTGATTATCCGGAAGGTCTCGGCAGAAGGTATTTCTAAATTGAATCTCAACAGTAGATTCTCCTGGTTGATCACAACGGTTGATTGTTCAGAAGACCTCGGTAGAAGGTAGTTCTACATCGAATCTCGGCAGTAGATTCCTTGGAAATCTCAAAATTAGATTTACCACTAAGAGCCTCACATCAAGTATGACGTACACATAACCATATAAAAATCTCAAGGTCATTCACAACATTTGGTGCATCTAACATACAGAGACACCAAAGATCATATGATAAAGCGTCTAAAAGCCTTTTTAGATTAGAAGAGAATTTGAAAGAAATTCCACGACTACGACAACATCCACGTCTATGTCCATACTGTGATACGGTGGGAGAACTGACTTGAGGTTTTGCGTTTGTTTTTGCACTTGTTCGGTTTAGCAAGAGTCATCACCGACTTTTTATTTTATCCAAAGGAAAGGTCAAAAAGCACAGGAAAGACCTTTGAGATGTTTTCTTGGGTTCGGGGGGTAGATTATAGAAAGGGAAGGTATTAGCACCCTTTCTATCCATGGTTATCCATGGGCTCTTAGTTACTTGTTTTAGATCACTTGCCTTTACTTTTCAATTGTATGAAATGGTGCTTTGTTTGTGTGGTTTTGAAAAAGATGCCTTGTCTAGGCAACCTTTATAATGATTCTTGTTTGAATATATACAAAGGTGTGTGTCTTTTTGAAAAGATATTTCAATGTTTTGAAAGTTGTTTTGAAGTTGTGTTGTGAAGTGTGTTTGAAAATGGCAAGGATGTTTTGCAAGATTTTTGATCAAGTAACTAAGAGTTGTCTACCCTATTTTACTCAAAGATATTTCTTGTGTCTTTAACCCTTTTTAACAGTGTTGCTTCACCATTGTATTTGGTGAACAACCTTGCGTTAGGATGTTAAACGGGACAGGCGCGGGTCATTGTAAACAACCATTGAAAGCAACTTGTGAGACACTCTAGCAATTTTGTAAAGGACGAGATCGTTTTATCGAAAGCGACATCAAGGGTCATCGAGGGACTACGACCTTTGTTTATCGAAGGGGCATTTGCTAGAGTGTCTCATACTCGAGGGACATGATTACATTTTCCGAGGCAACAAGCGAGGTTACTCTAGAGGTGCAAGTGTGAATTGTGTATTGATTTTCATGCATTTATCTTGTATTAGGTCATCTAGCGATTGATTTTGAATCTTCACATACAAACCCTAATTACTATACAGTATATTGAAAGCGGTAAATTGCGGGAATTTAAAGTCTAAGTTATTACAAAACAGTATCTGGGGATGGGGGTACAAATGTTTACAAATGGGGATGAGTCTTATCAGAATAATAATGTCCAAGTATATATATTACAACCAAATCGAACTGTCGTATTTTCAATGTAAAATTATAACAAAGTATAAGATAATGAAAATCAAAGAAATATGAGATGCGTATATTTATTTACAAATGATCAAATAAAATTTAACCTAATGAAAGATTAAGTATTTACTTATTTTTTGTGTTTTTTATTGATTATGTAAATAAAGAGTTTTTTAAAGAAAAGAAAAATTATTTAAGTTAAAGTTTTATTATTTATGTATGTTTATTAAATGTAATAATTATTAAGGAAAATTATTAAGAAAATTTATACAAAAATTTAATATATTTTTATTTAACAAAAGAGAAAAAGAATTAGATTATAAAAAATGAAAATAAAGTGATAAACAAAATTATTAGTTTAAAGAAAAGAAAAGAGTTTAAATAAATAAATAAAAAAGGTGGGCTTAAGAATGTGTTTTTGGATGGCCCAAAAGAAGAACAAAATGGCCAGAAGAGAGGAAAAGGAGGGGGGTGCGTGTTAGTAAGAAGTATGGGCCTTATGGTTTTGTTTGGGCAGAGGCCCAGCTGAAGCGTACAACATTTTAGGGTCAATTCATTTTAGGGTTTTCAGTTTAGGTTACAGCGGCGCCTCCTCTCATATTCTTTGTTCTCTTTGTCTCTCTCAAACCCCATGAACAACTGATTCCTCCTCTCCTGCCTTAGCCACCGGAGAGCCGCCTTCATCCACTTCCTACCTTCTCTTTGCAGCGGTTTAGGATTTTCGCTCGTAACAGTACGATTTGGTAACCTTTGTTTTAGGGTTTCACAATTACGTCTTCATTTTGCTTTATTATTACAAGCGCGTTTTAATCCATGTTTCTTTTGATATTTACATGTAGTAGGAGTTTGAGGGATGTACCTTAAGCGTTTTGTTCTGTAAACTGAAGGAGAAGGAGGGTGAGCTGGCCGGCGGCGCTTCTAGGAGGCTAGGCGAAGGAGGAGCGTGACGATTGCTTTGGGCTTCTGGTATTTCTGTTGTGCTTTTGATTTGATGATTCGTTGATGATGATTTTGTTTCTGAGAACTATATTGTTTGAAATTTCATTGATGTTTGATGATGATTGCGTTTCTGAAAACTATATTGTTTGAACTTTCATTGATGTTTGATGATGGTGAAACTGAAAACCATTGCTCCTTTTTTCACTTTTGGACCTCTTTCTCTTCTTTGGGTGTTGGATATTTGATGATGGTGAAACTGAAAACCAATGTTGTTGTTTTGATTTTTGTTGAGCAAGCAGGGTTGTAGAAATTTGTGGCTTTTTTTGTATGTTTGTTGAGCTTGTTGATCTGTTGTGTTTTGGGAGGCAGTTTGGCCTGGAATGTATGTTTGGAAAATTGCAGTTTGTATTTACTGCAGGTTTGCCATTTGTTTGTGTTTACAAGCAGGCTTGTGGGTTAGGGAGTTGCAGTTATGCAGGCTTCAAGTTTTGGTTTGAGCTTGCAGGTTTTCAAGTTTGTAACTCATGTTTGTGATTTTGGTGGCTTAGCAGTTTTGCTCTGTGTCTGTTGAGTAGGCTGATGAGTTTTAAGCAGGTTTGCTGGCTTTTTTAAAACAGGCTTGTGTCTTTGCAGTTTATGCAGGTTTGTAGCTTTGAGTAAGTTTGGAAACAGGCTTGAACTGAGTGTTTGAGTTTTGGAAACCTGTAATACGAGTTTTGGTGAATTTGGCTTGCAGTTCAGGCCAATTTGTTTTGAGTTTTGCAGGTTATGCAGTTTCAGCAGGTTTTTTAGTGTTTGAGAAGGTAGGCTTGTGAGTTTGGAGGCAGGCTTGCTGTTTAAGCAGGTTTGCTACTTGCAGTTTTTTGGTAAGTTACAGGCTGTGGAGTTTTGGAGATTATTTTGTTTTCTGCAGTTTGGAGGTTTATGCAAGGCAAATTTTTTGTGGGCTCTCCCCCCTTCTGCTGGACTGTTAGACTGTTATATCTATTTGTTTTCTTACTGCCTTTTACAGCCTGCCAAAACTGCAAAACTTTTCTGGTTCTCTCTTTCTCTCTCCATAAAAGCACTTTTAATTGCTTATTATATTATTCTGAAAAGCTTGTTGGGCCAGAAAATGATGATGAAATTGACAAGCCTGCTTGCTTGTAACTTGGTTCATCTCCTGCATTATGTACTTGTTTCCATATTTCCTGCATTGTATGCTTTCTTTGACAGCTTTACAACTTTCTGCTTTATGTACTTGGTTGGTTGTATGCTTTCTTTGACAGCTTTGCAACTTTCTGCTTTGACAGCTTTGCAACTTGGTTTGACATTCAGTTTGCATTTGTAGTTAGCTTTCCATGCTTGCTCATGTTGACTTGGTTGACTAATGCAGTTTGGAATTCAGTTTGCGTTGCCTTGCTGCCTTATATCTTTGCATTTTGAATTAATTGTATGCTTGTAAATTATTTTTATTTTTCTCTTTGTGAACCAAGAAGAGAAATCTTCTTGTGATTTGCAAAGAGAACAAGTAAAAACATGATGAATCCAATAGCATTCTGATTCCGGCCAACAAGCTTTAATGATGATTTTTTATTTATCTACTTAAAAATGCTTTTCAGTTAATTGCACTGATTTATTTTTCTTCTGTCTTTTGCAGGTAAGTACCAGTTGGCTGATAGAGGAAGCAGTTGAAGTAGAAGTCAAAGATCTCAAGAGATTTAGGCTTAGATTTATTATATTTTTTTCCATTTATTGTAAACAAATATTACTGTAAATACTGTAAATTGTAAATTTACAATATTCGAATAAAATTTGTAACAACATTTGAAATAAATAAATAAAAAGTCTTTGTCAAATATCTTTCAACTTTTCCTTGTATTGTCTATTTAATTATTTAAGACTCTTAAATTAAAATGACTGGAAATGTATCCCAATAACTTTAATCCAGATGAAATAAATAATCAACAAACTTTGCCGTCTCGCAACCTTGCATTAATCACAATACGCCTGGTATTCCAATTAACATATGCGTTGTACAGTTAAACAAACAAGCATTCCATAAACCTTTCACTCCACTGATCAAGCAAATGCCTTAAGGTTCCAAACAAAAGTCTCAGCTCCTACCCCAGATAACTAGGTTTTGAGAAACAACCAGTAATCTTGAACAAGCGTAAAAATGATGTAACAGTCAACTGAATTTCTAAGGATTCAGTTTCTTCTGAGAAATGCGAGCGCAAACCCTAATCCTGGATTACTTCCAAAGAAAAATCTTCTTGATCAATTCCTGAGCCAATCTCAACAAAATCAGTGGAAACCCTAATTCTGGATTAATTGATAAAGAAGAGTCTGTTTGACCGATTCTCGAGCCGATCTTAAAAATTAGAGAAAAACCTTGGGGTTGTAATTTCTTGTGAAAAAAAAAGGGAGGGAAAATTTTGGGGTACAACACATACCTACGCCTGCACCTACGATACAAACATCGAAGATCTTGCTAACACTTTTCACCGAATTTAAATCAACTCGGAGATACAACAATTGGCAACAAACAATGTTGGGAAGTTAGTGATTACAAGAACCTGATGATTTAACAAAGGAGAATCATCAAGAACATACACATACATTTGGGGCATACACATACATTTGGGGCATATACACACATTTGGGGCATATACAAACATTTGAGGCATAAGCACATAATCATTTCTGTATATACACATATAAACATTTGAGGCATACATCACACTTGGATAACACACCAGTTTAGGGCATTATGCATACATGGCATCTTGCAAAGCTACTCTAGTTAGAATTACGAATTTTCTTGGTGTTCATCTTTAGCAGGCTTATCTGTGTGAACTATATAGTTCAAACTTTAAAGTAATTTGGGATTTATTTTCTTCATGTTGATAATTATGGTTGAGACGACACGACCAATATCATCATGATTTTGGGGTATTTTCTTCATGTTGATGGTTATGGTTGAGACGAAACGACCAATATCATCATGAATTTGGGATATTTTCTTCATGTTGATGGTTATGGTTGAGACGACACGACCAACATCATCATGAGTTTGGGGTATTTTATTTATGTTGATAATTTTGGTTGATACGACACGACCAATATCATCATGAGTTTGGGGTTTATTTTCTTCATGTTGGTAATTATGGTTGAGACGACACGACCAATATCATCATGAGTTTCGGTTTTATATTCTTCACATTGATGGTTATGGTTGAGACGACACGACCAATATCATCATGAATTTGGTATATTTTCTTCATGTTGATGGTTATGGTTGAGACGACACGACCAACAACATCATGAGTTTGGGGTATTTTCTTCATGTTGATAATTATGGTTGAGACGACACGGCCAATATCATCATGAATTTGGGGTTCATTTTATTCATATTGATAATGGTTGAGATGACACAACCAACATCATCATGAGTTTGGGGTTCATTTTCTTCATGTTGATAATGGTTAAGACGACACGACCAATATCATCATGAATTTGGGGTTTATTTTTCTTCATGTTGATAATGGTGGAGATGACACGACCAATATCATCATGAGTTTGGGGTTCATTTTCTTCATGTTGATAATGGTCGAGACGACACAACCAATATCATCATGAATTTGGGGTTCATTTTCTTCATATTGATAATGGTTGAGATGACACGACCAATATCATCATGAGTTTGGGGTTCATTTTCTTCATGTTGATAATGGTTGAGACGACACGACCAATATAATCATGAATTTGGGGTTTATTTTTTCTTCATATATGATAATGGTTGAGATGACACGACAAATATCATCATGAGTTTGTGGTTCATTTTCTTCATGTTGATAATGGTTGAGACGACACGACCAATATGATCATGAGTTTGGGGTTTTTTTTCTTCATGTTGATAATAGTTAAGACAACACGACCAATATGATCATGAGTTTGGGGTTCATTTTCTTCATGTTGATAATGGTCGAGACGACACGACCAATATCATTATGAGTTTGGGGTTCATTTTCTTCATGTTGATAATGGTTGAGATGACACGACCAATATCATCATGAGTTTGGGGTTCATTTTCTTCATGTTGATAATGGTCGAGACGACACGACCAATATCGTCATGAATTTTTTGGTTTATTTTCTTCATGTTGATAATGGTCGAGACGACACGACCAATATCATCATGAATTTGGGGTTTATTTTCTTCATGTTGATAATGGTTGAGACGACACGGCCAATATCATCATGAGTTTGGGGTTTCATCTTCTTCATGTTAATAATGGTTGAGACGACACGACCAACATCATCATGAGTTTGGGGTATATTTTTCTACACATTGATGGTTATGGTTAGGACGACACGACCAATATCATTGTTGAGTTTGGGGTTTTTCTTCCTGTTGATAATCATAGTTGAGGTTGACACAACTGACACCATCAAGAAACTTTGTGTACCATCGCTTCAAATCTAGCATATTGCATTTGGTTATGGAATCTTTGTTGAGGGCTGACACAACCAACATTGTCATTCCAAGTCCAAATATCGGGGTTCAAGTTGTTTCAATTATCTATCCCCTGGGTTGCAATAGATATGTGAATCTTCAAGGTTATATTATTCATCGCCTAGGTTGCGATGGATAAACTTAAGCTCATCCCTGTTGTCTTTTATCCCCTAGGTTGTGATAAAAGTACAGGTCCATCCTCGTACTGTTTACTCCCTTGGTTGTAGTAAACATAACGAAATTTGCGTAATCAATTACATCAGTCACCATGCGACAATTTGTTATCAAAACTTTTTTATTCGTCCCCTAGGTTGTGATGAATATACACAATCTATGTCACAAGCTTACTATATTAGTCTCCTAGCATTAGTAGACCAACTTTTCAAAACTTGTATCATTTACCTCTAGGTTGCGGTAAATAAGCAAAATCTTACAAACCAACGGGTTATCCGCATCGTTAGGTCTTAATCAACTTTGGTCCAAACGCTGGTAGGGTGATACATCATCATCTGTGTCTATTCTTCACACGCATAGGAACGTTGTACAATGTATTTTTATGCTAACTCTGTCAAATATTGGGTTTTTCCAATCATTAATAAACTTTCGATTAAATGTGCGAGACCTATGTATTCTTGCACTACTCAATCGAAAGATGATTAAATAGGGGCAGCTATCATACCCCAAATTTGCCCGCCCTTTTATTTCTACAGTCAAAAATATTTTAAACATTGTTTTTATAATATTATTTGATTTTTATAGATATTCATTCTCAAGTCCAGTCAAAAATATTTTAAACTTTGTTTTTATAATTTTATTTAATTTTTATAGATGTTCATTCTCAAGTCCAGTCAAAAATATTTTAAACATGGTTTTTATAATATTATTTGATTTTTATAAATATTCGCTTACAAACCTATTTAAAAATATAATGATTTATTTCAGAACATTTGTATTTTTGAAGAAATAATTATTTGAACACCTTTCGTATACTTTCAAATTGAGTTTATTTACAAATTAGTAACCTAACATAATTGGTGAAGAATGAAGCTTGCAAACATAAGGTCACGAGTATTAATCTCTTGTGCCGCACTTTCAACATTTTTTTTTCTATTTTTTTGTCACTAATTTTCTTTCCTTTTTAAATAGGTGTTTCTTATTGGTCATTTGATGTCAATTTGTGTCACACTTTGCTTTTGATTGATAAATTTTGTTTTATTTCCAATATGGTTGTTTTTTTATCTATAAATAGGACATCCACAATATACACAATTCATCCAGAAATATCCACAAAAAACTTGTTTTTTTCTTCTTTTTTATAATTCTTGTTCTTAGTTTATTCTAGAGTTGTTGTCTATATCAGACAACAACAATTTCTTTATTCTTGGTCAATGATTTCATATGAGGCCTCCTTTCTTTTGTTTTCAATTTTGTCTTATTGTATTTTAATTTATATTTTTTCTTCTTAATCATATGATGATTCCTGATGATCATTTTATTTTCAAAATTTATATTTTATTTTTTTTAATCCAGTGACACATTAATATCCCCACTATTTTATTTGTTTTCTCTCAATTTTAATTTGTGTTTATTGTTTAAATCAAATGATAATTTTATCTTGATGGTATATTTCTTTTATTGACAAATTACCCACAAACTTATCATATAACTTTCACTGTATATTTTTTGCCACTTATTCACAATCCACAAGATCATTATTTTATCTCACTCGCAGTAGCTTATTTTTTCATACCTATTAGCAATTGTACATTATCTCAAAAATCTTGTAGACTAATCCATCTCTTTTTTGTGTGTGCAAATAACTCAATAAAGTTATAGTAATACTGCATTCATGGAAAAAATAATAGAATAATTTACATCTTCCTGTTAAATTCTTCTTGTATCCTCCTGTCAAATTTTCTACAGCAACAAAGACATTACACTAAAGGCAGCAACACATCATCTACAAACAAGTTTCAGCAATTTCAATGGGATGAATTTAACAACAACAAACCATTGAATTTAAAATAAAGGGAAGTTGATCAAAGAACAATACAACATCAATTTTATAACTTATATCAGGTTTTTCTTGCATATTACAGAGGAAGAGATTCGCCGACATCGTACCTCTGTGATACTCACTCACGATAGATTCACAAGCTCGATCACAACGACGTGCTCACTCCGGTCCAGCCACACCCGCAGCACCACAACCACCAGGTCTGCTACCGGTAAGGTTCACCCCCCCCCCCCCTTGATTTTTGTTGAATATTTAAATTTTGTGATTGTTGTTTGAAACTCCATTTTTGGGAGGAGTATAAAAACATTATTTAAGAAAGGGAAGGAAATATGCAGAAGATAGATCTGGATCTGAAAATATGTTCTCACATTTTATTTTAGCGTGTGGTTTATATGTTTTTTATTTTCATTATTTAAACTTCCATTTGTCATGATTTTCGTTGTATTTGTTTGGTGTAGAAAAGTCAATGGATAATTTGGTGGTTTTCATATTCTCGTTTCATATAAAATTGAGAAGTATAAGTGGATATTTATTTGATTTGGTTTTATGCGGTATTGGTCGCTATTCTTCTTTTTTAAATTTATTTATTTACTTAATTTTATATCATTACCATTATTGTTAATTAATTTGATTAAGTAATTAGAGTTTGTAGGATTATTAAGTTGGGCTTTTAAGTCATTATGTCAATTCTTGCATCTCTTGTGTCAATTCGTGCTTGTCTTTAAAGTTTATCCTAAATGAGTCTTTTTAATTAGTTGAATCAAATTAGTGTTAATTAGGTATTTAACTATATAATTTAATTACTCCAATAATACAATGATACAAAAGTGGAAATATTTAGTTAATTTATCTAATTTATTAGGGTTTTTTAGACTATTTTAGTTTAGATTAATTACCTTCATAAATTCAAACACTTTTCACAATTTAATTAATTCAACATTTTTATAATGGGATTGGTAGATATTTCATCCACCATGTCCTCGAATAAGCGATTGGTAGACTCATCGTTTATCAGTCAATTATTCAAAAATCGAATATTAAAACTCACGCAAATAATCCATCTGCGAATGACACGTGGCCAATATCTGGCCACGTGATGAGGAGACTATATCAGACTCCCCTGTTCTACGTCTTAATATAGCTAACCAACAATAAACTATTTTTCAACTAACATTATAAAAAACTCAAAATTGTTTTCGAAAAAGGATTAAGGAGAATTTATTTCCAAATTAACTACGAATTACGTCTACGCTCACACAATTTTCAACCCAGACATGGTTCAAGGTTAATTCGAAAACATTTATACGCAATCCATAAAAAACACCAACCCAACTGCGAACTACAAAATGAGACTTTGATTCCTCCTAAGAGGATAAGTAGGTATACAATCAAAAATCGTGGCGAGTCCCACTAACTAAAATTCAAACCCTTTTCCTAAATAAATAATTAAAACCCTATTTCCTAAAAAAGTGCTTCTAAACCTAGTATCCTTGTGAACAAGGTAGACAAGGGGTGCCTAACACCTTCCACTCGTCTAGAACCGAGTCAAACTTAGAATCTCTGACTTTTTAGGGTTATTCCTTTATACACCCTTCCTTAGGATAAAAGTTAAGGGTGGCAACTCTGATTTAAAAACCAGTTACAACAGCTTGTTATTCAACAAAGGATATTTAGAAGATTCCTGCTCATTATTCAGAACCAAGCCTCGATGAGATAAATAATTGATTAGAAAGGGGCAATAAACTAATCCATTGATTTTTTGATACCCTCAGCTTTTTAAAAGGGATTGAACCGTCAAAAAGGGGGAGATTCTGATCACTTAATAACTTGTGTCTAAACAAAGAGTATCAAAGACTAATGCTGATCAGAAGTAGCCTCATCAAAACCTTGAACAATCTCTGATGACTTGTGGCTTCTGAAAAGCATAAGGCTCTGAAGACTCAGAAAAGGAATAAGGATTTTGATATATAATTTAAGTGAAAAACCTTTTCACATATATCTCACTTAAGAATCCACTAGTTTGAAAATCTGTCATGCATGCCCTACACATGAATATGTCGAATCTTTAGAGTAATGGTGGTTATCTCCATATTTTGCGACTTCTCTCTCATGTCATATCATTTCCTTTCTTGAAACTTATCTTAGTTTATTGTTGATCTTTGCAAAAGTTCTTCCACCTGTTTCTTTTCAAAAATATTTTCATTTATTTTATTTTACCCTTTGGTTTTTATCTCTTGGTTTTCCACTTAACCTTTTCTATTTAAACTGACTCTTGTCTCACTAGTTTTTACATCTCATCTCAAAAAATCAGTCTTTCAAAATCTTTTGTGTTTTTCAAAAATCTCTTTCTCTCTGTCCTAACCTGAGAAAACCTCTAGATCAAACCTTGGCTAGAGAAACCATCTAGTTGTCATCAATGAGAAGCTAGATCTCCTTGAAGAAGAGATTTAAACTATGATCTAATGCGTCTCTCTCACTCAAGCTGGATGATTAAACTTCCTCAAGCTACTTTCAACCTCCTAAAGATGACTCGGCTTATTCTCGAGAGAAAGTCACTCTTCATTCCTTTTGAAAAAGTTATGTGTGAGTTTTTTTCTCAGCAAGGAATGGTAGTAAGTCTGGATGAAGTTTCTTCTAACTCCTGGGAAGAAGGATTATTGGTTAAGAAGATAGATTATATGATCTAGAAAGAAATAACAAGTATTGTTTAATTGGTAAAAGATGCATAAATTACTTTTAATGTTGTATCCAAGAACACTCGAAAAAGGTATTTCATTTCATGATGTAGGTGTATCTCTAAGAGACATACTGTTATACCCCAAAATTTGCCCTCCCATATTCCTCAAGAAATTGCCAAGCCAAGCTACAAAATTCCCCAAGGATTGTGCAGGTCAACTGCCTCCTAAACAGTCCAAATTAGGGTTTTGAGTCTGATCAAGAAAAGGAAGTTTTCAAAGGCTCAATCAAGTCTCACATGCTTACAAACATGGTCAGGCATCCCCATATCAAGTTTCAAGGCATTCAGCTCAAAATTGCACAGTCAAAACCCTAGATTGCACTACAGTCAACTGTAGGGGCAAAATGGTCATTTGACAGTCAAAAGTTCAAATTTTTGGTCAACATATCATTTTGAAGCCACAAACATCATTTGAAAAATGCTTGATCATGATTCTCAAAATTTGGCTCAGAAATCATCAAAGATGCAAAAGTTGCTATATTTGGACAGCTGAAAAAGTCAACTGAAATTGACCAGGGCATAACTTTCACATGGATTATCAGAAAAATTCCATCCAAAGCTCATTTTGAAGAGAAAGACATTTCCTACAACTCATCTTCATACTTCAAGTCCAAGAAATGCTCTCACAAAAAGTTATCAATTTCAACATTACAGGTCATTTTCAAAAGTCAACAAAAAGGGACTTTAAGTCAAAGACCATAACTTGAGATTGGTAAGTCAAAATGACATGGGACCAAATGCATTGGTTAAAGGACTCAAAGACCTTTCCAAAATGTCCAAGAACATGTGAAAAGCTTAAAAATTGAGCAAGTTATGCCTTGTAGAAGTTGGGAAATTTTTGTGAAATGGCAAAAGTCAACTATCCTTGAAACTCCAATTTTTGACAAAAGGGCCCCATTTTTTCCACTTGGTTCATCCTTGTCATGCCACACACGTGTCCCATGATTAATTTCAAGACCAAATATTGATTTTTTTATTTTATTTAATTTTTGATAATTTAATTCATTTTAAATCTTTGAAAATTCAAATAAAATTTAAAAACCAATGGAATAGTGTCATGTGAACTTTGACAATTTCTATGTATCATGGGCCAACTCAAAAACTCAGGCTAGGGTTAAGTTTCACACTAGGTCTAGGTCTTGGCTAAAAGGAAGGAAAAATGGTCAATGGTAAAAACCCTAAGACTTGTTCATTCATGGGCATGAATTAAGGCCAAATAGCAAGCCAGTTCTCTTCCCTCAAATGCACTGAGTCAAACCCTAACCATAGTACAGCAAAAGGCTCGCTCAAAAGCTGATTGGAACTTTGAAAAATTAGTGATATAAGCCAAATCTGATTTCAAGGTTAGAGACAGCTTTAGGCCTTAATTCTTTTTCTATTAGCATCCTGGACAAATTCTGAACGCATCTCAATCCTTAACCTCAATCAAAACACGAAGAAGTGGTAGCTACAACTCAAGCTGTACAGAAATTTTTTTGAAATCGTGTTCTCAATTCTAAGCATGATCACTGCATTTTAATTGTATATTCATGTTCATTACAAAGTTTCTAAGCTATTCATTGTGTTTAATTTCATTTTTGTTAATCATACGCGAATCTACCATGGCCACGTTTTAGGGTTTTCAGGTTTTGCTTTTAGGGCTTTTACCATGCTGTAAAATCAGCCTTCCAGACCATGATAGTCATACTCAGCAAATCTAGACGAAGATGAAGCATTGGTCGCGACAAATTTATGAGCTACAGGGACCTAATCGCTATTTTCTCAAAAGCTGTCTAATGCTACGCTTCAAAAACCGTTGCCTTCTTTTTTTGTGTTTCAGGAAAATGAAAGAGACGATGCGTTGTCAACCATTGGTTCGCTAGTTCAAATTTGCGCGCGTTTAACCATTATGCGTTGGTTTTAATATTTGTTGTTTATTAACCATATTATATTAAATGAAATTGAGTGGTTCAGCTGGCAGGCACCTCACTTTGCAAAGTCCAAGACCTGGGTTCGAACCCCAGGTCTGAACAAATCTCATACTATTTTTCCTTAATTAATCTCATGCAGCACAAGCGCCCCAGTACACCACATCCTCTCATCATCAAGCCTACACGCGTCCCCAGAGGTCCTAATCAAAGGCTGAGAATTGAAGTACACCATGGGCATAGGTCAACCTTGCCACACGCTGCTTGGAATAGTCAACAAATCCCAGGCTTAATGGGCCAATATTCTTGGGCCAACACCTCCATAATGGGACAGAAAACCCCCCTGGTTCTATCTTTTCCAATTTTCTTTATCTTTTATTGTTTTTAATTATTTATTTGTTTATTTTATTTTTTTGATTTAATTAATTCATTTTATAAAAATCAAAATATAAAAACATTCAAAAATCAGAAAAGACCAAAAAATATAATTTCTATTTTATTATTTCCATAAATCAATTATATGTAAATTACTTAGTTTAATTAGGGTATAATTTTAATCTTTTTAATAAAAATCCAAAAAAACTAGAATTTAGGTTTAATGACTTTTATTTTCTTTTTTTATTTTTTCCCTTTTTTCAGAATAATAATGTTATTTATTTATTTTCATAAATTAAAAAATGTACATAAATTAATTTAGAATTAAATTAGGTTAAAAGTCAATATTTTCATAATAAACTTAAAAAACAATAGAATTAGGTCTAATATTTAATTTAATTTCAATTAACTCCTTTTCTCTCATTAAATCTAAAAAACACAAAAATACCATTTTTCATTTAATTTTAATTTTAGATAACTTAATTATTTTAATTCCTTTAAAGGGTTCAACGCCCTCGCATTTGATTATTTTCTTTTTCGCACGTTTCATTTATTTCTTTTGTGAATATAATGTACTTGTACCAAAGCCATGTAATAGCTATTAGACATTTCTTTTCTGCAATTTATTTTAAATCGGGTCTGGATTAATTTGGCGTTGTAGACCCGCGCCCTTTGTAATAGCGTAGGACTTTTATCTTTTCCGCACTTTAAATTCCCGTACTTTTAACTGTTAAACAATAACATGAAAGAATGAATGCCCAAAAATAAAATCGAATCGTTAGATCACCAATGCATGACAAGACAAACAATAAACTGAAAATGACACACAATTCACACACCACCCCTAGGGTACGCCTCACCTGTTGCCTTTCGAAAGGTGGTCGTCGAGTAGAGGACGTCTTAGTAAGTCCTCATGATCCGGGAACCTGGCATGAGGGTAGCTTCTAAGGTGTCTTCCCATTGCTCTGGTGATCACCATGTCCCTAAAACTCGAATTGACCCGAACACCTCCAACGGTGGTGCTACCTACCTCTCAATGGTGGGATGGCACTACTTTAAAGGACATTTACACAGACGAATTCCTTAGGGTAGGTAGGTTCTCAAGGATACTTGCTCTAATCTCAAACAAAACAAAAACTCTTTTCACACCAACACATTTTCGAAAGCTTTCAAAGCAAATTTTTCAAACACTCTGACGTACGAGTCGAACTGAAATTTTTCAAAGAAACTTTTTTTAAAACCCACAATTGAAAAGCAAACAAACAATTTTGAAAACACATTGAGCAAGTATCTAAGAGCCCATGGATAACCATGGATAGAAAGGGTGCTAACACCTTCCCTTTCTATAACCTACCTCCCGAACCGAGAGCAATCTCTTTAAAGGAATTTTTCTGTGCTTTTGTCCTTTCCAATTGGAGAAAATAAAAGACGGTGGCGACTCTTGCTTCCGCGACATTTTCGCGAACCAGCGTTAAACAGTCAGTTCCAGATCCACCGATCACAGAACTGGCGACTCTGCTGGGGAAAAACTTAAAGTGAGGTGTACCTTAGGACTAAGATCATTGTGTTTTCAATTGCTTTCCTTGTATGCTTTAAAATTGTGGGTTGCTTGGGAGTTCTATAGATCCTAACCCGGATCTGGGGGATACCTTCTTAGAAAGTAGCAACAAGGCTGTGAGGGAACTGTGCGGGGTATACCGACATGGTTGAAACAGTCTGCTACGTTGATGTGGCACTTTGGTGTGTACCGGTAACCCTTGAGTTCAGTCAAGGAGAGTACGGGGCCTCCATGTGGTGTCATGAAGCATCAACAGACCTTAGGAACCTTAATTGAACCATCTTGGCCTCTTTAGGGTAGTGAGATAACTGACTTTGGTGCAGTCCGAGGTTGGTTGATACTCGATACTACATTCAATTGAGGGTTGCTTTCCTGGAATATTTCGGTCGCCAGTTCAGTGGCTAAATCGAAACGATGAACAATGAAAGCAATCCCGTGATATTGGGAACCTTAGAACCCGGTTACTTTGATTAGGACAGGTTGAACCCACCAACTTCAAGAGGGTACTACCCAGACCCCATGCTGGCCTTAAACCTTAAGGGCCTGTCTTGTGTGCCTTGTGTGCCTTACATGTTTGTCTTTGTAAATATCTGTGGTGTGTTTAATCATAACATCATGACATCATCCAGCATCATATGCATTAACTAACCATTTCAGGGGTTCGAATTTTCATCTTTGTTCTTGTTTTGTAGGACATGGAAACTGTTCGTAGAAAGACAATTCCAATCAGTCTTGTAAGGATCCCTCCTCAGCTTAAGGAGCTTATATCCAGAATTCCTGAGAACTCTTCATTCAGTGAAAGGCATGGAAGCCTCATCAGCTTGGTCAACACCAACATTGAGGAAGATATGATAAAGGTCTTGTTCCAATTCTTTGACCCTCTGCATCACTGTTTCACCTTCTTGGACTATCAGTTGGTACCTACATTGGAGGAGTTCTCCCGACTCCTGAAGATCCCTATCCTTGATCAGCTACCCTTCAACGGTACAGAAAAGGAACCTAAGCTTGAAAAGATTGCTAAAGCCTTGCACCTACAGTCATCTGACCTCAAGGGACATTGGGAAGTTAGAAGTGGTATCAAAGGGTTCTTAGCCAGGTTTCTGTTTGAAAAGGCCTATGAATGTTGGAACTCCCTTGACTTACAAGCTTTTGAAGAGGTTGTGGCCCTCCTTGTTTATGGTTTGGTGTTGTTCCCTAACCCAGATCAGCTCATTGATATCAGTGCTGTCCAGATTTTTATGTCCAGGAATCCTATACCTACGTTGCTGGGGGACCTCCTTCACTCATGTTACACTCGAACCATGAGAAAAAGGGGTGTCCTTATGTGTTGCACTCCTCTCCTGGGAAAGTGGTTTATTTCGCACCTCCCACAATCAGTCCTGAAGAACGAGCGGGGTTTGAGGTGGTCACAACGGTTGATGACTCTTACACATGCAGATATACATTGGTGCCCTAGGTCCAGAGAAGATGTCACTATCATTGATCGTTGCGGGGAGTATCCTAATGTTCCTTTACTTGGAATCAGAGGGGGTATTACTTATAGTCCATGCCTGGCTTGGAGACAATTTGGTTATGCTCGGAGGGATGGTCCTCATGACATGTTGATTCCTGACATAGTTTTTGACTTCGACAACGATACTCAAGGACTTCGCCAGAGATTTATCAGAGCTTGGAGGATGCCTAGTAGGATAGACAGCAAGACACTGGGGCACAGGAACTCCATCCCTTTGGAGCCTTACCTCAAGTGGGTACGAGCCCGCTCTCAGAAATTAGTAATGCCTTATCCTCACATGCTTCCAGTAATCAAAGAGCCTGCCTTGGAAGGAGAGGTGTCTCATGTTATTCAGCACCCTGATATGCCCACATCCTGGGAAGAGATGCAGAAGAGCTGGATCCAGCTTAAGGAAGAGCGGAATTCTCTTGAGACTAGTTTGCATGCCAGTGAAAAGAAGGTCTTGGAGCTCACCCGCCTGTTGCACGAGGAAAGGAACCTCAACACTTACATAGCTCCAAAGAAGATGCGCAACATATTTTGGGATTGATTTGATCTTTTTGTACTTTTGCCCATGAGGCTTTGATGTATTAAACAATGATTTTCTTAATAATAACGTGCGTTCCTTTTGGTCTACAATAAACTTGAATTTTCGAACCCTTGAATGCATTACATAAACACATATCATTCATCATGTGCATCATAGGTACTCTTCTTTTCAGGTTGTTTACTGTTCTTCGCTGTTTATTTCAGCATCATGAATCCTGAATCATCAACCGAGGTGTCTATCAAGGCTCTTCAGGCGCAGAACGTCCAGTTTCAGGCGCAAAACGCCCAATTTCAGGAGCTGATCAAGGGCTTGGCTCAGGGTCAACAAGAGTTGAAGACCATGCTTCTGAAGAAGACTAAGAAGAAGAGGAGGACTGTGCTATTTAACACTGGGCGCAGACTCGGGAACACTTTGGTTGAAGCTGAAAGGACTCCTCCATCTGTGACGGAAGGTAGTCACCAAGAAAGGGAGGTCACTACTCCTGTGGGCTCTGATACTGAAACGGACTTCAACGACGAACAGTACCCTCCTGCTGAAGACCGGTACAAACAACTGGAAGACAGATTAAAGGCTATGGAAGTTCAGCGGGTGCCTGGATTGGATTTCGGAGACTTGGGGTTATCTACTGGGGTGGTGATCCCCCACAAGTTCAAAACACCTGCCTTCGTGAAGTATGATGGGGCTTCCTGTCCCAAGATGCACCTACGTTCTTATGTAAGGAAGATCCAGCCTTACACAGCAGACAAGAACCTTTGGATCCACTTCTTCCAGGAGAGTCTTTCAGGGACTCACCTCAATTGGTTCTATCAGCTAGATGGAATCAGCATTCGTAACTGGGAGGATCTGGCCACTGCTTTTTACAAGCAGTATCAGTATAATGCCGACCTCGCTCCTACGCGTACCCAGCTCCAGGGTATGTCGCTAGGGTCGGGTGAAGGTTTTAAGGAGTACGCCCAGAAATGGAGAGACCTGGCTGGCAGGGTGCAGCCACCATTGACGGATCGGGAGCTGGTAGATATGTTCTTGGGGACCCTATCTGGTCCATTTTTCAATCATCTCATTGGTAATTCCTCTGCTGGGTTTACTGATCTGATCCTGACTGGTGAAAGGATCGAGGCCGGTATAAAATCGGGGAAGATACAGAAAGTTGCCTCCTCCAGTACTGAGAAGAAACCCTTCAAAAAGGAGGCTAGTGCTGTATATGGCTCCCGGAGAACAGAGCGACCTGAACACCGCCAATCTGTCAGTGCGGTAATGATTGCCAAACCTGCTGCCGCTCCTCGGCCAACTAATCCTCAAAAGTTTGAAAGACCCCGGAGGGAGTTTACCCGGTTAAGCATGACCTTATCACAGATCCTGCCACAGTTGCTATCCACCAATTTAGTGACTGTCAAGGAGGCTCCAAAGTTTCCCAATACTGCATCCCCCAAGTTCAATCCAAATGCTCGCTGTGCTTATCACTCTGATAGCCCGGGGCATAACACAGATGACTGTTGGGCCCTAAGGAATAAGGTTCAAGACCTCATTGATGCAAAGGAGATACAGTTTGAGGCGCCCGAGAGGCCGAATGTTGTAACTGCTCCCATGCCCCAGCATGGAGTGAATGCTGTTGAGGAGGATTTGTATGTAGCTTCGGTGGATGATGTTGCTACTCCGTTGCTGATGGTCAAGAGGAATCTGTTGCTAGCCGGTTTATTTCCGGGATGTAACGAAGGTTGCCCTCTATGTGTTGCTTCCCCTGCTGGTTGTTCTCTGCTGAAGTCAGGCGTCCAAAACCTGATAGATAGTAGAGAGATTTTGTTCAGAAAGACTGTTGTTCCTGCTGCTCCTGTTGAAGAAGTGTCAATCGTTACCATATTCAACAACCATTCCGAGGTTCCTTCAAAGAAGCCTGTCCAAATTTTGTCAGTTCACAAGAGTGCTCCCATCACCATTACTATTCCGGGGCCGATACCCTACAAATCTGATAAGGCTGTCCCATGGCACTATGGGGCGGATGTTTATGTTCTGGGTGTGAAACAAGAGTGCAACATTGATACCGGTGTCTCCAACATCACCGGGCCTGCTAAGGTCACTCGTAGTGGAAGACTGTTCTCGCCAGACATTGCTCCTCCGGCAATTCATAGGCCTTTGATCTTCACACCTGCCAGAGAGCCTGTTTCTCCCCCTGACCAAGTATCCACCCCTGCTACTGAGTCATCTGATACTCGGGGCAAGGGAATTGCTGCTGATATGCCTGCCAGGACGGAGGCACCAAAGACCATTGTTGAGGCTTCCAAGCAGGAAATGGAAGAAATCCTCAAGATAATAAAGAAAAGTGATTTCAACGTTGTGGAACAGCTGGGGCACACCCCCTCTAAAATCTCCATGTTGTCACTGCTACTGTGTTCAGAGGCCCATGCAAAGGCTCTGATTGCTTTCTTAAAGACAGCCCACGTACCCCAAGAAACGTCTGCTGACCAGTTCACCGACTGTGTGGCCAACCTAACTGCTGATAATGGCCTGGGTTTCTCTGATGCCGATCTGACGGCAAAAGGGAAGAACCATAATGATGCCCTGCATGTCTCCATTGAATGCAGGGGCACTACTCTTGCTCATGTGCTGGTTGATACAGGTTCTTCATTAAACGTGCTGCCCAAGAAGGCTCTGGATAGGCTGGATTGTGAAGGTCTAGAGCTCAAACCAACTCATATTGTTGTCCGGGCCTTTGACGGGTCTAAAAGAATAGTGCATGGTGAAGTGGACATCCCAATCAGGGTTGGGTCACAGGTATTCGATTCAAAATTTTATGTGATGGACATCCATCCGTCCTATTCTTGTTTGCTGGGTCGCCCATGGATCCACAAGGCTGGAGCTGTGACTTCCACATTGCATCAGAAGCTCAAGTACCCGGTCAGGGGGAAGATCGTAACAGTGCAAGGGGAAGAGGAGTACATGGTCAGCCACCTCAACTCCTTCAGATACGTGGAAATGGATGGGGAGTTCATTGAAACCCCCTTTCAACATTTTGAGGAAGTACCACAAACCTTGGCAGCAGCAGAAGCAGATGAAGAGGTTTCTCCTATGAAGATGGCCTCCTTAAAGGACGCCCGGGCTGTGATCGAAAAAGGTGAATGTGCAAACTGGGGCAAGCTCCCTGATCTTACTCCTAAGACTAACAAGTTTGGGCTGGGTTTCACCACAGAAGCTCAGAAAGCGGTGCGCAAGGCAAGAATTGGAAGACCTCCGGTGCTCATCACTCATTCTGAAGTGAATGCTATTGGAGAGGAAGATGAAGTGGAAGAGTCAGAGTTCGATAGCTGGATCTACCCGACGACCGACGGTGGATTGACCAATTGGACTGCTAAAGATTTTACACCCATAACTTTTGTTCCCCAGTAATGAATTTCTTTGTTTTTGATTTGTAATAAACAATAATTTGAAACTATATGGCCCGGTGTCTTACCCGGGGCACCGTGGTTTTATTTATGAGGGCTTTTGTTTGTCACTGTCATATATCATGAATAAAAGCATTGGACGTTTTTCACAATTCAAATTTTGCGCTCCTTTTCTTTCCTTTCTTTACATATTGCAAAACAGCTGTATTTACACACACACTCACTCATACAGGTTTCAATCCACTCTGGATCTCACTGGTAACGACTCCGCTACTGCCAGTTATGACTTTGAAAATCCGATCAACTTAGCCGCAGACGAAGGTGAAGAGGATTACGAAGTGCCTGGTGAACTTGCAAGACTGTTACAACAGGAAGAGAGGGCAATTCAACCCCATGAAGAGCCAGTGGAAATAATAAACTTGGGTACTGAGGAGGACAAGAAAGAGGTGAAGATTGGTGCCAACCTAGAACTCGGCGTGAAGCAACGGTTGACTCAGATGCTGCATGACTATAAAGAAATCTTTGCCTGGTCCTACGAAGATATGCCCGGATTAGATACCGACATTGTGGTCCATCACTTACCAACTAAAGAAGATTGCCCGCCGGTTAAGCAAAAGGTCCGCCGTATGCGTCCAGAGATGTCTGAGAAGATAAAAGCCGAGGTTATGAAGCAGTTTGATGCCGGGTTTCTTGCAGTGACTTCTTACCCTCAGTGGGTTGCTAATGTGGTGCCGGTACCTAAGAAGGACGGCAAGGTCAGGATGTGTGTTGATTACAGGGATCTGAACAGGGCCAGCCCCAAGGATGACTTCCCTCTACCCCACATTGATGTCCTTGTTGATAATACAGCTCAGCATAAAGTGTTCTCTTTCATGGATGGTTTTTCAGGCTACAATCAGATCAAGATGGCTCCGGAAGACATGGAAAAGACTACATTTGTTACTCAGTGGGGCACCTTCTGTTACAAGGTCATGCCGTTCGGGTTGAAGAACGCTGGGGCAACCTACCAACGTGCTATGGTGGCCTTATTTCATGACATGATCCATCACGAGATAGAGGTGTATGTGGACGACATGATCGCTAGGTCCCAGACTGAGGAAGAGCACCTAGATCATCTACAGAAACTGTTTGACCGGTTGAAACTGTACAAACTAAGATTGAACCCTAACAAGTGCACCTTCGGGGTAAGATCTGGGAAGTTGCTAGGCTTCGTGGTCAGTGATAAAGGCATTCAAGTGGACCCTGCTAAGGTCAAAGCTATTCAAGAGATGCCAGTTCCTAAGACAGAAAAGGAAGTCAGGGGCTTTCTAGGACGTCTGAATTACATTGCTCGGTTCATCTCACACTTAACTGCTACCTGTGAACCAATCTTCAAGCTGCTGAAGAAAGATCAGGTAGTACGTTGGAATGATGAATGTCAGGCTGCTTTTGACAGAATCAAAGAATATCTCCAAGAACCACCCATCCTTATGCCACCAGTTGAAGGGAGACCTTTGATACTTTACCTGACAGTGCTTGATAATGCAATGGGGTGTGTGCTGGGGCAGCATGACGAGTCTGGCCGAAAAGAGCATGCCATCTATTACCTTAGCAAAAAGTTTACCGACTGTGAGACCCGATACTCACTGCTTGAGAAAACTTGCTGCGTTTTGGTATGGGCTGCTCGCCGGCTGAGACAGTATATGCTGACTCACACTACCTTGTTGATCTCAAAAATGGATCCTATAAAGTACATATTCGAAAAGCCTGCTCTGTCTGGGAGAATTGCAAGATGGCAGATGATCTTGACGGAATACGACATTCAGTACACAACCCAAAAAGACATCAAGGGAAGTGTATTGGCAGACCACTTAGCACATCAAGCTGTGGATGACTACCAATCAATGAACTTCGAGTTTCCAGATGAAAGCATTATGATAGTAACTGACTGTGAAATACCTGGACCGGATGAAGGACCTGAACCGGGATCTCGATGGTCTATGCATTTTGACGGGGCATCCAACGCTTTGGGAAATGGTATCGGCGCCATAATCGTATCTCCACAAGGTACTCATACTCCACTCACCGCCCGGCTGTGTTTCAACTGTACCAACAACATGGCGGAGTATGAAGCGTGTATTATGGGTCTTCAAGCTGCGATCGACCTGAGGATCAAATTTCTGTGTGTCTTCGGAGATTCCGCTCTTGTGATCAATCAGATCAAAGGAGAGTGGGATACGAAACACCCAAACTTGATTCCTTACAGAGAATGTGTGTTGGCCCTGATCCCCCATTTCACAGAGATAACATTTGAGCACTTTCCAAGAGAAGAGAATCAGTTGGCGGACGCGTTAGCTACAATGTCTTCAATGTTCAAGGTTAAATGGGATAATGAAGCTCCCCGGATCATCATCTGGAAACTGGACGAACCGGCATACTGTTGTGATCTCGAAACTGAATTGGTAACTGAGAAGCCCTGGTACCACGAAGTGAAGAGATATCTGGAAGCACAGGAATACCCTGAAGGAGCATCTGTCAATGATAAGAAATTCCTGAGGAGGTTCGCAGCCAAGTTCTTTCTTAGCAACGGCATTTTGTACAAGCGAAACCATGATTCAACCCTACTGCGTTGTGTAGATAAGACTGAAGCAAAAAGAATCATGGAAGAGCTACATGAAGGGACCTTTGGTACACATTCCAGTGGGCATACCATGGCTAAGAAGATCCTACGGGCAGGGTATTACTGGTCCACCATGGAAGCTGATTGCTACCAACATTCTAGGACATGCCATAAATGCCAGATCTACGCAGACAAGGTGCATGTTCCTCCGGTTCCCCTGAATGTTCTGACTGCGCCTTGGCCATTTGCAATGTGGGGCATAGACATGATCAGTGAGATTAAACCTACGGCATCTAATGGACATCGCTTCATCCTAGTGGCAATTGATTATTTTACGAAGTGGGTTGAGGCAGCATCTTATGCTACGGTAACCAAGACTGTGGTGGCACGGTTCATTCGGCACAATCTGATCTGTCGGTACGGTGTCCCTGAGCGGATTATTACAGATAACGGTACCAATCTGAACAATAAGATGATTGCTGAGCTCTGCGAACAGTTCAAGATACAGCACCACAATTCCTCTCCTTACAGACCAAAGATGAATGGGGCTGTAGAAGCAGCTAATAAAAACATCAAGAAGATCGTGCAGAAGATGACAGTAACGTATAAGGACTGGCACGAGATGTTACCGTTCGCTCTACATGGATACCGTACCTCAGCTAGGACGTCAACCGGGGCAACTCCTTTCTCTCTGGTTTATGGCATGGAGGCAGTCTTGCCGATTGAGGTACAAATTCCTTCTCTCCGGATAATGAAGGATGCAAAGCTGAATGAAGATGATTGGATTCAGACACGACTTGATCAGCTCAACCTTATTGACGAAAAGAGACTTGCTGCTATCTGTCATGGTCAGACGTATCAGAAACGAATGATCAGGGCATTTAACAAAAAGGTCAGACCACAGGAATATCAAGTCGGGGATCTGGTGATCAAGCGAATCATCCTTCCCCAGAGTGATCCAAGGGGCAAATGGACCCCTACATACGAAGGGCCATTTGTGGTTAAGCATGTGTTCTCAGGAGGAGCAATGATATTAACCAACATGGATGGTGACGACCTTCCTCACCCCGCCAATGCAGACATAGTTAAAAAGTACTACGCATGAAAAAAGACCCGCTAGGCTGACATGTCTAGACAAAAGATAGGGCTTCCCGTCGAACCAAAAGGGTTCGGGCAAAATGAAGGGATGAAAATGAAAATCTGTACACCCGGCAAGTCGAAAACCTGAAAAGGCGGTTTGGGCAAGAATGGGTATCCCGGTGGACTGAAAACCCGAAAGGGCAGTCCAGGCAAAAATTAGGGATAAAAGCGTAATACTATGTCTCATTGGATCACTTTGCATCCAGAATCCGGTATCTACATCAAGTTCAGACGGTATCGATCAGTCAGCTTCACCTTCAACCAAGGTCATCAAGTGATGAGACGCTCAGAGTTATAAAGGCGATAGCAGAGTTGAAACCCAGTGGATCATTCATATTTCACACAGCTGTTTATTTTCTTTTGTACAAAACTTGTATAAACTCTTTTGCTCGGCGACGTTTCTCTTACCAGGACGTCAGCCTCTTGTACACAAAACGCCTATTCACAGGCTATTCAAAATCAATACAAATATACTTTTCAGTTAAACGTTCCAACTGTTTTTCTTTTTCTGTTTTGTTTTGCGAAGAACGTCCAAGGTTCAATTTGTGATATATGCATTGACAATAATTTGCTAGCTCATAAATATTTGCATACGAAACAAAGAATTAATTGCAGGTGACACTAGAAACAGGGGCAATAAAGAGTTGTCTGAGCGGTCTAGTTGTTCTATCCTCCAAGGTACCAAGGTAGGTTCAGTTAAAGAACCTAACCAGGCGTCTTAAATTCCCCAGAGAGTGAAACAGCAAGTCAGTACATTCTTCCCCAAACAAAGTTAACAAGTCTCAAGGAAATTGGGTATCCTCCAGTAGATCCCAATATTCCCCAGCAGCATATATTCTTAGCAAGCATCCCCGGCAGTCTGGGTCTAAAGATTGTTCCCCGGCGGCATACATCAACATTCAAAGGAATCACTTCCTCAGCATATCAAAATTTCCCCAGGAGAGTCCCATCCAAGTTCCCCAGGAAAGATGGAATTCATCTCCCCAAGCAGTAAGTTTATCCCCAGTAAATTCTGGAAGCTTATCCTTCACAGGACACGAACGCGTCGTCTGGCTTGATTTAAAGAGTTATTTCCTCAACAGGATATAACTGGGTTATCCTCAGCCAAAAGCCAAGGAAAGGTCGTCGTCAACGTAGTTCTTTCCTATCCCCAGCGAAGTCCATCAATACTTCCAACATAACAATGGTATCCTCAGCAGGTTATCAACAACTCAGCAAGGCATCTCTCTTCCCACAGAGTATTGCTTCCCAGCATGATCACTAGAGTATCTTTTCTCCCCGCAGAATCTTTCATTCGCCAAGTTTATTCCGCAACGGAGTCATCTTCTCCTACCGGTATCCTTGCAGTTATCATCCCCAGCGGAAGCAAAATCTATTCTTCGACACCAGCCCGGGATACGACTTCCCGGCACCCGTCAAGGATTTACTTTCCTAGACGAAAACATACATAAAACATCACATACATCATTATAGCATGCATAACGCACTGCATCATACAAATCTCATTTATGTTGAGAACATCATTGCTTGATCCATATCATGCATTGCATATGACTGACTTTTATCTTTCAGGAAAGATCCAGTTAAGTTCTCAAGCTACATTTCAAGACCTAGACCGGTTCAGTTAAATCGTCCCAAGATTTTCCTGATGCTTATCCCGTCAAAGGCCTTCTCTGGTTCAGTCAGATCGACCCTAAAGATCTCCCTGATGCTTATCCAGTTGAAGACATTTCAAGACCTAGACCGGTTCAGTTAAATCGTCCCAAGATTTTCCTGATGCTTATCCCGTCAAAGACCTTCTCTGGTTCAGTCAGATCGACCCTAAAGATCTCCCTGATGCTTATCCAGTTGAAGACATTTCAAGACCTAGACCGGTTCAGTTAAATCGTCCCAAGATTTTCCTGATGCTTATCCCGTCAAAGGCCTTCTCTGGTTCAGTCAGATCGACCCTAAAGATCTCCCTGATGCTTATCCAGTTGAAGACATTTCAAGACCTAGACCGGTTCAGTTAAATCGTCCCAAGATTTTCCTGATGCTTATCCCGTCAAAGGCCTTCTCTGGTTCAGTCAGATCGACCCTAAAGATCTCCCTGATGCTTATCCAGTTGAAGACATTTCAAGACCTAGACCGGTTCAGTTAAATCGCCCCAAGATTTTCCTGATGCTTATCCAGTCAAAGGCCTTCTCTGGTTCAGTCAGATCGACCCTAAAGATCTCCCTGATGCTCATCCAGTTGAAGACATTTCAAGACCTAGACCGGTTCAGTTAAATCGACCCTAAAGATCTCCCTGATGCTCATCCAGTTGAAGACATTTCAAGACCTAGACCGGTTCAGTTAAATCGACCTTAAGATTTTCCTGATGCTTATCCAGTCAAAGGCCTTCTCTGGTTCAGTTAAATCGTCCCAAGATTTTCCTGATGCTTATCCAGTTGAAGACATTTCAAGACCTAGACCGGTTCAGTTAAGTCGACTTTAAGATTTTCCTGATTCTTACCCAGTCAAAGGCCTCTCTGGTTCAGCCAGATCGACCCTAAGATCTCCCTGATTCTTATCCCAGTAGAAGACACCCCAGATTTTTCTCAACGAGCGTTGTTGAAGTTAAAATCCCCCAGATCTTTTCTCAACGAGCGTCGTTGAAGTTAAAATCACCAAGATTTTTCTCAAAAATCAGTTCCTGCAACGTGTCAGGTACTCATTTTTTCTTTTGCAGGTATGCAGGTTTTCGCCAAGGAATCTCTTACGCAATCAAACATCCAGATGGCATCTATAAGCCCATTCCCATCATTGCTAACATGTGAGCGCAAATTTCCGAGCACTCTAGTGTCCAATCATCTTTTACCCTCGGATTACGAAAGGCACGTCAGCCAATCTGCATCCTCAGGTCTAAGAAGATTGAACAGGGGCAACTGTTATACCCCAAAATTTGCCCTCCCATATTCCTCAAGAAATTGCCAAGCCAAGCTACAAAATTCCCCAAGGATTGTGCAGGTCAACTGCCTCCTAAACAGTCCAAATTAGGGTTTTGAGTCTGATCAAGAAAAGGAAGTTTTCAAAGGCTCAATCAAGTCTCACATGCTTACAAACATGGTCAGGCATCCCCATATCAAGTTTCAAGGCATTCAGCTCAAAATTGCACAGTCAAAACCCTAGATTGCACTACAGTCAACTGTAGGGGCAAAATGGTCATTTGACAGTCAAAAGTTCAAATTTTTGGTCAACATATCATTTTGAAGCCACAAACATCATTTGAAAAATGCTTGATCATGATTCTCAAAATTTGGCTCAGAAATCATCAAAGATGCAAAAGTTGCTATATTTGGACAGCTGAAAAAGTCAACTGAAATTGACCAGGGCATAACTTTCACATGGATTATCAGAAAAATTCCATCCAAAGCTCATTTTGAAGAGAAAGACATTTCCTACAACTCATCTTCATACTTCAAGTCCAAGAAATGCTCTCACAAAAAGTTATCAATTTCAACATTACAGGTCATTTTCAAAAGTCAACAAAAAGGGACTTTAAGTCAAAGACCATAACTTGAGATTGGTAAGTCAAAATGACATGGGACCAAATGCATTGGTTAAAGGACTCAAAGACCTTTCCAAAATGTCCAAGAACATGTGAAAAGCTTAAAAATTGAGCAAGTTATGCCTTGTAGAAGTTGGGAAATTTTTGTGAAATGGCAAAAGTCAACTATCCTTGAAACTCCAATTTTTGACAAAAGGGCCCCATTTTTTCCACTTGGTTCATCCTTGTCATGCCACACACGTGTCCCATGATTAATTTCAAGACCAAATATTGATTTTTTTATTTTATTTAATTTTTGATAATTTAATTCATTTTAAATCTTTGAAAATTCAAATAAAATTTAAAAACCAATGGAATAGTGTCATGTGAACTTTGACAATTTCTATGTATCATGGGCCAACTCAAAAACTCAGGCTAGGGTTAAGTTTCACACTAGGTCTAGGTCTTGGCTAAAAGGAAGGAAAAATGGTCAATGGTAAAAACCCTAAGACTTGTTCATTCATGGGCATGAATTAAGGCCAAATAGCAAGCCAGTTCTCTTCCCTCAAATGCACTGAGTCAAACCCTAACCATAGTACAGCAAAAGGCTCGCTCAAAAGCTGATTGGAACTTTGAAAAATTAGTGATATAAGCCAAATCTGATTTCAAGGTTAGAGACAGCTTTAGGCCTTAATTCTTTTTCTATTAGCATCCTGGACAAATTCTGAACGCATCTCAATCCTTAACCTCAATCAAAACACGAAGAAGTGGTAGCTACAACTCAAGCTGTACAGAAATTTTTTTGAAATCGTGTTCTCAATTCTAAGCATGATCACTGCATTTTAATTGTATATTCATGTTCATTACAAAGTTTCTAAGCTATTCATTGTGTTTAATTTCATTTTTGTTAATCATACGCGAATCTACCATGGCCACGTTTTAGGGTTTTCAGGTTTTGCTTTTAGGGCTTTTACCATGCTGTAAAATCAGCCTTCCAGACCATGATAGTCATACTCAGCAAATCTAGACGAAGATGAAGCATTGGTCGCGACAAATTTATGAGCTACAGGGACCTAATCGCTATTTTCTCAAAAGCTGTCTAATGCTACGCTTCAAAAACCGTTGCCTTCTTTTTTTGTGTTTCAGGAAAATGAAAGAGACGATGCGTTGTCAACCATTGGTTCGCTAGTTCAAATTTGCGCGCGTTTAACCATTATGCGTTGGTTTTAATATTTGTTGTTTATTAACCATATTATATTAAATGAAATTGAGTGGTTCAGCTGGCAGGCACCTCACTTTGCAAAGTCCAAGACCTGGGTTCGAACCCCAGGTCTGAACAAATCTCATACTATTTTTCCTTAATTAATCTCATGCAGCACAAGCGCCCCAGTACACCACATCCTCTCATCATCAAGCCTACACGCGTCCCCAGAGGTCCTAATCAAAGGCTGAGAATTGAAGTACACCATGGGCATAGGTCAACCTTGCCACACGCTGCTTGGAATAGTCAACAAATCCCAGGCTTAATGGGCCAATATTCTTGGGCCAACACCTCCATAATGGGACAGAAAACCCCCCTGGTTCTATCTTTTCCAATTTTCTTTATCTTTTATTGTTTTTAATTATTTATTTGTTTATTTTATTTTTTTGATTTAATTAATTCATTTTATAAAAATCAAAATATAAAAACATTCAAAAATCAGAAAAGACCAAAAAATATAATTTCTATTTTATTATTTCCATAAATCAATTATATGTAAATTACTTAGTTTAATTAGGGTATAATTTTAATCTTTTTAATAAAAATCCAAAAAAACTAGAATTTAGGTTTAATGACTTTTATTTTCTTTTTTTATTTTTTCCCTTTTTTCAGAATAATAATGTTATTTATTTATTTTCATAAATTAAAAAATGTACATAAATTAATTTAGAATTAAATTAGGTTAAAAGTCAATATTTTCATAATAAACTTAAAAAACAATAGAATTAGGTCTAATATTTAATTTAATTTCAATTAACTCCTTTTCTCTCATTAAATCTAAAAAACACAAAAATACCATTTTTCATTTAATTTTAATTTTAGATAACTTAATTATTTTAATTCCTTTAAAGGGTTCAACGCCCTCGCATTTGATTATTTTCTTTTTCGCACGTTTCATTTATTTCTTTTGTGAATATAATGTACTTGTACCAAAGCCATGTAATAGCTATTAGACATTTCTTTTCTGCAATTTATTTTAAATCGGGTCTGGATTAATTTGGCGTTGTAGACCCGCGCCCTTTGTAATAGCGTAGGACTTTTATCTTTTCCGCACTTTAAATTCCCGTACTTTTAACTGTTAAACAATAACATGAAAGAATGAATGCCCAAAAATAAAATCGAATCGTTAGATCACCAATGCATGACAAGACAAACAATAAACTGAAAATGACACACAATTCACACACCACCCCTAGGGTACGCCTCACCTGTTGCCTTTCGAAAGGTGGTCGTCGAGTAGAGGACGTCTTAGTAAGTCCTCATGATCCGGGAACCTGGCATGAGGGTAGCTTCTAAGGTGTCTTCCCATTGCTCTGGTGATCACCATGTCCCTAAAACTCGAATTGACCCGAACACCTCCAACGGTGGTGCTACCTACCTCTCAATGGTGGGATGGCACTACTTTAAAGGACATTTACACAGACGAATTCCTTAGGGTAGGTAGGTTCTCAAGGATACTTGCTCTAATCTCAAACAAAACAAAAACTCTTTTCACACCAACACATTTTCGAAAGCTTTCAAAGCAAATTTTTCAAACACTCTGACGTACGAGTCGAACTGAAATTTTTCAAAGAAACTTTTTTTAAAACCCACAATTGAAAAGCAAACAAACAATTTTGAAAACACATTGAGCAAGTATCTAAGAGCCCATGGATAACCATGGATAGAAAGGGTGCTAACACCTTCCCTTTCTATAACCTACCTCCCGAACCGAGAGCAATCTCTTTAAAGGAATTTTTCTGTGCTTTTGTCCTTTCCAATTGGAGAAAATAAAAGACGGTGGCGACTCTTGCTTCCGCGACATTTTCGCGAACCAGCGTTAAACAGTCAGTTCCAGATCCACCGATCACACATACTCAACAACGCCGAAGAAGGAATTGATCAACCTAAATCGGTGAAACACGAAGAGGCGAAAGATAACTAACATGAAAATGATAAAGATGAAAGTTCAATCAAGATGAATGATCATCAAATCAATTACCTTTTTGGATTCATCACAAGTTATACTTTTGGGTACTTTGTCAAAGTAAAAAGTGGTATGATAGTGATTTTCTAAAGTCTTTGTGGCATAATTTGTATTTGGTTCAACTTTCTTTTGAGAGATCCTTGTGAAATACAAGTGCATCTTCCTTCATATTGTACGGTGAGGTAGTATCGAGTCAATTTTCTCTTTGTTAGTAAGTTCTCTTTTTTACTTGTTTATTTTTCTAAGTACATGACATACTTGGTGTATGATATTTATATTATGAGTTTTCATTTGCAAAATAATTCTTAATTGATAATCATGGTGACTTGTAAATTTATATACTTGAAATGACCTCATCATATTATATTTTCATGTATTTTATTTTATAAACACTTATGTGTACATAAGCATGTTTAGCTTCATTAAACATCAAGCATAACACAGTTAACATTATATCATATTTGATTCTACTAACATGCAACTTGTCAAAGAGTTCTCTAAGCTTATGTAGAGAGAGTTTGAAATGAGTCTTATGGGGAGTTGAATTACTTTCTCGAACTCCAAATAAAGTAACTCAAGGAAGGAACACATGCGTATGGAATTACCTTCGCGATCACGTTGAAAAAGGGGATGTTGTGTTCGAGCATTTTGATAGTGAAAATCAACTTGCCGACATTTTCACAAAGCTTTTGCAACCAAATCGTTCTTCAACAAACATGAGGAATTGGGGGTTATTGATAACCCCAATGTTGCGTAATTTATTTGTTTTTTTGCACTTTTATACATTTTCTCTAACCTTTGTTTGAGTATTTAATATCATGTTAGTGCATCTTCAGTTCCATCAAGATTGAGGTAATGTTGTTCCAAATTTCTCCTTGAAAGTAAGACTTTTCTTATTGCATGTTGTTTATGTTCCAAGTGCTTGATATGCTTAAAATGATAAAACCCATTAATGTTCATTTCCAGAAATTTCAAATTGAAAAGTATTGTGTGTCTTTAATTTATATGCTTATAATAAATTCATGTATTAACTCTTTATCACTTGTATAAGTTTGTTTTTGTTTGCACAAGCATGCTCTGGTATCTTTATTTCCTGCATTTGCTCATGAGTTGAATGTATGTATGTTATTTTCAAATTCAAATTTTTTTGTAGTTATGTCACATGTTATGAAAACGTTTTCATTTTGGATTTAGTGGTGATTTTTTTTCCGTCAAGCTAGGCACATGCATGAGCGGCATGAGGAGTTTCATTGTGTTGTGTTACGTAATTGTGACGCTAAAGAAGCAACTTGAAAATTTTTCTCTTGCATTGCATTCATTATTATTTATGCATTGCATTACATGTTCGGTAATGTTTATGCTGGTTATTTGTCAATTTCACATCATTACATATATATGGGGATATGTGATTGTACGCTCTTCTTTCCAAAAATGCCTTTGTATCATATATTGGTATTTGGTTTGAATTATGATACATCTCATGATTTGCTTTGTCTCTTTTGATGCCGTCAAAGGGGGAGAAGCATATGCGATATGAATTTGGGATGCACACGTTCATGGGGGAGCCTTCAATGAAGACATGAAATGCATCGTCACAAGTTTTGCCATCATAAAAAAGGGGGAGTATGTGAACGCAACTTCACCATTAGATGTTTTACATGATGTCAAAATTAAGAAAACTTAGCATTTATGTATATTGGATAATATATCTATGTCGTTTGGCACACCCTTGCATTAGAGGTCTTAGGAATCATTCAAAACAAGTTTTAAATTGATCAAAATCATGAAAAATCATTTTCTGCACAAAAAACACTTGCATGTGTCGGCACTTCCGCTTTTCAGGTCAGCACATAAACCTTTCGTGCTAGCACATGCTGTAGCCCAGTATTTTTAAGTCGACACATACGATTTTCAGGTCAGCACATGTACTGCACTTTTAAAGCCTGTAGCTTCTGTGTGCTATGTGTTGACACTCAGGTCGGCACATAACATGCTGTTACGTGGGTCCAAATTCTTATATTTTTCAATTCGGTAGTTTCCCTCTTTGCCACCAAAGTTCCCCAACTATAAATAAATTATATATGCTTCATTTCAACTTGATAAAGCAATAGACACATACTTCATTTTCTCTCCACCTTCAATCTCTAACCTATGCATACACACTGATAATGTCCAATTAGGCAAGGTTTGATAATGTCCAATTAGGTTCTTGTGTAGCCGAGAATATTGGGTTGAGATTTGCAGAAGGTTTCATCCAGAAAAATCGCGGGTTTATCCTCCAAGATCGTTGATAGATTTGGTGGTTTTTGTGCAAGACACTCAAGATAGGATTTCAGCCTAGTGAAAGTCTTTGGAGATAAAGAACACAAACAAAGTAGTACGAGAATGATGAATCAAATTGAAGTGTCTTGTATGCAATAAGTAAAATTGATTGTGCACGAAAGCTTTGGAGATAAAGAATGCAAAAGAGTAGAAAGATTAAATAAATCAATTGGTAGCTATTAAGTCCTGGTCTTGTTTGAGATCAAAAGAATAGAAGGGGTTGAATCAACGTCAAACGGCTTGGTTTATAGGGTTGCTCTTGAACAATTTTCTTGTAATCATACTTTTGCAAAGTAAAAAAAGTATCCTAATTCCAAATTGGAATTGGGGGAATACTAAGCCATAAGGAGGATGAATAGCGAACATCCTAAATAAATCCTTGTGTCACTCTCTCTATCTATCTATCTATCTATCTATCTATCTATATATATATATATATATATATATATATATATATATATATATATATATATATATATATATATATCTCATGTCTCAGTGGAATGTAGGGGCACCACTCTGGCACATGTTTTGGTGGATACTGGCTCATCCCTAAATGTATTACTCAAAAAAGCTCTTGACAGACTTGACTGTGAAGGCTTGACTTTGAAGCCGAGCAACATAGTGGCAAGGGATTTTGACGGCTCGAAGAGGATGGTACATGGGGAGGTGGACATTCCCATAAAGGTTGGAACCCAAACCTTCAATTCAACTTTTTATGTGATGGACATCCGCCCTTCATACTCCTGCCTGCTAGGCCGACCATGGATCCACAATGCTGGCGATGTCACCTCTACATTGCACCAGATGCTGAAGTATCCGGTTCAAGGGAAGATTATCACCGTCCATGGAGAGGAAGAATACATGATCATCCATCTCAATTCTTTCAGATATGTGGAATTGGACGACGAATTCATTGAAACTCCATTTCAACACTTTGAAGAGGTCCCTCAAGAAGTGGCAGTGACTAAGGTTGTTCCCAAGATTACAAAGCCTCCACTCCGGATGTCGTCACTGAAGGATGCCAAAGCAGTCGTAGAGGAAGGAGGATACACTATATGGGGACAACTCCTAGATATCCCATATAATTCTGACAAGTTTGGCCTAGGTTTCAATTCAAGTGCTCAAAAGGTTGTACGTCGTGCCCGTGCTGGAGGGTCGCCCTTAAAGATCAGCAACCGTGAGGTCAACGCGGTAGAAAATGGTGAAGATGATTGCAACTTGGAGGAATGAATCTTCCCGACTGTCAATGGAGGGCTCAATAATTGGGAGGCTAGAGACTTCGTCCCGATCACTTTCATCCCTCAGTAATTTGTCTTTACATTTTGTTGGATCTGTAATATTCAAAACAATTCGCACTCTTAAAACCTGGTGTCTTACCCGAGGCACAATGGTCCATTTGTAATGGTTATTATTTCATCTTCATATGACATCAATGAATCATGGACGTTTTTCGCATACAAAATTTTGTGCTCATTATTTTTCTTTTACATTTTACTTTCTTTCAAATATAGCTATACCCTTACACACACCCACACTCACAATACAGGTATACATCCATTCTGGATCCCATGGGTAACGATAATGCTATGGCCTTTTGTGACTCTGAGAATCTGATCTACCAAGCTGAAGACGAAGGTGGGGAAGATTGTGAAGTACCAGGGGAACTTGGCAGACTACTACAGCAAGAGGAGAGAACCATTTAGCCTCACGAGGAACCCGTGGATACGATCAACCTAGGTACCGAAGAAGATAAAAAGGAGGTTAATATGGGTGCCAATCTGGAACCCAGTATCAAGAAGCGTCTGATTCAGTTGTTGCATGATTATGTCGAAGTCTTTGCCTGGTCGTATGAAGACATGCCAGGACTTGATGAAGATATTATGGTACATCATCTGCCTACAAGAGATGATTATTCGCCAGTAAAGCAAAAGGTTCGCCGCATGAGGCCTGATATGTCAGAAAATATTAAAGCAGAAGTCATGAAGCAATTCAACGTTGGATTCTTGGTTGTCACCTCTTACCCCCAATGGGTTGCCAATGTTGTTTCTGTTCCCAAAAAGGACGGTAAAGTGCGAATGTGTGTGGACTACCGAGATTTGAATAGGGCAAGCCCTAAGGATGATTTTCCACTCCCCCACATTGATATCCTAGTTGACAATACGGCACAACACAAAGTGTTTTCCTTCATGGACGGATTCTCACGTTACAACCAAATCACAATGACGCTTGAGGACATGGAGAAAACAACATTTGTCACACAGTGGGGAACATTATGTTACAAGGTGATGCCATTCGGACTAAAGAACATTGGGGCAACCTATCAGCGTGCCATGGTAGCTTTATTTCACGACATGATACATCATGAAATAGAAGTCTATATGGAAGATATGATAGCCAGATTGCAAACAGAAGAAGAGAATCTTGATCACTTACAAAAGTTGTTTGAGAGACTGAAGAAGTACAAGCTGAGGTTGAATCCAAACAAATGCACATTCGGGGTACGGTCTGGTAAACTCCTAGGATTTATCGTCAGCAACAAGGGCATCGAGGTCGATCCTACCAAAGTTAAAGCAATACAAGAGATGCCTGCTCCTTGTATTGAGAAGGAAGTCAGAGGATTCTTGGGACGTTTGAACTATATTTCTAGATTCATCTCTCACCTGACAGCTACTTGTGAACCAATCTTCAAACTATTGAAGAAAGATCAAGTAGTCAAATGGAATGATGAGTGCCAAGTTTCTTTTGACAAAATCAAAGAATACTTGCAAGAACCTCCTATATTGATGCCACCAGTCGAGGGAAGACCATTGATCATGTATCTGACTGTTTTAGAAAACTCAATGGGGTGTATATTGGGGCAGCATGACGAGTCTGGCTGAAAAGAGCACCCTATTTACTACCTGAGCAAAAGGTTTACCGACTGTGAAACCAGATATTCACTGCTCGAGAAAACTTGTTGCGCTCTGGCATGGGCTGATCGCCGGCTAAGACAGTATATGCTGACTCATACTACCTTGTTGATATCTAAAATGGATCCGATAAAATACATTTTTGAGAAACCTGCTCTTTCCGGTAGAATAGCGAGATGGTAGATGATCCTGACAGAATATGACATACAATATACTACCCAGAAAGCTATAAAGGGCAGTGTACTAGCTGATCACCTTGCTCACCAAGCCGTGGAAGACTACCAATCCATGAAATTCGAATTTCCAGATGAGGACATCATGACATTAGACAACTATGGAGAATTCAGGCCATATGACGGACCTGAACAAGGATCCCGATGGACCCTGTTCTTTGATGGAGCATCCAACGTACTTGGTAATGGTATTAGTGTTGTACTCATATCTCCGGAAGGGAGTCACACTCCCTTTACTGCCAGACTTTGCTTCAATTGTACAAATAACATGGCGGAATACGAAGCATGCATCTTCGGTCTCAAAGCTGCCATAGACTTGGGAATCAAATCCTTGGATGTATTCGGAGACTCAGCTTTGGTTATCAGCTAAATCAAAGGGGAATGGGACACCAAACACCCTAACCTTATCCCTTATAAAGAACATGTTTTGACATTGCTACCACATTTTGAGAAGATTACCTCCGAGCATTTCCCGCGAGAAGAAAATCAGCTAGCAGACGCTTTTGCCAAAATGTTATCTATGTTTAAACTTAATTGGGATAACGAGGCTCCCCAGATCACCATTGAACGAATGGATGAACCAGCACACTGTCACGAGATTAATACTGAAGAAGTAGTGGACCAACCTTGGTTTCACGAAGTCAAGAGGTATCTTGAGACCCAAGAATATCTAGAAGGAGCTTCAATCAATGATAAAAAATTCTTAAGGAGATTCTCTGCTAAGTTCTTCCTTAGTAACGACATCCTGTATAAACACAATCATGACTCTGTGTTACTTCGGTGCGTAGACAAAGTTGAAGCTGAAAGAATCATGGCTGAATTGCATGAAGGCACTTTTGGCACCCATTCTAATGGGAATGCGATGGCAAAGAAAATCCTAAGGGCAGGCTATTACTAGTCTACCATGGAAGCATATTTCTATCAACACTCTCGAACCTTCCATAAGTGTCAAATTTATGCTGACAAGGTACATGTACCTTTGGTTCCTCTGAATGTATTGACAGCTCCTTGGCCCTTTGCTATGTGGGGAATAGATATGATTGGGGAAATCAAGCCGACAGTCTCCAATGGACACCGCTTCATTCTAGTGGCCATTGACTATTTTACAAAGTGGGTGGAGGCAGCTTCCTTCGCTTTTGTTACCAAGAATGTTATTTCCCGCTTCATCAAGCAAAATCTCATTTGCCGATACGGTATCCCGGAATGGATCATCACTGACAATGGAACAAATCTCAACAACACTATGATCACCGCCTTGTGCGAACAATTCAAGATTCGGCATCACAATTCTTCTCCCTATCGGCCAAAGATGAATGGTGTTGTCAAAGCTGCAAATAAAAACATTAAAAAGATCATACAGAAAATGACAGTCACATACAAATACTGGCATAAGATGTTACCATTCGCTCTTTACGGGTATCGTACCACGGCTCGCACATCAACTGGGGAAACACCCTATTCTCTGGTATATGGCATGGAAACCGTCTTGCCTATTGAGGTTCAGATTCCCTCTCTGAGGATTATGAAGGATGCAGGATTGAGCGAAGACGATTGGATCTAGACTCGACTTGATCAATTAAATTTGATTGATGAAAAGAGACTTGCTGCTGTTTGCCATGGTCAAATGTATCAAAAACGGATGATCAAGGCTTTCAACAAGAAAGTCAGACGCCATGTATATCAAGTCGGAGATCTAGTGATCAAACGCATCATCTTGCCGCAAGGTGATCCCAGGGGCAAATGGACTCCTACCTATGAAGGACCATTTGTAATCAAAAACATTTTCTCTGGTGGGGTAATGATCTTGACCACCATGGATGGTGACGACCTGCCGCATCCTGCAAACACAGACATAGTCAAAAGATACTACTACACATAAGAGACCCGCTAGGTTGACATACCGAGGCAAAACAAGGGCGTCCCGGAGAACCAAAAGGGTTCGGGAAAAAATTAGGGATAAAACAAAAAAATTTGTACACCCGGCAAGTTGAAAACCCGAAAGGGCGACTTGGGAAAAAAGGGTTTCCCGGTGGACTGAAAACCCGAAAGGGGGGTCCAGGCAAAAGTTAGGGAATTAAAGCGTATGACTATGTCCTGTTGGATCACTTTACGGAAAACCTTTGGATTTCACTGAAAACCTCAGAGTTTCTGATCAATTCGATCAACTTCAGATGAGGAAACAAATAGACAAGACGCTCAGAGATACGAAGGCTATAGCAGAATGGAAACCCCATGGGATTTTTACACATAGCTATCTTTTCTTTGTATTAAAATTTTCATTTTTCTATGACGACATTCTCTTACTAGAATGTTTGTCTCCTTGTACAAAAATACTTACTCAAAGTCAATACAAAGATATCTCTTTGAAAGTGCAAAAACTATCTATTTTTCTTTACGTTTGTGTTTTGTTTACAAAAAATGTCCAATGATTCATTGTTGAACATATGCATTTGAACATAATAAACAAAATGATAAAGAGGTAATTACTGATAGGTTGAAAGGATAGGGAAATACCTCTAGACTATTCCATAAGTAATCCCCTGCAGTACGTCGTTTAAATCCCCAGCGGAACAAAAATCCCAGTTATCACTCCCCAGTAGAAGTCGTCAAATTTCTCAGGATTCCCCAAAAGGATTTCACAAGCAGTACACGAAATTTCCCTTACACCAGAGTTTGTTTCTCTAAACGGAGATTCATCAAACTTTTGACTTCAAAACATGAAGACTTACATATCCTCAACAGCAGTCAGGGATTTATTTTCCCCAGTCCAACAGCGGTGCAGTAAATTAGCTCATATACGCATACATTGCATCCTTATATCATAAACATTGATAAAGCAAATGCATCACATCATACATTTTATGCAACATGACTTTGCATTTTAGCTAACATTTTATCATTTTCAGGATAAGGTTAACAGCTAACATTAATAACATTCAGACAACTTTTGATACAGTTTCAGATACGCTCCAAACACGGATGCCATTCTGATACTCATTCAAAGACAACTTTTGATACAGTTTCAGATACGCTCTAGACACGGATGCCATTCTAATACTCATTCAAAGACAGCTTTTGATACAGTTTCAGATACGCTCCAGACACGAATTCCATTATGATACTCATTCAAAAACAGCTTTTAATACCATTTAAGATACGCTCCAGACACGGATGCCATTCTGATACTCATTCAGACTCAACTTTTGATACAGTTCATATACGCTCTAGACACGGATGCCATTCTGATACTCATTCAGATTCAATCTTCAGATATAGTTCATATACGCTCCAGACACAGATGCCATTCTGATACTCATTCAGATTCAATCTTCAGATACAGTTCATATATGCTCCAGACACAGATGTCATTTTGATACTCATTCAGATTCAATCTTCAGATATAGTTCAAATACGCTTCATACACGGATGCCATCCTGATGCTCATTCAAAGACAACTTTTGATACAATTTCAGATACGATCCAAACACGGATGCCATTCTAATACTCATTCAGACTCAACTTTTGATATAGTTCATATACGCTCCAGACACGGATGCCATTCTGATACTCATTCAAAGACAGCTTTTGATACAGTTTCAGATACGCTCTAGACACGGATGCCATTCTGATACTCATTCAAAGACAGCTTTTAATACAGTTTCAGATACGCTCCAGACACGGATGCCATTCCGATACTCATTCAGACTCAGCTTTTGATATAGTTCATATACGCTCCAAACGCGGATGCTATTCTGATACTCATTGTTTCAGCTTACAAAATCAACAATCACTTTGGGATGGCATCTGCAAGCCCACCTCCAATAACCATCCATCATATCTCCGAATGGAAAATCCGCCAACCCTATTATACAGGATTTCATCGCGAAGTAACCCTACTATCCAGGTTCCTTCTCCCTTATCTCCAGACAACAGTTTACAACACTGAAAGGCCCAGACCCGACCAAATACGGTCAGTTTCATATTTCCCCAGTAAGTCGTTGTACAACCTAGACCCTAACTAGGTATACATTTCTACTTTCACTCCCCCAATCAAGAGTTAATTCCTCAGTAGAGTAATGGACAACCGAAGCTCCTAGATCTTACTTCCCAGGGCATAAATCAACATTGCTCGGCATGGTCCTCCTCAACAGCAGGTACAAGAATTCTCGCCAAGGGATCTCTTATGCAACCGATCTTTTCTGGATGGCATCTTTAAGCCCATCTCCGACGATTCCACGTCGCCTTCCAAATGGAATCTGTAAGCCCATTCTAGACATCACCAATCAGCATTACTTCAAGCGAGTGCAAATTTCTGGGCACTCTAGTGTTCAATCATCTTCCACCTTCAGATCACGAAAGGCAGACCAGCCAATCTACATCCTCAGGCTTAAGAAGATTGAACAGGGGAAACTGTTGTACCCCAAAATTTTCCCTCTCATTTCTCAAAGGATCAACCTGGACCCTCAGGTTTGCTTCCATCCAATTTCAAGCCTTGAATTACAAATTTTTCAAGAAAGTCATTCACAAGGGCAAAATGGTCATTTACACATTAAAAAGTCAAACTTTAACTTTTGGGTCAAAATCAAGCTTCAAGAATCATATTTCATCAAGACACTTTGAAATATGAAGTTTGTTTCATCAAGAAATTCAAAAGTCAAAATTCTAAATACTTAGAATTTTTCTAAGTGTTTAAGAAATATAACAAGCTCAGAACTTTCGATCATATTATCACCATGATGCAAGCTGATTCTGTAAGAACTTCTGGAATAAAAGTTATAGATTTCAATAAGATCTAAAACATTGCAGAACAGAACTTCTCCTGGAAATGCTGGAATTTCAAGTTATAAATGTTCAAAGACACGTCCATGAAACTAAAGCACTCAGCAAATTTTGGACACTTTCAAGACAGAGTTTGGTGAGAACTTCTGGGCCAGTTTTCATGAAGGTCCAGTCAGAGTTTACAAGGGTAATTCAAAGAAGGTTACAAATCATGTTGCAAGCGTCTTGGAAAGTCTGAGAGCTCATTCAGAACATGCTGAAGCAAAGGGATTCAAGGATCAGAAGTTGGATGTCTATTCTAGGTCACGCTGAAGCTGAACTTCTGATCCAGAACTAAGCAATGATGCAGAATATTATGTTGCAGGATTTATGGGTTGATCAATCTCACCATCATTTAATGCTCACAACTAATTTTGAGTCTTTATCCAAAGGATTTCCCCACGTGTGGCATAGAAATACCATTGTTGTCCTTGAAAAGCAGATTTTGTACAAAGTTTATGCTGGGCCCATGCTTCATTTTTTCTTCTGAGGGTACTTTTCCTTAATTCATGCTTACAAATCCAGCTTAGGCACGGCTAAAAGCTGCTAACCACCTTACTTTATGCCTTGAACCATACTTGTTTGAACTTGCTTCAAGAACAAGTCAGCGCCTAGCATATGATGGCTATGCTTTTGATTTCTCCAAGCTACTAAACCCTTGCCTATAAATTCAACTACATTGACAACTGTAAAAAGAATTTTTTGAGAAAGAAAAGCCTTGAACCCCTGCAAAAATTCCAAGAGTCTAAAAAACTGCAAATCCAAAAATAAGAAATCTGTTAGCTTTTGATTCTTGCATTCAAACTCCATTTTTCCTCAAGTGTTTCTTGACCAAAAACATCCACACAGTTTCTGATAGACGTTCAAAATCCATCCTAACTTCTGTAGTCAAACTGTAATACCCTCTCCATCAATATCCACCTCAAAGAAGTCAGAACTTTACCCCTTGGTTGTTCCAGAATTCTCTAATCATTTACAGCCCAAGTTGAAGGTTTCCAGCCTGCTGAACACGTGAGGAAGCTGTTCAGAACATCACAAGCGGTCAGAACTAGGTTCCAGCTCACAATGTTTTCCAGCTGCAAGGTAAGCTTCTACTGACTCTCATCATATTACTTAGGCATTATCATATTTGCACGTTTAAAAATACAATGTAGATATTCTGATCCTGATGATGTACATATTCTGAGGTTTCATGCATCTGCCTGCCTAAGTAGAGGGAATTCCAGTTCAGAGCTTCATTAGCAAATTCATGCTTGCCTCTGATTTATAATTCTGATATCTCTTGTTTCTGAAACATTATGAAACTTGTCATAACTGTTATATGCACAACTTTTGTTCTATTAAGAAATGACTAAGTTGTAGATGTTCTGACTAGCATTGAGAGGGAGACGAAGTTCTGGCTGTGGCATAAGAACTTCTGAAAATTTCTTTGTTCTCAGTGGACCAGAACTTTTGACCTTCCCTATTTCTATTAATGTTTGTTTCTGTTTGTGCAGCACGTCAGAGTCAAAACTTCTGACCTCTTCTATTTTAGCATTTGCGCTGATTCTATCTTCTTTCTCTTTATTATTTTTACCATCACTTTTATTTTTCATTAATCAAAAAACACCAAAAATATTTCATATTCACATATTATATTTTATCCCTTTCAACACAAAAAGACCAAAAAATATTTTCTTAAATAAAACTTATTTCTTTTCTTAAATAAAATAAGCATTTTACATTTCTTGTACATTCTTATCCATTCAATGTGGTTATAATAGTAACTTAGGATTTAATTTGCAATCCCCATTTGTAAATTTGTACACCCCATCCCCCTAATGATTGTAATAGCGTAGGACTTTACTTTTTCGCATTTTATTGTTTTCATGTATTGTTAGTAATTAGGATGTGTATGATAAGATAAAAACAACAAATAGACAACCCATAATCAAGACAAAAACAAAGCATGAAATCAACGCACTTGCACACAAGCACACCCTAGGGTTATTCCACTTGTTTCCTTACAAAAATGGCCATGTTATGCATGTGGGATGTCTTAGCACAAACAAATCATGAAATACAAGACCATAGTCCCTCGATGACGCTATAAATGTTGCCTTTCAAAATGATCTTAGTCCCTCAAAAAGAAATGCTAAAGATACCTTACAACATTGCTAATCATGGCTATACAACGACCCACGCCCGTCCCGATTGCATCCAAATATAGGGTTGCTTACCAAATCAATGGTAAGACAACAGTGTTAAAGGAAAAGGAAATGAACAAGAAAGACATTTGAGTAGGTAGATTGCTCTTAATTACTTGATCCATTTCAAAACAAATATCCTTGCAATTCTCAAAACAAACACACACATTTCCAAACGTCTTACAAAATTGAAAACATTTTCAAAAATATCAACATCTTTGTATACATTCTTACGAAGGAGAATCATTACAAAGATTGCCTAAACAATGGCCTCTTTTACAAAATACTTTCAAAAAACAACACAAAGAACAATTTCAAACAAAAGCAAGTGATCTAGAAAGTAACTAAGATCCCATGGAAAACCATGGATGAAAAGGGTGCTAACACCTTCCCTTTTCATAATCTACCCCCCGAACTCAAGAAACATTCTCAAAGGTCTTTCCTGTGCTTTTTCACCTTTCCTTTTTAGATAAAAGAAAAGTCGGTGGCGACTCTTGCTAACCGCAACATTTGAGAATGCAAACGCAAACCACTCAAGTTAGCTCTCCCACCGTATCACATTATCTTTCCCGCTTCTTAATCAGATTTGACATCTCCTTCTGAAAATCTCTCTTTTGTCCCTTGAATTTCTTTGCTTTTCCCATTCTTTTCTTCAAAATAGGATGAGATGAGATTGTCCACACAAAGTTTCTATATTTATAGAATAAAATCTTGAGTAACTTTCAAATATGCATTAAAGGTTACATTAGGAAGCTACTTTTGCTAAAGTCCGATCTTATCTATCTTATAAGTTGTGAAAATAGTGCTTGCCTTATCTCTAGGCAATTAAATTTTGAAATTGTTTATTCTATTCTGTTTTGTTTTGTACGTTCTTTAAAATTGTTTTCCTGCTTTATCTATCTTTACTATTTAATTTTTTTAGTGATTGATGGTTAATCAAACTCTACTAACTTAATGAATGTGTTTAAATAAGACAACCATAGTAACATAAAGACTGTTAATTCATTAAAGAAGCTAGTATAAAGATGATATAGTATGACTTTTAAATAATGAAGACAAGGAATCTAAGAACTACCTATGGAACTTTATGGATGATGCATCAACTCATCCATATAATCCAAATATTCTTGGTCAGCCTCAGCTTCAGTTGGAGAAGATTCTTCCCTTCTGTTGTGTCTCCTTTGTGTTACTTCAGATGTTGTGCTTCTGCTACGAGTAGTAACTCCATCAGAAGTACTTTCCAATTCTATGAAAAAGTGAACATGAGTTAATGAAGCCTTCTTAGTCTTTTGCTTCTCTTCTCTGGTCTGCTTCTTTTGCTTCACAACCTTCTTAACATCTCTCTACCTTTAATGGTTTTCACCTACCCATGGTGATGAATTTTAAGAGAAAGATAACATGGTTAAGCTATGTGTCCTATGATTTTATAGAGAATTTTTCCTTGGAAAAGATCTTTAGAATCTTATGGCCATGCTTCTCGAGCCTTGTTACCTATGCTACTTTTTCAGAATCTCACTTTGACAATATTGAAATTTATAGTCTACATGTTTATCCATCAACACATTTTCTATTTTTTCACTTATTGTTCACCTACTACTTCTTTCACTCTCTACTGCTTTTACTATCCAGACTGAGCATAATCTTCTTTTTCTTTTTACATTTTATTTATTTACTTTTTGTTGATGACAAATAAGGGATAAATATGGGAGTATTTAAAGAGTTTGATAAAAATATTGTTTTATGTTTTTTATCAAGGTCATGAACTCACTTCAATGTTATATGCTTAATTTTATTAAAAAGGTTTAATAACTTGGATAGAACTTAGGGGGAGCTTACAAAACTCAACCTATTAACTATTCGACTCAGAGAGAGCTTACAAACCTCGGGCTCTGAAGTTGTCAAGTTGCTAAAACTACTTTAAATGATTTGGATAGAACTTAGGGGAAGCTTACAAAACTCAACCTATGGACTTTTAGACTCAAAGGGAACTTACAAACCTCTGACTATGATGTTGTAAAATTATTAAAATTGACCAACTATTGTTCTTAAATACTTATGTTTATCATCATCAAAAAGGGGGAGATTGTGGGAACAAAATTTGTTCATACTCCTTGGATTTTGATGATAAGAAAGTAATTAAAGAACAATAAGGTATCCTAACATTTACTTAAGTGTGCAGGATCATTAAGTTGTTAATTAACTTGGTTCTGACCTAGTTAAATGGCTTATAAAGAAGAAACAATTCAGATTCTAATGGATCAAAATCTGATTTTCAAATAGAACCTCAGTGCCTAATTGACTCAGCCTATGATGTTCTAATACGAACTTAGCATAATGTTGACTCAGCCTCTGATGTTCAAATGGAACTTTAAAGAGCCTTACTGGAAACATGGTACAAACATCCGTTTGTTTGTACTCTGTGCAAAAGCAGCTCTGTGATACGGTGGGAGAAATGACTTTTTGTTCTGCGTTTGATTGCAAATGTTGCGGATAACAAGAGTCGCCACCGAATTTTCTTTTTATCCAACAAGGAAAGGTGAAAAAGCACAGGAAATACCTTTAGAGATGTTTTCTTGAGTTCGGGGGGGGGGGGGGGTAGATTATGAAAAGGGAAGGTGTTAGCACCCTTTTCATCCATGGTTTTCCATGGGCTCTTAGTTGCTTGCTAGATCACTTTCTTTGTTTGAAAGTGTGCTTGTGGTGTGGGTTTAAAAATATTTTGGAAATGTCTTTGTAATGATTCTCGTTTCTATAAGAATGCGTACAAAGTGTTGGTTTTGAAAATAGTTCAAAGAGATGTGTTGGTGTATAAAATGTTTTTGTTGTAAGCAAGCGAGCAACTAGGAGCGAATCTACCTACTTAAAAGGTCTTAGATGTTCTTTTCCTCCTCCTTTAGATGTTGTTATCTTACAATTGATTTGGTAAGAAGCCCCATCGTTGGATGTGAAGGGACGGGCGCGGGACGTTTTTGTATAGTCATAGAAGGCAACCCATGGAACGTTTCAGCAATGTCATGTTAGGGACTAGATCATTTATCGAAGGCAACATCGAGGGTCATCGAGGGACTACGATCTTTTATCGAGGGTCTTTTGCTAAAACGCCCATGTTCGAGGGACATGACTATTTTCCGATAGGCAACAAGTGAGATTACCCTAAGGGTGCTAGTGTGCAAGTGTGTTTGATTGCATGCATTTTAGTCTTGATTAGGGTTATCTATTTGTTGATTTCATATCTTGCCATACACATCCTAATTACTAGCATTCTATATTTGGAAAAGCGTTAAATTCCGAAAATATAAAAGTCCTACGCTATTACAATATTTTAGGGATGGGGGTACTGTTGTACCCCAAAATTTGCCCTCACATATTTCTCAATACATATCAAGTGAGGTCCATAAATTGCTCAAGGAGGTCCAAGAGTTGACCAGACAAACTCTCTCCTAAGGCAGTCTATCTTGTATTAGGGTTTCATTTTGAATCAAGATGCTTGAGTCCAAAGGATCCAAAATGCTCACCATTGTCCTGATATGTTCTTAAAATCATCCATGTCAAGTTTCAAGCCTTGCAGAGGAAGTTTGCTCAGTAAATTGCTCAAATACCTAGAAATCGACTATGCTAGGTCAAAAGTCAATTGTGGCCCACATACAGTCAGACTTCAAGATTTTTGGTCAATATCCTCATTTTTAAGTATTATTCATCATTTGATCAAGGGTTGATCATGATTCCTTAAGGATTGCCCATAATTCATCAAAACCCAAAAGTTGCTAAATTAGGGTTTTGTAGGAAAAGTCAACTCAACTTTGACCAAACATAACTTTCTCATACTTTATCAGAAATGACCCATCCAAAGCTCATTTTGAAGAGGATGCAATCCCCTATAATTCATATTCATCTCCCAAGTTCAAAATATACACTCACAAGAAGATATGAATTTTGACATTATAGGTCATTTTGAAGAGTCAACAAAAACACCTTTTGGGTCAAAGCTTCATACATGAACATGGAAGACTCAATTGAGATGAGACCAAAAAGGTTGCTTAGGGTACATCCTAAAATTTCTAAAAAGTCAAAGAGAACCCTCATAGGGTAAAAATTGAAAGAGATATGCCTTGTCAAAGTTGACCATTTTTGCGAAATTGCCAGAAGTCAAATGTGTCCAAAATTGCATTTTTTGCATAATAGGCTTAACTTTTTATGCTTGCACTGAGTTTGTGATGTGATCCACGACCCATGAGCCCTTCCACATGTCATTCTTTTATTTTTATTATTTATTTTGATTTTATTTCATTTAAATACAATAAAATCAATATAAAATAATGAAAATATCAAAAATCAATTAAACCTTGAGATTTTGTACATGATTAGAGTCATTATACAACTGATGGCAAGATCAAATCGTTCAAGGCTTCATATGGACAGAAAAAGATTGAAAATGCTTGTTTTGGAAAGATTTGGTGCAAGGAATAAATCAATGATCAATCTTCATAAATGGCAAAGATTTGATGCAAATTTTTACCCTAATGCACTCTATTATAGATAGTGAACAAAGGCAGACCAAAAAAAGGTTGGAAGCGTGAAAAGGCAGAGGAAAAGTTCAAACTTTTCAAAGAAAAATGCTGATCAAATCTTGCTCTGTAGGCCGTTTCAAGCGCTTTAAAAGAGCAATTCATATTCTTGGATCATCCCTGAAGCCAACAAGATCGTTTCAAGGCCTGAGACACTCAGAATCACCCTACAACATTCATACGGTTTGCTTGATTCCTTGAAATCGAATACACTAATTCTTGCATATTTAGCATATTTGATTGGCATATTTATAAGCTTTGAGATGTTTTCCACGTGACACTATGATTCAATTGCATTTTTAACGCCTATATGCGCAGATGCCATGGCTAGGGTTTGTTCGTTGTTTTTAGGGGTTTCTTATGCAGGAGAAGTTAGGTGTTGATAATGGTACCATGATGCTCGTGAGATTGAAACGAGTTTATTGGTACCATTAGGTTTCATTTATCATGCGCGTATAGGATTTTTGAAATGGACAGGGGCTATACCTACGCTTGATGTCTGTAGGTAAAAGTCACAAAACCTAAAGCGACGGTGGGGAGGAAGACGACAATACGTGGCGCTCCCTGACTTGCCAGTTTGAATTTCGCGCATTGGTTGGCCCCACTAACTTGTTTTTGCATATTATATTTTGTGTTTATTTAACTTACAAGTTAACATCATGGTTCAGATGGTTGGGGCGAAGGCCTTTGATGCACACGTCCTGGGTTCGATCCCAGGCGTGTGCATTTTGTTATTTTCTTGATTATTCCAAGCAGATCTCATGCATTACAGTAACGCATGTCCACCAAATGCCCTTGTGCTCCACCATCAGATCCATCAGCCATGTGGATCCAACGTCACGTGGCGAAGAGACCACCATGCGCCTGAGTCAAGCATGCACACGGGATTGGGCAAAGTCAAAAAGACCAGGATTTTGTTGGGCTCAGAATTTCAAACAAGACCCCCCACAATTGCTAATCAACATCAGGCCCATTACTAATCTTTTTTTATATTTCTTTTCTTTATTTCTTTTTACTCTTTTAATTTTCTTTATTAATTTGATTCACAAACTATTTTTTTTTCACCAAACAATATAAAATCAAGAATTCACCAAAAAAATTAGAATTAGTTTTTATTTTATCAAATTTAATTTAATTTAGGGAAACTTTAAGTTGTTTCTCACAATTAAAATCAACTAGAAAATTAGGTTTAATTCTTTAATTTAATTGTTGCCCTTTTGCAAGTAAAATAAAAAATACAAAAATAGGTTAATTTAATTATTTTTCTTAATTAAAATTAATTAGTAATTAGGTTCTTTTTTTATTCATTTAGGCCTTATTTTCTCAAATAACAAAAACGACAAAAAATGATTTTTTTTATTTAATCAATTACAATTAGGTTTAGTCAAGGGTCAAAACCCTAATCGTCTCGCATTTAATTCATCGCGCGTGTTTTTATTTTGTCAATATTATTGTAACTGTGCACGGTTTGTAATAGCTTAACCTAGGTTTTTTTTAATTATTTATCGTCTTTTGCGGGTTTTTGGCTATGTAATTAATCCCCTTCCCGAAGCTTTGTAATAGCGTAGGTTTACTTTCTCACATTTTAATTCTATGCAAATATTTAACTGTCTAGATGTATGTTAATAGGATTGTATGACAAGATTGCATGGAAATTTAATACAGTTAGAAAAACCATAATGTGCAAAGATAAATAACTGAAACTAATCACTCGCACATATCACTCTTAGGGTGTACCCTCACTTCGGTTGCCTTCGGTAAACGATCATTAAGCTTAGGATGCTTTACTGATTGCCCTCCTTTCTAGCAAAGATCAAATGTCCCATTCGGATGTTGCCTCAGAAATGTTGCCTCAGAAATATTGCCTCGAATACGATCTTAAGACTTTAGGGTTATTACTAAAACGTCCTAACATTGCTTTAATGATCATACGTCCCTTTCGAATTGACCCTTTATAACTCCAACGACGGTGCTGCCTATTTCTCAATAGTAGGATAGCGCTGCCTAAAGGAAACAAGAAAAGAAACAATCTTTTTTCGAGTAGGTAGATGCTAGTAGGTACTTGCTCAAATCGAACTTTTCAAACTTACACTTTTCAAAAAAAAATTCAAAACAACTTTTTCACACCTTTGAGGACTGATACAAGGGTTATCACGAAGTCAAACTGTTTCAAAACAAAGCACAATACACAAGCAATTTAAAAAGATGAGCAAGTACCTAAGAGCCCATGGAAAACCATGGATAGAAAGGGTGCTAACACCTTCCCTTTCTATAATCTACCCCCCGTACTCAGAAACATCTCAAAAAAGGATTTTTTTTTCTGTACTTTTTTCCTTTTCGGTTGGATAAAATAAAAGTCGATGGAGACTCTTGCTTACCGTGACATTTTGCGAACAAAAAATGCAAAACGCAAACCAGCATTTCAAAAATAGTCGGTTCTGCCACCGTATCACAGAACTGACGAGTCTGCTGGGGATGATAAGTGGGGTATACCTTAGTATCTAGTTCATCTTATTTGCTTCTCTTGATTGCTTTGATTTCTTTACTTTTAAGGGTTTTGTTTGGGATTTACTATAGATCCTAACCCGGATCTGGGGACACCTTTTAGGTAAGTAGCAATAGACTGTGAGGGAGTTGTACGGCGTAGACCGATACGGTTGAAGCAGTAGCTACGTTGATGTGGCACATTGGTTGGTGCCTGTATCCCTTGTGGAGAAACGAGGAGAATACGAGGCCGCTGTGTGGTGTCGTTAAGCATCAACTGACCTTAGAACCTTTAATCGACCAATTTGGCCATTAGAAAGTAGTGAGATAGCCGGTCTCGGTGTAAAGCTGGGAACTGGTTGATACTCGATGCTACACTCATTGAGACCATACTCTCAAGATAGTTCCGGCTGCAAGAAAAGATTGCGTGAGCTGAAACCATGACCGATGGAGGATGGTCAGTGATATTGAGATCCTCTAGAACCCAATTACTTTTGCTAGGATAGGTTAAAACCAACTTAACTTCAAGAGGGTACTACCTTTGACCTCATGCAAGCCTTAAACCTAAGGGTTTTGTGTGATTTGATTGTGTTTGCAATACCTTTTGTTTGATATACTTGTGGTTTATCATGACATCATGCATCATAACATGGCATTCATTCTTCATTACACAACCATTTCAAAGACCGGGGGAATTTATCTTTGTTCTGTTTTGCAGATTATGACTTTCGGACACAGAAATACCATCTGATTCAACTTTGTGCAAATACCTGCCCAACTTAAAGAGCTAGTCTCGAGAGTTTCTGAGACTTCTATGTTCATTAAGAGACATGGTCAGCTTCTTAGCCTGGTCACCTCAAATCTTGATGAGCAGATGATGAGTGTACTTTTCCAGTTCTTCGATCCTGTGCATCATTGCTTCTCCTTTCCATATTACCAGATGGTTCCCACCTTGGAAGAGTTCTCTCACCTATTGGGCATATCCATCCTTGAACAGGTACCCTTCACATGTATGGAAGAAGTTCCTAGACCAGAAGACATTGCTTCAGCTCTACATCTGAAACGGGATGATGTAGTATCCAATTGGGAAACACGAAGCAGGGTCGAAGGTTTTCTAGCCAAATTTCGGATAGACCAGGCTCAGCTATTCTGGGATAATTTGGATTTTCAGGCTTTTGAAGATGTCTTGGCTCTCCTTATATATGGTTTGGTTCTCTTCCGAATTCGGGTTCCTTTATAGATGTGAACAATGTCAAGATTTTATTTTCTCGTAACCCTGTGCCTACCTTGCTTGGAGATATCTTGCATGCCCTTTATACTCATACCGTGCGAAGAAGAGGGACTCTTATGTGTTGTCTGCCGTTGCTGTCGAGGTGGTTTATTTATCACCTCCCTAAGTCTATGTTGAAGAAAGAAGAAGGTTTGGGTTGGTCCTACATAATAATGTCACTTGCTCATACAGATATTCTTTGGTGTTCCCGGGCTATGGAAGACACTACTGTTATTGACCGTTGTGAGGGATACCCTAATGTCCCATTGCTTGGAATTAGAGGAGGTATAACTTACAACCCTTGTCTGGCTTTGCAATAATTTGGTCGTGCTCGAAGAGATGGTCCCCATGAGCTACTTCTTGAGGACATTGTATTTGACTATAAGGAGGATGTTAAGGAGCATCGCCGGAGGTTTATACGAGCTTGGGGCATGGTGAACAGGTCTGACCCCCAAGAGCTGGGACCAAAGACTTCCCTTCCTATGCAGCCTTACCTCCAATGGGTCCGCGCTCGTGCCCAAAAGCTTGGGATACCCTATGAATCCGTATTGCCAGTGATTGTGGAGCCCACCAATGAAGAGGGAATTCCCTACACGATTCTCTATCCTTACATGCCCATTGATCCTGGAGAGTTGCAGAGGTCTTGGATTCAGCTGAAGAATGAGCGGGATACTTACCGGGAAAAGTACCATGAACAAGAAAGGAAGATTTTGAAGCTCACCAGGCAGCTCGAGGAAGAAAGAGTGATCAATAACTACATCGGCACAAAGAGGAAGCATCCATGGGACTTTTGATTTTGCTTTTTCTAGTTTTAGATCTTGTTTTATTTACTTCTTTGTAACGCCTTAAAGGCATTGTTGAACCTTTCAAAGTTAATCTAATAAAGTTTTGTTCATTTTTTGGTTTACAAATTTAAATCTCCCAAAGTCTTTCAAATCATTTCATGCGCATCCCATTATCATGCACATCATTACAGGTACCCTTACAGGTTTCTCATCTTCTTCGTTGTTTATTTCAGCAGTTATGTCTTCTGATCAAGCCATCAAAGATCTTCAGGCAGAGAACGCCCAATTCCAACAGATGTTCCTAAGTCTGGATAAAGGGAAAGAGGATTTGAAGACCCTTATTCTGAAAGAGAAAAAGAAAAAGAAGAAGGTCAGTATTCTGAACATGGGTAGAAGATTCGGAGAAAGGATAAGATAATCAGCTGATTTGACCTCCTCATCCAAAGACGGGGAGAATCAAGAAAGGACAAAGGACCCTAGTCCTGCAGTTTCTGATAACGATACGGATTACGACGACGAGCAATATCCTTCTGCTCAGGATAGATACAAGTAGCTAGAAGATCGTTTGAGTGCTATGGAGATTCAGAATATCCCTGGTTTGGATTTCGGAGAGGTAGGACTGGTATCGGGAGTGGTGATCCCTCATAAGTTCAAAGTTCCGGTTTTTGCCAAATACGATGGAGTATCCTGTCCAAAACTCCATCTCCGCTCTTATGTCAGAAAAATCCAATCCCACACTACTGACAGAAATTTGTGGGTACACATATTTCAAGATAGTCTGTCAGGGACTCAACTTGAATGGTTTTATCAGTTGGAAGGATCCACTGTCCAAAACTAGGAAGACCTTGCTGCTGTTTTTTACAAGCAGTATCAGTATAACACCGACCTTGCTCCCACTTGTACTCAGCTCCAGGGTATGTCCATGGGGGCAGGTGAAGGTTTTAAGGATTATGCTCAAAAGTGGAGAGACTTGGCTGGAAGAGTCCAACCCTCTTTGTCTGATAGGGAGTTGGTTGACATGTTTCTAGAGACGCTATCCGGTCCATTTTTCAATCATCTGATCGGCAGTTCGTCGTATGGGTTTACTGGGTTGATTTTGATTGGAGAGAGAGTAGAAGCTGGCATTCGAAGTGGTAAAATACAGAAGGATGCATCATCAAGTGCAGTAAGGAAGCCTTTCACCGGTAAGAAGGAAGCTAGTGCAGTTTATGGCCCAATGGGCCAAAGCAGACCTGAACACCGTCAAGCAGTAAATGATGTAGTGATACCAAGACCCGCGGTTGCTCCACAACGTAACAATCAGCAAAGGGTGGAAAGACCACAACGGAAGTTTACCCGCATCAATATGACTTTGGCTAAAGTTCTGCCTCATCTGTTAAAATCCAACTTGGCAACCTTGAAAGAGGCTCCCAAGAACCCAAACATTGCTTCTCCCAGATACAATCCCAACATACGGTGCGCCTACCATTCGGAAAGCCCAGGCCATGATACGAACGATTGTTGGGCTCTTAGGAATAAAGTGCAAGATTTGCTGGAAGCTAAAGAGATTGAGTTTGATGCTCTGGAAAATACGAATGTTATAACTGCTCCTATGCCCAAACATGGTCGTGGAGTCAATGCTGTGGACACCGATTCGTTTGTGACCTCTGTGGAAGAAATTTCTACTCCTTTGATGACGGTTAAGAAGAATTTGTTGTTGGCCGGTTTATTTCTGGGTTGTGGTGAAGGTTGTCACATATGTTCAATTCTTCCTTCCGGTTGCTGTTTATTGAAGTCAGGTATTCAGCGCCTGATGGATAATAAAGAAATTTTGTTTGAGAAGACTATGATTCCATTTGAAGATGTTGCCATTGTCACCATTTCCGCCGATCCTTCCAAGGTTTCCTCGAGAAAACCTGTTAGGGTTACACCCGTTCCAAGAATTGCTCCGTTGATAATCATTGCTCCTGGTCCCATCCCATATATCTCAAATAAGGCTATCCCATGGCACTACGGTGCTGATGTATATTACCATGGTGTTAAACAATATCTGAGGGCTGAAGAAGCTGATACGGATATCAGTAATATTGTTAGGACCAGTAAGGTCACCAGAAGTGGAAGACTCTTTTCTCCCGAGATCTCCCCTCCGACTGTCCACAAACCTGTTGTCATTCCATCTGCTAGTACATCAACTACTATCCCAGTTTCTACTCCAGTTATCACCCCTATCGCCGAGCCATCTAGGACTCGGGGAAAAGAAATCGTAGGTGAGCCTTCCCGGACGGAGGCACCAAAGAAGATCATTGTAGAAACCTCAAAACAAGAGATAGAGGAAATATTGAAGATTATCAAGAAGAGTGACTACAACATGGTCGAACAGCTGGGGCAGACCCCGTCAAAGATTTCCATGTTGTCTTTGTTGTTGTGTTCTGAAGCCCATGCAAAGGCTTTAATTGCATTCCTCAAAACTGCGCATGTACCGCAGGAAACTTCAACCGATCAGTTCAAAGATTGCGTAGCTAGCCTGACTGCCGACAATGGGTTAGGATTTTCAGATGCAGATCTGACTGCTAAGGGGAGAAATCATAATGATGCTCTGCACGTCTCAATCGAGTGCAGGGGCACCACTATGGCCCATGTGTTGGTAGATACCGGATCCTCATTGAATGTTCTGTCAAAGAAAGCGCTAGACCGTCTGGATTGTGAAGGTTTGAGTCTAAAGCCAAGTAATATTGTGGTAAGGGCTTTTGATGGGTCAAAAAGGATGGTGCACGGGGAGGTGGACATCCCTGTCAAGGTGGGTTCTCAGACCTTTGGGTCCACCTTCTACGTAATGGATATCAAGTCTTCATATTCTTGCTTGCTGGGTCATCCTTGGATTCATAAGGCTGGGACAGTGACTTCCACACTCCATCAAATGCTGAAATATCCGGTGAAGGGGAAGATTGTCACGGTACAAGGTGAAGAGGAGTATATGGTGAGTCATCTTAATTCCTTCCGCTACGTGGAGATGGACGGAGAATTCATAGAAACTCCTTTTCAGAATTTCGAAGAGGTCCCTCAGATTTTGGCGTTAACTGAAGTCACTACCAACAAACCTCTGTTGAAGATGGCTTCTCTCAAGGATGCCAAGGCTGTAGTTGAAGAAGATGGGTGTACCAATTGGAGTAGGCTCCCTGATTTTACTCACAAAACTGACAAATTTGGTTTGGGCTTTACTACAGGGGCTCAGAGGGCTGTTAGGTGTGCACGGATTGGAAGACCTCCTCTACACATTAGCAATCAGGGAGTTAATGCAATTGAGGACAGTGAAGAGGATTCAGACATCGACAGCTGGATCTACCCAACAACCAATGGTGGACTAAATAACTGGACGGCGAAGGACTTCATACCTGTCTCTTTTATTCCGTAGTAATTGACTTTTTGTTCTAAGATTTGTAATAAACAGTTTGAAACTTTACGGACCGGTGCCTTGCCCGAGGCACCTTGGCTTTGCTTGTGAGGGCTTATTATTTGTCATTTCATATATCATTAATAAAACATTGGACGTTTCTTGCATTACAAATTTTGCGCTCCTTGTTTTTCTTTTCTGTCTCTCGCTTTATCAAAAACAGCTACGCTCTTACACACACTCATGTATCATAATGCAGATCCATATCCACTCTGGATCCCATGGATAACAGTTCTACTACTGCCAGTTATGACTTCAAAAATCCGATCAACCAAGCCGAGGATGAAGGTGGGGATAATTGTGAGGTGCCTGGAGGAAAGGGCCATACAGCCTCATGAAGAGCCAGTTGAGGTAGTGAATTTGGGTACAGAGGAAGACAGGAAAGAGGTCAAGATAGGTGCGAATATGGAGCCTAATGTCAAACAACGGTTAATACAAATGCTACGCGACTATGTTGAAATCTTTGCCTGGTCCTGTGAAGATATGCCTGGTTTGGACACTGATATTATGTTACACCGCCTGCCGACCAAAGAAGATTGTTCTCTGGTAAAGCAGAAGGTCCGCCGTATGCACCCTGAAATGTCTGAGAAAATCAAAGCAGAAGTCATGAAACAGTTCGACGCAGGGTTCTTAGTTGTTACTTCTTATCCTCAGTGGGTTGCCAACATTGTTCCGGTACCTAAGAAGGACGGTAAGGTACGAATGTGTGTGGACTATAGAGATCTGAATAGGGCAAGCCCCAAGGATGACTTCCCACTTCCTCACATTGATGTTTTGGTCGACAACACCGTGCAGCACAAGATCTTCTCCTTCATGGATGGTTTTTCTGGCTACAACCAGATCAAGATGGCTCCTGAAGACATGGAGAAGACAACCTTCGTTACACAGTGGGGCACCTTCTGTTACATGGTAATGCCTTTTGGGTTGAAGAATGCTGGGGCAACTTATCAACGCTCCATGGTCGCTTTGTTCCACGACATGATTCACCACGAGATTGAGGTTTATGTTGATGACATGATAGCCAGGTCACAGACTAAGGAAGAGCACCTTGATCATCTCCAGAAACTGTTCGACAGGTTGAAGACGTACAAGCTGAGGCTGAATCCGAACAAGTGCACCTTCGGGGTAAGGCTTGGTAAGCTTATGGGTTTCGTTGTCAGCGACAAAGCTATCCAGGTAGACCCTGCAAAGGTAAAATCCATACAAGAGATGTTGGCTCCCTGCATAGAGAAGGAAGTTAGAGGCTTCTTGGGACGTCTGAATTACATTTCCAGATTCATTTCACATCTGACTGCTACTTGTGAGCCAATCTTCAAGTTGCTGAAGAAAGATCAAGTGGTAAAATGGAATGATGAATGTCAGACCGCTTTCGAAAGAATCAAGGAATACCTTCAAGATCCACCAATTCGGATGCCTTCAGTTGAAGGGAGACCTTTGATTTTATACTTGACAATGCTAGACAGTTCAATGGGGTGTGTGCTGGGGCAGCATGACGAGTCTGGCCGAAAAGAGCATGCCATTTATTACCTTAGAAAAAAGTTTACCGACTGTGAGACCCGATACTCATTGCTCGAGAAAACTTGATGCGCTTTGGCATGGGCTGCTCGCCGGCTGAGACAGTATATGCTGACTCACACCACCTTGTTGATATCAAAAATGGATCCAATCAAGTATATTTTCGAGAAGCCCGCTCTCACCGGAAGGATAGTAAGATGGCAGATGATCTTAACCGAGTACGACATCTAATACACAACCCAAAAATCAATCAAGGGGAGTGTGTTGGCGGATCATTTGGCGCATTAGGCCGTGGATGACTACCAGTCCATGAATTTTGAGTTCCCGGATGAGAACATCATGTTGGTAACCGACTGCGAAGAACCTGGACCGGGTGAAGGACCCGAGGAGGGATCCCGATGGTCTATGTATTTTGGTGGAGCCTCAAACGCGTTGGGTAATGGCATTGGCGTTGTAATCATATCTCCCAAGGACTGTCATACTCCGTTCACCGCCCGATTATGTTTTAATTGCACCAACAATATGGCGGAGTACGAAGCATGTATCATGGGTCTTCAAGCTGCTATTGACATGAGGATTAAGTTCTTGAGTGTATTAGGAGATTCTGATCTGGTGATCAGTCAGATCAAAGGCGAGTGGGATACAAAGCATCCAAATCTCATTCCTTACAAAGAGTATGTACTGGCGTTGCTCCAACACTTTGAGGAGATAAACTTTGAACATTCCCCAAGAGAAAAGAACCAGTTAGCGGACGCGCTAGCTACTATGTCTTCTATGTTCAAAGTGAGATGGGACAATGAAGCTCCTCAGGTTACCATTGAGAGGTTGGATGAACCCGCACATTGCTGTGAGATCGACACTGAAGAAGTAACAGATAAACCCTGGTTTCACGAGGTAAAAAGGTAACTTAAGGCTCAAGAATACCCCGAGGGGGCATCTGTTAATGATAAGAAGTTTCTGAGAAGGTTCGCTGCAAAGTTCTTCATCAGTAATGGTATCCTCTATAAGCGTAACCATGATTCAACCTTAATGCGGTGTGTGGACAAGAGCAAGGCAAAAAGGATCATGGCAGAGTTACATGAAGGTACCTTCGGAACCCATTCCAGTGGATATACCATGGCAAAGAAAATCCTACGGGCAGGATATTACTGCTCCACTATGGAAGCTGATTGTTACCAACGCTCTCGAACCTGTCATAATTGCCAAGTCTATGCTGATAAGGTGCATGTACCTCTAGTTCCCCGGAATGATTTGACATCTCCTTGGCCCTTTGCAATGTGGGGGATCGACATGATTGGTGAAATCAGACCTACCGCGTCTAACGGGCATAACTTCATTCTGGTAGCTATTGATTACTTCACGAAGTGGGTTGAGGCAACCTCCTTTGCTACAATAACCAAGAACGCCGTGGTGCGGTTTATTCGACACAATCTGATCTGCCAATATGGTGTACCCGAGAGGATTATTACTGACAATGGTACAAATTTCAACAACACGATGATCACCGAGCTCTGTAAACAGTTCAAGATTCAGCATCATAACTCTTCTCCCTACCGACTGAAGATGAATGGGGCTATTGAAGCAGCTAACAAGAACATCAAGAAGATTGTACAGAAGATGACAGTGACATATAAAGACTGGCACAAGATGTTACCATTCGCCCTTCATGGGTATCGTACCTCAGCATGGACGTCGATAGGGGGAACACCCTATTCTTTGGTGTACGGCATGAGGCAGTCCTACCCATCAAAGTTCAGATACCCTCTCTCAGGATTATGAAGGATGCGGGTTTGAACGAGGACGACTGGATCCAAACCCGGCTTGACCAGCTGAATCTAATCGATGAAAAGAGACTTACTGCTATTTGTCATGGTCAGACGTATCAAAAGTGAATGATCAAGGATTTTAACAAGAAAGTCAGACGTCAAGAATATCAAGTTGGGGATCTGGTGATCAAACGTATCATACTGCCGTAAGGTGATTCCAGGGGAAAATGGACCCCCACATACGAAGGGCCATTTATGGTTAAGAACATTTTCTCAGGAGGAGCTATGATTCTAACCACCATGGATGGTGACGACCTTCCTCACCCCGTCAATGCAGACATAGTGAAAAAATACTACGCATAATAAAAGACCCGCTAGGTTGACTGGCCTAGGCAAAAATAAGGGCTTCCCGACGAACCAAAAGGGTTCGGGCAAAAGTAAGGGATGAAAATGAAAAAACATTGTACACCCGGCAAGTCGAAAACCCGAAAAGGTGGCTTGGGCAAAAAAGGGTATCCCGGTGGATTAAAAACCCGAAAGGGCGGTCCAGGAAAAAATTAGGGATTGAAGCGTAACACTATGTCTCATTGGATCATCTTGTAACCAGACTTCGGCATCGAATATCAAGCTCAGACGATGCCAATCAATCTGATCCACCTTCGATCCAGCAACAAAGTGATGAGATGCTTGAAGATATAAAGGCAATAACAGAGTTGGAACCCAATGGGGTCGTTTCACATAGCTATTTTTCTTTCTTTTACACAAATTGTAATATCTATCTTTCGGAGGCGTTCTCTTACTGGGACGTCAGCCTCCTTGTACAAAATGCCTGTTATGGGCCAACTTCAAAATCAATACAATCAATTTTCACAAGGAATTTCAATTTGTTTTTCTTTTTCTGTGTCATTTTTCTAGAACGTCCAATGAATCATTTTCGATATATACGTTTGAGAATAATTGTTGCTAATAAATATTTACATAAGAAACCAAAGACGATTACTCGTAATTCCAGGAACAGGGACAAACAAGAAGTGTCAAATCCTTACAGTTACTCTACCCACCAGGTACAGGGACAGAACCAGCTAGAGAACATGAGAAGTGGTACATACACTCCCTACAGAGTAAGAAGTATCCAAAGAATTTGGTGTTAACTTTCCCAACAGAGCACAACTCTCCCCAGCTAAAGTTCCCAATCACGAGTGAGTTGGTAAATCTTTCCCCAAAGCAAAGTTTATTTCTCTCACAATCAGAAATTCGATCTCCAGCAGAATTCATTATCACCAGCAAACAGAAATTCATGCCCAGCTGAGTTATTTCTCCAAGTCGGCAGATCTATCAATAGAGTATCTCCTCCCCAACAGAAGTGGAGGAACTATGGTTTTCATAGCAATCTGGGATTTATTTTCCCCCGATTCAGATTATCACGTCAGCATTTCATGTTCATACATCATGACATATACATACATCACATATAACATAGTCTCATTTATTTTGAGAACGTCAGCATACAATACATCTCATACATCACATATAACTAACCCTATGTTTATCTCAAGAAAGAAATTATTATCAACAATTTCCAGCAAGTCCATGATCAACACTTAAAGCTAAACAGAGTAATCATCGGCACAACAAAAGCAGCCCCATTACCCAGGATTTCATATCGAAGTAACCCTACTATCCAGGTTTCTTCTCACAACCCTACTACCCAGGCTTTCATATCGAAGTAACCCTACTATCTAGGTTTCTTCTCACAGCCCTACTACCCAAGCTTTCATATCGAAGTAACCCTACTATCTAGGTTTCTTCTCACAACCCTACTACCCAGGCTTTCATATCAAAGTAACCCTACTATCTAGGTTTCTTCTCACAGCCCTACTACCCAGGCTTTCATATCGAAGTAACCCTACTATCCAGGTTTCTTCTCACAGCCCTACTACCCAGGCTTTCATATCGAAGTAACCCTACTATCCAGGTTTCTTCTCACAGCCCTACTACCCAGGATTTCATATCGAAGTAACCCTACTACAGGTTTCTTCTCACAACCCTACTACCCCGGCTTTCATATCGAAGTAACCTTATTATCTAGGTTCCTTCTCACAGCCCTACTATCTAGGATTTCATACAAGGTAACCCTACTATCCAGGTTCCTTCGCATAACCTTACTATTCGGGTTCTTCCTCTCTTATCCCCAGACAACAGTCCACAATACTGTAAGACCGGGACTTGATCAAACACACTAAATTTCACATTTCCCTAGTAAGTCGCGGTGCAGTTTGTACCCTGACCAAACACACAGTTCACCTACGCTTCCCAAACAGGAATTATTCCCCAGTAGAGTAACGGACAACTGAAGCTCCTAAAACTCTATTTCTCTCAAGACAGAGACCAACATTCCCCAGCAAAGTCCTCCTCAACAACAGGTACACGGGTTCTCGCAAAGGAATCTCTTATGCGATCGACACTTTTTCGGATGGCATCTTTAATCCCATCTTCCGTCATTGACTTCCAAATGGAATCTATAAGCCCATTCCCGATATCGCATGACGAGCATCACTTCATGCGAGTGCAAATTTCTGGGCACTCTAGTGTTCAATCATCTTCCACCTTCAGATATGAAAGGCAGACAGGCCAATCTACATCCTCAGGTTTAAGAAGATTGAACAGGGGCAGCTGTTGTACCCCAAAATTTTCCCTCCCATATTTCTCAATACATATCAAGTGAGGTCCTCAAATTGCTCAAGGAGGTCCAAGAGTTGACCAGACAAACTCTCTCCTAAGGCAGTCTATCTTGTATTAGGATTTCATTTTGCATCAAGATGCTTGAGTCCAAAGGATCCCAAATGCTCACCATTGTCCTGATATGTTCTCAAAATCATCCATGTCAAGTTTCAAGCCTTGCATAGGAAGTTTGCTCAGTCAATTGCTCAAATACCTAGAAATCGACTATGCTAGGTCAAAAGTCAATTGTGGCCCACATACAGTCAAACTTCAAGATTTTTGGTCAACATCCTCGTTTTGAAGTATTATTCATCATTTGATCAAGGGTTGATCATGATTCCTCAAGGATTGCCCATAATTCATCAAAACCCAAAAGTTGCTAAATTAGGGTTTTGTAGGAAAAGTCAACTCAACTTTGACCAAGCATAACTTTCTCATACTTTATCAGAAATGGCCCATCCAAAGATCATTTTTAAGATGATGTAATCCCCTACAATTCATGTTCATCTCCCAAGTTCAAAATATGCACTCACAAGAAGATATGAATTTTGACATTATAGGTCATTTTGAAGAGTCAACAAAAACACCTTTTGGGTCAAAGCTTCATACATGAACATGGAAGACTAAATTGAGATGAGACAAAAAAGGTTGCTTAGGGGACATCCTAAGCTTTCTAAAAAGTCAAAGAGCACCCTCATAGGGCCAAAATTGAAAGAGATATGCCTTGTCAAAGTTGACCATTTTTGCGAAATTGCCAAAAGTCAAATGTGTCCAAAATTGCATTTTTTGCTAAATGGGCCTAACTTTTTATGCTTGCACTAAGTTTGTGATGTGATCCACGACCCATGAGCCATTCCACTTGTCATTATTTTATTTTTATTATTTATTTTGATTTTATTTTATTTAAATCTAATAAAATCAATATAAAATAATGAAAATATCAAAAATCAATTAAACCTTGAGATTTTGTGCATGATTAGAGTCATTATACAACTGGTGGCAAGATCAAATCGTTCAAGGCTTCATATGGACAGAAAAAGATTGAAAATGCTTGTTTTGGAAAGATTTGGTGCAAGGAATAAATCAATGATCAATCTTCATAAATGGCAAAGATTTGATGCAAATTTTTACCCGAATGCACTCTATTATAGATAGTGAACAAAGGCAGACCAAAAAAAGGTTGGAAGCGGGAAAAGGCAGAGGAAAAGTTTCAAATTTTTCAAAGAAAAGTGTTGATCAAATCTTGCTCTGTAGGCCGTTTCAAGCGCTTCAAAAGAGCAATTCATATTCTTGGATCATCCCTGAAGCCAACAAGATCGTTTGCAAGGCCTGAGACACTCAGAATCACCCTACAACATTCATACGGTTTGCTTGATTCCTTGAAATCGAATACACTAATTCTTGCATATTTAGCATATTTGATTGGCATATTTATAACCTTTGAGATGTTTGAAATGTGACACTATGATTCAATTGCATTTTTAACGCCTATATGCGCAGATGCCATGGCTAGGGTTTGTTCGTTGTTTTTAGGGGTTTCTTATGCAGGAGAAATTAGGTGTTGATAATGGTACCATGATGCTCGTGAGATTGAAACGAGTTGATTGGTACCATTAGGTTTCATTTATCATGCGCGTACAGGATTTTTGAAATGGATAGGGGCTATACCTACGCTTGATGTCTGTAGGTAAAAGTCACAAAACCTAAAGCGACGGTGGGGAGGAAGACGACAATACGTGGTGCTCCCTGACTTGCCAGTTTGAATTTCGCGCGTTGGTTGGCCCCACTAACTTGTTTTTGCATATTATATTTTGTGTTTATTTAACTTACAAGTTAACATCATGGTTCAGATGGCTGGGGCGAAGGCCTTTGATGCACATGTCCTGGGTTCGATCCCAGGCGTGTGCATTTTGTTATTTTCTTGATTATTCCAAGCAAATCTCATGCATTACAGTAACGCATGTCCACCAAATGCCCTTGTGCTCCACCATCAGATCCATCAGCCATGTGGATCCAATGTCACATGGTGAAGAGACCACCATGCGCCTGAGTCAAGCATGCACACGGGATTGGGCAAAGTCAAAAATACCAGGATTTTGTTGGGCTCAGAATTTCAAACAACACCCCCCACAATTGCTAATCAGCATCAGGCCCATTACTAATCTTTTTTTTATATTTCTTTTCTTTATTTCTTTTTACTCTTTTAATTTTATTTATTAATTTAATTCACAAACTTTTTTTTTCACCAAAAAATATAAAATCAAGAATTCACCAAAAAAATTAGAATTAGTTTTTATTTTATCAAATTTAATTTAATTAATTTAATTTAATTTAGGGAAACTTTAAGTTGTTTCTCACAATTAAAATAAACTAGAAAATTAGGTTTAATTCTTTAATTTAATTGTTGCCCTTTTGCAAATAAAATAAAAAATACAAAAATAGGTTAATTTAATTGTATTTCTTAATTAAAATTAATTAGTGATTAGGTTCTTTTTTTATTCATTTAGGCCTTATTTTCTCAAATAACAAAAACAACAAAAAATGATTTTTTTTCTTTAATCAATTACAATTAGGTTTAGTCAAGGGTCAAAACCCTAATCGTCTCGCATTTAATTCATCGCGCGTGTTTTTATTTTGTCAATATTATTGTAACTGTGCACGGTTTGTAATAGCTTAATCTAGTTTTTTTTATTATTTATCGTCTTTTGCGGGTTTTTGGCTATGTAATTAATCCCCTCCCAGAAGCCTTGTAATAGCGTAGGTTTACTTTCTCGCATTTTAATTCTCGCAAATATTTAACTATCTAGATGTATGTTAATAGGATTGTATGACAAGATTGCATGGAAATTTAATACAGTTAGAAAAACCCTAATGTGCAATGATAAATAACTGAAACTAATCACTCGCACATATCACTCTTAGGGTATACCCTCACTTCGGTTGCCTTCGGTAAATGATTATTAAGTATAGGATGCTTTAGTGATTGCCCTCCTGTCTAGCAAAGATCAAATGTCCCGTTTGGATGTTGCCTCGAAAATGTTGCCTTGAAAATGTTGCCTCGAATACGATCTTAAGACTTTAGGGTTATTACTAAAACGTCCTATCATTGCTTTAATGATCGTACGTCCCTTTCGAATTGACCCTTTATAACTCCAACGACGGTGCTACCTATTTCTTAATAGTAGGATAGTGCTGCCTAAAGGAAACAAGAAAAGAAACAATCTTTTTCGAGTAGGTAGATACTAGTAGGTACTTGCTCAAATAGAACTTTTCACACTTACACTTTTCAAACAAATTTTCAAAACAACTTCGTCACACCTTTGAGGACTGATACAAGGGTTATCACGAAGTCAAACTGTTTCAAAACAAAGCACAATACATAAGCAATTTAAAAAGATGAGCAAGTACCTAAGAGCCCATGGAAAACTATGGATAGAAAGGGTGCTTACACCTTCCCTTTCTATAATCTACCCCCCGTACTCAGAAACATCTCGAAAAAGGATTTCTTCTGTACTTTTTTCCTTTCCAGTTGGATAAAATAAAATTTGGTGGCGACTCTTGCTTACCGCGACATTTTGCGAACAAAAAATGCAAAACGCAAACCAGCATTTCAAAAACAGTCGATTCTGCCACCGTATCACAGGTACATATTTACAAATGGGGGTTTCAAGAATTTAAATCCTATTTAACTATTACAACCATATTGAAATGTACAATGCAAGAGAATAAAGACTTGTTTAGAAAGTGGTTTTTTGTCTTAATGAATTAAGAAAAAGAAATAAATTAATTAATAAAAGAAAATATTTTTATGTCTTTTTTATATAAATAGTTCTAATGCCAAAAATGATAAAAAAAAATAAGAGAGAAAAAGGAAAAATAGTGAGAAATAGGGTCAGCGTGTTGCTGAAAGCAAAATAAAGAGGATCAGAAATTCTGATGTTGGGCGCGTTGTGACTCAGAAAGGAGCGCCAGTGGAATCAAAAGTTCTGGATTGATACACTCTGAGGCCCTGCAAAAAACGTCAGAGGGAAAGGAAACAGGTTCTGGGTGGCATTCAGACAGTGAGCCAAAAGTCAGAAGTTCTGTATTGTGATAAAATAGTGAGTGAACATCATAAATTCAGTGTGTTGCCAGCGTGTGAAAATCAGAAATTCTGAGTGTTAAAACAGCGAGTGGAGGCATCAGAAGTTCAGTGTGCTTAACAGTAAGAAAGCCTAGAAGTTTTGTGTGTTTAACATGTAGGGAGAACTCAGAAGTTCTGTACTATGCTAAAACATTCAGTGAGCATCAGAAGTTCTATGTGTTAAAACAGTAAGAAAGCCTAGAAGTTATGTGTGTTAAAACAGTAAAGAGAACTCAGAAGTTCTGCGTGCTTAAACAGTGAGAAAATCCTAGAAATTATGTGTGTTAAAATGGTGAACGAAAAATAGAAGTTTTGTGTTACATTTCAACTCTTTCCTCATATTAATCAGCACATCAGCAATTTATTCAGTCCTTAACAGCAAATAAAGAGGATAAAAGCACAGTAGTTTATAGAAGTTCTAATCCTAATTCTGAGCCTAGCCTTAATCAAGAAGTTCTGATCCACAGTTTTTTTCTTATTCAATGATATGGACAACATCAACACTATGATATTTACATATTTAATGATGTTCTGAATGAGAAGATGCAAAGTCAGAAAGACTTACCTTGAATCTGGAGCGTGTGCTTGGAACTTGAACCGCTGCCTTCAAATGTTCTGGAGTCAGCAAGAGCAACGGGAGAGAAAATGCCATGTTCTTTGATTCAAAGGGAAGAACAAAGGTTTGGTTTTCTGTTTGAGAATTCTGGATTTTTACGAAGGTTTCACAGTTTTCTTTTCTCTCTTTTGATAATTTTCTCTCTCCAAAAACCAGTCCCTTGAACGTGTGATGGAGAAAATTATTTATAGATGGGTTTGTTGTGGTTTTGGGGGGGAAAACAAATGGGATTCAAACCTTTTTGGTATACTGTTTCATTGTTTTTTAATCACAGTTTTCGTATGCTAATTTGATGCAAATATGGGGTTTGAGAAAGTGCAGGCGTGGACTGAATAAGCAGCTGATTGCAGGACTGTAATGTAGCAGGGCAGCAGGCTGCTTAAACGAGGTTTTGGGATTTGGTGATGTTCTGATCGCAGAAGATCAGAAACGTAACCTCCATATGCTAAAGAGTCATATTCTGACCTAAGAACATTGCTTCCATATGTTCTGATTGAAGCATCATGTTCTGAATCGTGTCTGCAAATTCTGATTGCACTCACGTGAAGGCTGACCCAAAAGTTCTGAAGTACCATATTCTCTTAACACTTAGAAAATTTTCTAAATGTTTAGAAATTTGATTTTTTCAAAGTAATTTCTGACTTCTGATTTTTTGATGAACCAATTTCATGTCTTGATGAAATATAATTGTTGAAACTTGATTTTTGATCTAAGAGTCAAAGTTTGACTTTTCAGTGTGCTTTTGACCATTTTACCCTTGTGAATGATTTTCTTGAAAAGTTGTAATTCAAGACTTGGGAATTGATAGAAGCAAACCTGAGGGTCCAGGATGATCCTTTGAGAAATGAGAGGGAAAATTTTGGGGTACAACAAGCTTCATCTTATCAACTGACACATTTATGGAGAAAGTCAACTAGAGGTTTTAGCGGAAGGCTCAAGGCTGCTTGACACGATTTCTTTAGTCTGCTACAGTATGCTGATAAATGCATTACATGAGAAATACACAATGGATAAAGAAATTATTCAGAAGATGAAGATCCTCATCGTATCCACTCCAACATCTTTCTCTTGGAAACTGCTTGTTCAGCAAAGACATTTATGCAAGAAAGCTTCCAACGTCTCTTTTGTACCCTCTATATAAGGAGCTAAAAATTCAAAATAAGTAACAACAATACACAACAACATACAATAAGAAAGAATAACAATTGTTTCGCTCTCTAAGCTTATGTACATAAGTTGTTATATTTCACATAGACTTGATATTTTCTTACACTTGTATATCTTAGAAATCTCAACTAACAAGGCCTTTGTTTGTGCTGTATTATTTGTACCCCTTATTGAATATCAGGTACATCTTCTTGTAATCCTAAATAGTTTGTTTAGAATTTTTAAAAGTCTTAAACAGTGTGTTTGACCAAAGATAGCCTCAGACTGGGTGTTTGAGCAAGAAAGTCTCTTTCTAGTATGATTGAGCAAGGAAGTCTTGAATAGTTGGTTGAGGCATGGAATTCTATTTCTGGTTAGGTTTAGCAAGGAAGTCCTGAACGAGTATGTTTAGGCAAGAAGTCTGTTTCTGGTTTGATCGAGCGAGAAGTATTGGACTGGTGTGTTCAAGCAAGTTGTAATCAGGTTCTGATTATAGTGAAAAGCTCTTGTGTGGCAAGAGGACTAGACTACCCTCGTTATAGAGAATCCAAGTTAACATTTGTGTGTGATTTACTTATTGCTTCTACACTTTTAACAAAGGTCACAAGTGCCTCACATTAGAAGGAATGATCTATATCTCAAAGGATGTTATTTTCAATGAAATTGAGTTCCCTTGCAGATCAGGTGTCTCAACATTAGATATACTTCACACTCCAAAATATTAACATCATTCCAAAATAACTTGTATGACCTTAACTCAATGTCCTTCAGACTCTTCACCAACTCAAGTATCACACACCCTCATTCCAGATATTCACATCACTCCTCAATGTCTTGTAGGCACATCCACCACACATGAAAGTAAAACCCTATTACCTGATGCACAAAGCCAATACACACCATATGTTCCACACCAACCATTAATTAATGAACCTACCAGTACTACCTCAAATGTGTCAAATAATTTCCAGATTGACCCTAGTACACATATTGTACATGTCACATCTTCAATACAACTTATGTCAATAGAGTCTACAAGTAACTTTCATTTCAAGGTATCATAGGTAACTAAGTGACTTCCTTGTACCTAAGTCAACAATACCAACTCCACATTTTCACTTTCTCCATCTTTTCATACATGTGTCAATCAAGCTCATCCTCTAGTCAATAATCACCATATGATCACTAGGGCCAAGCCAGGGAAGTCCAAACCCAAAGCATTTCTTGTTAATTTTGAACCAACTACGACAAAGCAGACATTGGCACAATCAAAGTGATTTCAAGCCATGAAAGTTGAGTATGACTTGCTTATCAAGAATGGCCCGTGGATCCTCACATACCTATCACCTCATTGAAATCCCATTGGATGCAAGTGAGGTTTTAAAGTTAAGGAAAACTCTGATGGGAGCATCAATAAATACAAGGCACAACTTGTGGCGAATGGGTTCCATCAACAATAGGGTTTTGACTTTCATGAAACTTTTTCTTCTAGGGGTAAAACAACTACAATCCATATCATCTTAACTCTTACCATCACCTATAATTGGGTTGTACAACAAATCGGTACCAATAATGCATTTTTGAATAGAGATCTTTAGGAGGAGGTATATATGCAACAAACACCATGGTTCCTTGACACACTTGACACAAACTCCAAGTTAATGTGTAAACTAAAGAAAGAAATTTATGGCTTGAAATAAGAACCGTGTGCTTGGTATGAAAATCTGCACCAAACATTACTCCAATTTGGTTGTCTCGGGCAAATGTGATCATTCCCTTTTCATATACAATCATCAACAAGTCAATATGTATTCTTTTGTATATGTTGATTACATAATTCTCACTAAATCTCCATCTACCTCTCTCCATAAGCTTATCACCAAGATGCACCATAAGTTTTCTCTTAAGAAGCTAAGTATCCCTCAGTATTTTCTATGCATGAAAGTTCACTACCAAGAAAAAATGGAACTTTTATCCTTACACAAACGAAGTACATCAGAGATTTGTTTGCCAAGATCAATATGATTGAAGCAAAGGGAGTGACTACACCTATGTTCAGTACAAGCAAACAAAGCAAGCATGAGGATGAAAAATTATCCGATCCACTTATTTGCATATCAACAATAGGAACACTTCAATATGTAACTATCACACGTCCTGATATTGCATATTGTATACTCTTTTATTAGAAAAAAGATAAATTTGGAGTTGACCCGTCATGAAAATATACATACTGGGAATCCAGATTTTAGCTTTTCATGTGCTTACTTATATAATATAGAAATGAATGGATAATCACACTCATTCTATCATTTTTTATTAGTTAAGCATATATAATATTCACAAGCATCTGAAATACTTGTGGTATTAATCACTTGAACAGATTAACTAATTGGTGACCATGTATTTAGCATAATAAACATCATTGTCAAGAATTGGATCATTTCACTTTTGGTTGGATTCTATCAATCCTATGTTTTTCTTAAACCTCGTATATTATTGGATTAGCTTGCATAAGCTGAAAATTAAGTTAAGCTTAATTGATGACCTTTGAAAAGTTTTCAACAATTGTCTGTTATTAATATTAATACATTATTAATTCATGAAAGTGTGTCAGTTAGGGGTGGCAATTAAATCTATTAAGACAAAATTCATCTAATTCATCTATTAAAAAATACATCTAATTAATTCACTACATAAAAAGTAAGTTAATGAATTGAATAAAATTCATCTATTTATATATATATGGATTGATCCAATTCATTCAACATATTTGAATGATTCAATAGATTATTTTGATCATATACTTTAAATCCATTGAATCATTTTAATAAAAAATAATAAAAAATTATATTTTTTAAGAAAATACAGTAAATCGAGTTTTTTTCACAGAAATACAGAAAATCGAGTTTTTTTACGAAAATATAGTAAATTGAGTTTTTTGATGAAATACAGTAAATCAAGTTTTTTTGCGAAAATAAAGTAAATTGAGTTCTTTTGGAGAAATACAATAATCGAGTTTTTTCGATAATACAGAAAATCAAGTTTTTTTATGGAAATGCAGTAAATCGAGTTTATTGCGAAAATACAATAATTCAAATTTTTTGTGAAAATACAGTAAATCGATTTTTTATGGAAATACAGTAAATCGAGTTTTTTGGGAAATATAGTAAATCGAGTTTTTGCAATAATGTAGTAAATCAAGTTTTTTACAGAAATACAGTAAATCAAGTTTTTTTTGCAGAAATACAATAAATCAAGTTTTTTACATGAATACGGTAAATCGAGTTTTTTTAGAGAAATACAATAAATCTAATTTTTTTATGGAAATACTGTGAATCGAGTTTTTGGCAAAAGTACAATAAATTAAGTTGTTTTTACAAAAAAGCAGTAAATCGATATTTTTTACCGAAATACAGTAAACTGATTTTTTGCAAAAAAATAATAAATCCAAAATTTTAATAAATTACAGTATTAAGTTTTTTTGCAGAAATATAATAAATCGAAGTTTTGCCAAAAATATCAAGGATCGAGTTATTTTTACAAAAATACAATAAAAATATATTTTTATGGAATAACAGTAAATCAAATTTTTGCAATAAATTAAGTAAATCAAGTTTTTAGCAGAAATACAGTAAATCAAGTTTTTATATGAAAAATAGAAAATCGAGTTTTTTTTACAGAAATATTGTAAAATGAGATTTTGCAAAAATATAGTAATTCTAGATTTTTACAAAAATTATGTAAATTGAGTTTTTGCAAAAATACAGCAAATCGAGGTTTTTACAAAATTACATAAATCTAGTTTTTCTTACGGAAATGCAGTAAATCGAGTTTTTTGTGAAAATAAAATAAATCGAGTTTTTTTTAACGAAAATACAGTAAATTAATTTTTTTTTATTAAAATAAAGTAAATCGAGTTTTTGCAAAAATACATTAAATCGTGTTTTTTTAACAGAAAAACAATAAATCGAGTTTTTCCAAAAATACAGTGAATCGAGTTTTTTTTATAGAAATACAGTAAATTGAGTTTTTGGTGAAAATACAGTAAATTGAATTTTTTTTACGAAAATAAAGTAAATCAATATTTTTTACCGAAATACTATAAATTGAGTTTTTACAAAAATACAGTAAATCGAGTTTTTTTTTATAGAAATACAATAAATTAAGTTTTTTTTACGAAAATATAGTAAATCAATATTTTTTACCAAAATACAGTAAATCATGTTTTTACAAAAATACAGTAAATCAAATTTTTAATAGAAAATTTAGTAAAATGAGTTTTTTGCAAAAATACAGTAATTCAAGATTTTAATGGAAATTATGTAAATTGAGTTTTTGTGAAAATATAGTAAATCAAGTTTTTTTATAAAAATACAGTAAATTGAATTTTTTATGGAAATACAGTAAATCGATTTTTTTGTGAAAATACAATAAATCGAGTTTTATTTACGAAAATACTGTAAATCAATATTTTTTTACCAAAATACAGTAGATCAAGTTTTTGCAAAAATTTAGTAAATTAAGTTTTTCACGGAAATATATTAAATCGAGTTTATTTTCTCGGAAATACAGTAAAATGAGTTTTTGCGGAAATATAATAAATCAAGTTTTTGTGGAAATACAGTAAATCAATTTTTTATAGACATACAGTAAATCTAGTTTTTTGCGAAAATACTGTAAATCGAGTTTTTTTTTGCTAAAATACAATAAATTAGGTTTTTTACGAAAATTTAATATATCGAGTTTTTGTCGAAAATACGGAAAATCGGCTTTATTATCAGAAATACAAAAAATCAATTTTTTTTAATGAAACTACAGAGTATTGATTTTTTTCATAAATACAAAAAAATAATATTTAAGTTAACTTTTTAATGGATGAATATCTATCCATTAAAATGCTATTAACGGATGGATTGAACAAATTTTTATCTTTAATGGATGAATTGAATTGGATATTTTTAAAAAGTTTTAATAGATTATTAATAGACTAATAATTTATTTTGATGCGCACCTTAACAATCCAATTCATATCCATACAATCTATCCATTTTTGCCATTCTTAAACCACAATGACTGTATTTGATGTTTAATAATTAATATATATTGTACTATTGTTTAGACTTGTTTTCATAGTTGGCTTTGTGTCATTAAACAAGTGGCGAATCGCTTGAATGCTATTTTCCATCTTCCAAAAGGACATTATATATAGTAGAAGATTACGTGAGGGTGCTTATTGTTTGAGTTAAATTATGTTTTGGAATGGGGATCCTTGACATTGTGGAACTTATTCTAAGAATATACTTATAAATGTTAAAGGGAGAAACAACTAGAAGAATTTGTTCTTAGAAATTTCCCATTTCTAGTGGGGTTTAGAATATAGATGATGTGAAACAACTATTTCTCATGGATCAGCTCAACCATATATTTAATTTATTCATTTTCTCTAGACAATCCCTTTTCTTTATTATGCGTATATGGGACCCAAAAAAGACACCAATTCATATTTTTTTCTTCTTTCTATTCTTTAGCAACATAACAATGGCTTGTTTCTTTTGGCATATAAGAAAGCCAAAATCAACTATTATGCTTGGTATTCGGCTTGCGAACTAGAAATGAAATGTGAGTTGGTAAAATTGTCTAGTTAACGTGGAGCAGAACTTCTAATGCAATGGAGAGAGAAGTGAATCTGCAAAGTTAACACTTTAACACTTAAATTAATACGAGAAATCAGAAGTAATGTGTGAACAAGAATGAATTTGAATACTTAAAATGACTTGTTTCACTTTTATATATTAAGAGCAATTGAAATGGTCACATGTGGTGCGGCGTGCTGTACAGACATTTGTCTGGTCGAATCAGTTGACATGTTTAGCCTAAAACAAATAAGTTCATTATTATTCTCAATGGGATATGACCTTTGAATTTAATTGTTATAGCTGAACGAAGAAAATAACGCTTCTTTAATTATTTGAATATAAATCTCCTTTTTTGTTTTAAAAATAAAATAAAATTAGTACTAAAAATAATATATTTTATGACAATTTTCATCTCATTCAACCTATATCCGAGGTACAAACCCTCGACGCGCCACGTTTTGAATTTTTTAAAAAACAAATACCACCTACTCTTTCGGTTTCGGGAAACAATCGATAGGAAATGTGCCTCAAGGACCAAGCCTCAAAATCATGCATTTTACGTTTTTACTTTTCTTTTCTTTTCATTTGGCACATTTCTTATTTTATTTATTTATATTTTATCTATTCCCTCGATTGGGACTTCCAACCGAGGGGAAATATCAGTTATCAATTTCACATGGCATTTTTCTCTTTTTTTATATTTAAATTTATTTATTGTCTCGATTGAATCGTTCAACCAAGAGGAAATCTTTTTTCCATTTATTTCCTATAATTAGACTCTAACTTTTCATTTACTTTTCGACACTCATTTCATATTCATTCTCCTGCGAAACCTAACAACCTCTTAAGAAAAATACACCCCATCTTGTCCATATAAATGCCTTAACATCGAAAATCAGATTCCATCATCATTTTCATCTTCATATTCATCATCCAACACAAGTACATGTTTGAACATCAAATCTTTCAACACACATACATTTCCTCCCATGGAACGTCATGAACACCATTGAAGCACAAACGAAGCTTGAAATGAAGGAAAGACAATCAAACTCAAACGAGGCTTCCTCCATCATTGTCGTATCTTCTTCATCATATTTTTTTGCATGTAACCCACTTTATCCATGCACATAACTTAGAAATCTTCATTTTTATTGTGGTGTATTTCTTGTTGCTTATAGATTACTTAGAATTGTTAGTTTTACATTACTATTTATGTTATTCTGATTATGTTGATAAAAATATAAATAGGTTTTTACGTGTTAGTATTGATATTTACTAAAGTCTATATGTACCATGAGTTCAGTAAAGTTCAGATGTTCCATGAATTAAGTAAAAAAAATTCCTTTTTAGAGTTGATTTTGTGTTAAGTAAAATATTTATGATGTTATTCTTATGAAGTGTTCTTAGGAAGTGTTGATGTCATGTTAATTAAAATATACCAAATGTACCATGAATTTCACATTATATGTCTTTGTTGAGGCTATTCTTAGGTAGTTCTCTCAGGTTTCTTTGTTGATGTTGTCTGAGATAAAATGATTATGAGGCTATACTTATGAAGTGCTCTTAAGAAGTGTTGATGTTGTGTTAAATGAAATGTACCATATGTACTATGAATTTCATATTAGGTTCCTTTGTTAACCTGTCTTAAGTAAAATGTTTATGAAGATATTTTTATGAAGTTCTCTTACAAAGTTTTGATGTTATGTTAAGTAAAATGTATCATATGTACTATGAATCTCACATTAGGTACATGTGTCGATTTTTGTTAAGTAAAATGCTTATTTTCGTTGTTGTTGTTTAAACACAAATGGGAGATTCAACCACCACTTCTCTTACAACCACCACTCCTACAAATGAGAATTCCAATACTAAGACTAAAAATACAATAAATTCTAGAGGTGCCAAAAAGATGGTCAAGTTGACAAAAGCCCCAACGTCAGTGTTAGGATGTCGATCGATTTGGAGTTGACCGATAGATTTTCCACGATTATAGCTTGTTGGGTGTATCTTCTTCGGGAGAAGATGGATTCTCCACCACCATTGAACCCTTAAACTATTGTGTTAAGAGTGTGTCGGGCAGGAAGGTCCTCCTCTATTCCCCCTTGCGTTTTTTTCCTTTTTGGATTTAGGGCTTCCTAGTGGATTTGGCCCTTGAGATTTGAATTTGTGTCCTGACTGGTGGGAACACCTAAGACGTACTTCTTTAGATGTACCTCTGATATGATCCTATTAATATCTTTATTCAGTTATTAGTAATCCTCTGTGTGGTGACCCTTCACCTTATGATACTTGCACCACCTACTAGATCCAAGCTCCGTAGTGTCAGACCTGGGAGCTGGTGGAGACGGAATATCATGTGGGTGAAAGACTTCATGCTATATAATGGTACGAAGTTCTTAAATATTCTCCCAATACATTTTAAATTCACCTGATGTCTTACAGGCGAGGTATAGTGACTCTTGTGTTCTTGTTGTGATGTGTCAATAACTCCAGATGTTATCTCTTTCACAACCCTATATTTTTTTCTATTCATTAATCTCCTTGCCCTTGATATAGAATTTGGCTCGCTCCATGATCTTTTCGATAGTAGCCGCCAACTTCTGGGCGAGAGACTCTTTGAATTGTTCAACTCTAAAACCGTTCTAAAATGCTCGTACGAACATTTCTTAGTTCAGATGTATGACTTTGATAGTTGTCTCGTTAAAATGGGAGAGATACTCCCTGAACAACTTACAAGACCCATGGTGAACGTTTAAGAGGCTTGTGGTTAATACCTTTCATTGCTTGTTCGCTGAAAAACTGATGGATTAATTTTTTCATCGGGTCTTAGTAATTAGTAACAAACATGCATGTGAGCTCATATACCACCTCGGTTAAACATCCTTAAGGTGCTCGAGAGCAGTTTCCACTTCAAAGAATCATTAACGTCGATGATGGTCAAAGAATCCTTTTCAAGAGACCAACCCTACGTTAGGCTACTTGGATTACTTCGCATGTTCCCCCTTACTAGGGGTAGTTATTATCAAGGACATCCCTTTTTAGGCCTACTAAAGTTATCTCAATCCAAACTCTAATTCATCTTATTTCCCCAATTAAGAAATAACACCAACATCAATCAATCATATAGTTATTCACCAATTATTCAACTTCTAATATTTTGGTTCCTATTTGATTCATCTCATCTTTATTTTTTCATTATTCAAAATTTGTAAATTATATTCATGTTTTTTGTTCTCAGTTCAACATAAACATCCTAAAATATAAAACTTTTTCAATTAACAACGACATTATACGTTGACTGAAGTATAATAGGAAAAAATAAGAATAAAAAGAACATGACAAATGAAGGGAAATAATGAAAAAAACTATTTTGACGCAAACCAAGATGAAATGATTTTCCCATCGCAATAATGTAAAAAAAAAAATAGTTTAAGGGTCATATTCTATTTATTTACTTTATGAAAAAAATGTGTTAATATTGTGATTGTTTCATTCTCTCTCTCAATCTTAAAAAGACATGAATGAGGATTATGAGATTGATTATGAACTCAAAATGAATTACATTTGCATTTTAAATTTAAAATAAAAATGTAAACAAAATTCGAAAAATCAGAATAATAGAAAACACAATGAGATTAATTGGACAAAGACCCAAAATGATAAAAGAAGAAGAGTAGAAAAAAAAAACACTTGAAAACTGTTTTTTAAGATAATAATTTCACTTGACATATCGTAAAATTGAGGTATATATCACGAAACATGTTGTTGTTTTCTTTTTTATATATATATATATATATATATATATATATATATATATATATATATATATATATATATATATATATATATATATATATATATATATATATATATATATATATATATATATATATATATATATATATATATATATATATATATATATATATATAATATTTTGTTGGTTTTACTGAAAATCGAGGGATAAACTAATTCAGTGTACACACTTTGAATCTCAAAAACATCAATTTATGTTTTTATGTCATTAAAAGTGGCGTCTTATAAAATATTTTATTTTTAATCTAAAAATAAGTCACTTTTCACCTTGGTTTTGTTTCTCAACTGAGGTGAAATTGTTTTTCTGTTATATAAAGTTTTAGCTTGTTGCATTCAATTTCACTTGTCTAAACACTAACGAAGAGAGCCATAAATAACGAGTGCCATAAACACATACCATCTTCAATACGGAGAAGATATATGTTTAGGAGTCTCGTTTCTTCTTCAGAGATTAAAAATATTTTCTTTCACTTCCTCTTCAGAGATTTGGTACGTCAAACATCACTACTAATATCTAATGTCTATTGTTTATTTCATTAACCCATATTTGAACATATAACCTATTAAATTGATTGTGTAAATAACCATTTGAAAAACTATGTTGTATATGAAACATATCTTACAATGATTAATGTTTTTCTAGCATTCTGCAACTCATCATTTATCTCATGCTTTTTTATCATTAAAATTTATTCAATACTTCTACTTTTCATTCAACTTTCTTTCATATTTATTTATTTTTCAAAACATCAAATTTTATACTTTCAAGAATGAATTAGTAGAAAAGAAAGGAATTTTTTTTGGAATAACCAGGTATTAAAACTTTTTCCTCAAATAACCATGTTTCGGAAAAAATTACGCAAATAACCATGTTTCATATAATTCCCCAAAGGAGGAGCCATCTCACTTGGCGCCTACTCCTACTTTTTAAGGGGAGGCACCATCTCACTTTGCGCCTAGGTGCTTAGGGCTTGCCCTAAGTCAAGTGAGATGGCGCCTTAGTGCATTTGCTAGGGCAATTTTCGCGTTCTTTTTTCAATCCGGTGCGTTACGTATTCGATATAGGATCAACAAAATTGACTTTTTATTTACAAAAAATGATTACACCCATAAGTATTACATAAAAAACAGATTAAATAAAAAAACAAATTAATCACTGGTCCCCCGGAACCCGGTAATGACCCCCGGTTCCGCATCCCCGTCCTCACCTTTCCCGTGCTGGGTGTCGTTGTGTTTCCTGTTGTGGCAGGGTCGATGGCCCAGCGAAGTCAATGCGTTCCGGATCCATAAAATCAGTCAGATCTTCATATCTAGAAGATCCGCTTTGGTACAGTCGGTTACCCATACCCTCAAAGTTTGGTCGTGTTGGCGGTGGGTGGGGTTCCATGGTTGGTCTGTAGCATTGATCGTCTGAGTACGGGGGGTAGAAAGGAAATGGATCTTGGGGTGTTTGGTATTGAGGATGTTGGGTGGTTTGGTGATAGTGTGGTTGATGGTAAGTTGGGTCAGTTGGCTTATAATCTTCCGGCATTTCCAGATCAGGGCTAAGGTTGGATGTTAAGGGGCCCATATTGGGATATATAGAAGACTGAAATTGTGTGTGGGGTATGCGGGTGTGTTGGTATTGTGATTGGAATTGCGGTTGGGTGTGAGGCATATGGGGATAATTGTATTGTGGTGGCGACTGTGGTTGGGTGTTTGTCGTTTTGTTTTGTCTGGGGGGGTTGGTGGGAGGTTGATGTGTGTTGGGTTTGTTGTTGGGGAAATGAGGATTGTGTCCATTGTGTTTGTGGGTCAACCAAATACCTTGGATGAGACACGTGCATTTCAGAGTTACTAACCGACCTGTACCAAGATAAATATTAATCTGTGTGTCGCATATTACCATGATTGAGGAAAACCAGGAATCGCAAGACATGTCGGTGACGCCTCTGCCACATCTTACACCATTCTGGAGCAAAGTCTTTCCAGTTGGTAAGACCCCATTGGGCGTCGACCCTTTTGAGATGCCACGGGGACAAACAAGTCGGATCACTGGGTATCTCTTGATGCATTCCGAAATGCATCTTCACACGGTCGCTGTGGTGCATCTCCACAACATTGAACCGTATGATTGTAGTCTTGGCGCTCCAAATTGTTACATCCTCGGGGTTTAGTTCATGGCCCAAACCCAAATATGGTCTCCAGACAAACTGCGCATAAAATTAAATCAGGTTAATGAAAACGTAATGTATAAATAATTTAAAAGTAGAAAAGTTGAAAGGTACGACGTACATCATCCGGGCCTAGGTGATCCAATATATTGCGGTATAGTGCGACATTGAATCTTGGATTCTTGCCGTAATCCATACCCCTCACGCAATACCTAAAGGAAATGAAAAATATTTTATTTTTATCATATATTTTGTGAAGAGATGAATAGTAATAAATGATATAACTTGATGACTTACTTTGTTGCGTACGGGAAAACGAATGTGTTGTTGTTGACGGGGTTTAGGGACTCCATCCTCCACCAACCCCAGGCTTGAAGTAAAAAAGCGCAGCCATAAAATGTACATTTTTCCTTGATTTCATTTTTACACAAGGATATGTATAGGTGGGCTAAAACAGCAGAACCCCAACTATACTTTCTAGTTTTTTCGAAGTCTCTAAGTAAATTTAAATACATAAAATTTACACTATTTCCCGTAATTTCGGGAAATAAAAAGGTTCCAAATAGTATCATTAGATAAGTTCTAGCTTTTATTACTTTGTATTGCTCGGAGTAATTTTCGTTTAATTCCAAAGTCGCATAATGATTTTTAAGCTCAGTTAGTAGTATACCATGACCTCTCGCACCACCACCTTCAACCATATCCCTGCCCAACAGTTCTTCACACAGAGAATTGGGTTGTTGAACCGACCCGTTAACGGCCTTACCGTCGATAGGGAGACCCAGTAACATGTACACATCCTCTAGCGTGACGGTACATTCACCTATTGGTAGGTGAAATGTATAGGTCTCTGGTCTCCACCTTTCCAACATTGCAAGTATGAACTTTGAATCAATTGTGCAGTTGGAGATCTTTATAACATGTCTGAAACCTGCGTATTCCAGATATGGTAAGATAAATGGGTCGGGAGCAAGGTAGTTGTGAGACCGGATTCTGAATCTTTTGGTATCCTGAGTTAATAATATAAAAGGTGTAAGATTAAGTAAGATGAACAAAGCATTACCAGAAGTATGAAAAATGTATAACTATAAAAGAAACTTACAAATGCTGCAATGTTGTCCCTTGTGCCTATGTGATAATCTCCCATTGTAAGAAGAGCCATTGTTGAAAATGCCTGAGATTATGAAAGACTTAGAAATTGTAAGAGATTATGAAAGAGTTTGTAGCAGAGAGTGAGACGATTGTGGGTGCGAGAGAAGTATGTTATGCTCTGTATTTATAGGAAAAAAATTTCATAGAGTAAGTGAGGTGGTAGCTGGTGCATGCATGCATGATAAGTGTCACTCTTGCAGTGTAGGCGCATGCAAGGTAGCAGCCTTGGAGAAGGCATCTCTGCATGCATGTAACACGATTGGACATGAAGGGGGGCACCATTGGACTTGGCGAAAGAGTAAAAAAATGAAAGGTGTCGCCATCCACATTGGTGAATAAGAGGTGGCATGGGTTACAGAGTAGGCGCAGGCTAGGTGACAGCCTTGGAGAAGGCATCCCTGAATGCATGTAACATTATTAGAGGTGATGAGAGGAGCCTTAGAGGTTACAGTGTAGGTGCAGAGTAGGCGCGGGCTAGGTGGCAGCCTTGGAGAAGGCATCTCTGTATGCATGTAACACGATTGGACGTGAAGGGAGGCGCCATTGGACTTGGCGAAAGAGTACAAAAATGAAAGGTGTCGCCATCCCCATTGGCGAATAAGAGGTGGCATGGGTTGCAGAGTAGGCGCAGACTAGGTGACAACCTTGGAGAAGGCATCCCTGAATGCATGTAACACTATTGGAGGTGATGGGAGAAGCCTTAGAGGTTACACTGTAGGTGCAGAGTAGGCGCGGGCTAGGTGGCAGCCCTGGAGAAGGCATATCTGCATGCATGTAACACGATTGAACATGAAGGGAGGGGCCATTGGACTTGACGAAAGAGTACAAAAATGAAAGGTGTCACCATCCCCATTGGAGAATAAGAGATGGCATGGGTTGCAGAGTAGGCGCAGGCTAGGTGACAGCCTAGGTAACACTATTGGACGTGATGGGAGGAGCCTTAGAGGTTACAGCCTTAGTTAATTCAAATTTTGTATGACTTCAAATTTTGTATGACCTATTTAGTCTTACATTTATCAAAACACTGATTCACTTAATCTCTCAAACCTTCCAACCTTCAAACCCTCAAACAATCAAACCTTCAAACCTTCAAACCTTCAAACAATCAAACCTTCAAACCTTCAAATAACTCATAAACTTCAAACCTTCCAACCTTCAAACAATCATACGCAATGGCCTCTGCACCCCAATATGTCATCAGTGCACATTTCAACGGTGAGACATACATTTGTCCCACCTCTGGGTTTTTGTTTAGAGACACAGACAACATCTGATTTTGTTTAAACAGGAAAGCGAATTTCTTGTACTTCAAAAAACGATTGGAGGCCAAACTTGGACGAGGCCCGGTGACACAAATATTTTATCAGAATCCAGTTTTTTTTTGTAACAACCAAATAATATTTTATAAGGTTGAGGTTCAAGATGACGAGGATCTTCAGAATATGTTTTCCAGTCATGAGTATTCCGGGTACGACTCTATTGAGTTGTACATTATGCTGCGAGAGCCTCAGGTGACAGAAGTGGTTGATCCTTTAGAGACCGAACAAGCAGAGGTAGATGCAGTTGATGAAAAAGAAGAAGATGACGAGTTAGAGTTTGACGAAATGGTCAATGATGATTCTGAAGACGATGGGATACCTGGTATTCCTGTAAACGAGATCTACACACCACCTCCGCACATGATAAACTTCAACATGGGCGGAGATAAACCGTCTTCTGATTTATTTTTCAATCCGTATATGCAGTCAGGTGAAAACTTAAAAGAGAAAGACAAGTTTCGTAACAGAGAAGAATGTATCAGAGCCATCAAAATATTCCACATGCTCAACTCAGTCGATTTTAAGGTGGACCGTGTAAACCCAGAAAGGTACAAGATCAAGTGTGTCCACCCTGATTGTATGTTCAAGCTCACTGCATCATACAAATTAAGAGGTGATTGTTGGGTCATAGGTTCCATGTCTACCTACACTTGTGTCAGTTCTACTCAATCACAGGATCATCGAAAACTTAATTACGATTTCATTTGTCAAGAAATCCTACCACTCGTCAGCAACGATCCATCTTTGAAGGTGAAAACCATCATCTCCCACATCACTATGGTTTTTAACTATACTCCGTCTTACCGTAAGGCGTGGTTAGAAAAGACCAAGGCGATTGAAAAGGTTTATGGAAACTGGGAGGAGTCATACCAAGAACTTCCTCGCTACCTGAATGCACTCCATACTTATTCTCCGGGTACTATTTACATTCTGGAAACAGTGCCAGCATACGCCCCGGATGGTAGTCAACTAAACAGAAATGGAATATTCAGTCGAGTGTTTTGGGCATTTCAACCTTGCATCACAGGGTTTGCATCATGCAAACCAATTATACAAATTGATGGGACTTGGTTGTATGGGAAATACAAAGGCACGCTACTGATGGCAGTTGCACAAGATGGCAACAACAACATTTTCCCAATTGCCTTTGCCCTAGTCGAGGGGGAGGCGGGTGGTGTTTTGAGATTTTTTCTGAAAAATCTGCAAACACACGTGGCTCCTCAACCAGATCTCTGTTTGATCTCGGATAGACATGCATCCATTGAAAGTGCATACAATAATTCTGCAAACGGTTGGCATGATCCTCCTTCTACGCATGTCTATTGTGTTAGACATATCGTCCAAAATTTCACGAGGGAGATCAAAGACAAAAAACTAAGGAAAGCGGTTATGAATGCGGGATATGCATTGACACAACCCACATTCAAATATTACCGCAACGAGATCCGTTTGTCAAATCCAGAAGCCGGTAGGTGGATCGACAATATTCCGGTAGAAAAATGGACTAGGTCATACGACAATGGCCAAAGATGGGGGCACATGACAACAAATCTAATTGAATCGATGAATGGGGTATTCAAAGGCATATGAAACCTCCCGGTCACTGCGTTGGTAAAATCTACGTATTTTAGGACGACTTTGTTGTTTGCCAAAAAAGGTGAAATATGGAATGCGGTGTTGCAATCTGGACAACTATGGAGTGAAAGCTGCATGAAGTACATTAAGGCAGAAAGTGCCAAAGCCAACACCCATATGGTTATACGGTTTGACCGACACAGCCACAACTTCATTGTGAAAGAGACAATTGACCACAACGAGGGCCTGCCAAGACAAGAATATAGGGTTGTACTACCTTCTCGTTGGTGCGATTGTGGCAAGTTTCAAGCCTTTCGTATGCCTTGCTCTCATGTCATTGCCGTGTGTGCTTATACTCATCAAGACGTGCTACAACTTCTGTCACACATTTACAAATCTGAAACGTTGCTCAACGTTTACAACAACAACTTCCCTTTGGTAGCAAAACCAGATTATTGGCCTGCATACGACGGCGAAATAGTATGGCACAATGACCAAATGCGAAGGAACAAAAAGGGTTGTCCAAAAAGTAAGCGCATCACAACCGAAATGGACTCCCTTGACAAGCTGGAAAGAAAGTGTGGTTTATATCGTCAGGTCAGACACAATCGCAAAAATTGTCTGAATCGGGCTACTGCCTCGACCACATAAAAATTGTATTACATAAAATTTTTCCTTAATCATGTTCTAAACATTAGGGTTTTTCGTTAACAGTATTTGCTACAATAAAAATTGCGCGTACAAGAAAAAAAAACACGATATTCCGTCTACAAAATTACAACTGTTAAAACAATATTATCTGACCCATGCATCTTCAACATTACATCGCTGTCTGTTTTGACTTCCTCCAACCAAACATTAGGTCTTCCTATCGCATGTGAGGTTGTTGTTCGTCTTTGCTGGATCCTTCGAATTTTCCCCCCTCCACGATGTCTCCATCTATACATCGCATCAACTCCCGCTGCAGACGCTCCATGGAGTGAATGTGCTAGAATTTCATTTTCATCGCAGGTTTTGTGGCGGAGAAGATAACGTAACCATCTCTGGTAAAAATCATGGGTGATGTCATGACACAAATAACAGAGTAAAAAATAAGAAAACAGTGCGAGAAAATGTGAGAAATGACGGAGAAACGGACGGATTATTTATAAAAACAGCATTTTGCCCTAGGAGCCAAGTGAGATGGCGCCTCCTCTCAGTTTTAAAGTGCATGCGCCATCTCACTTGGCTAAAAGAGAGAGGAGGCGCCAAGTGAGATGGCGCATATGGCTAAATGCTTAGTGGAGGCGCCAAGTGAGATGGCTCCTCCTTTGGAGAGCCATCTGAAACATGGTTATTTGCGTAATTTTTTTCGAAACGTGGTTATTTGCGAATTTTTTTTAATACCTGGTTATTCCAAAAAAAAATCAAAATAAAGTGTTGAATAAAGAACTTGAAACATTTGAAGAGATTTTAACCATAAAAAAGCATGAGGTGAATGTACTACTACAAAATAGACCTTTCGTAACACAATATTACAATGACCTTCATGCTAATTGTGGTAATAACTCGTTTTCGCACGCCTGAATTTTTTAATATTTTATTAAAATACATTTAATCACGGTCTTATAACACAACCATTGTGATATATTAAAATTTACTTACTTTGATTCCTAGCACCGACAATTTTTTCTTCTTTTAGTTACAAAAAGGAGTTATCATTATAATCTTATAAATATATTACAATAAAAATAATTATCACCATGGTTAATTATAAAAACCGTTGTCAATAGTTCTTACTTATTATCACGGTTTTTGTTAACATCAGTGGTGATAAGTTTTATACACAGACACACGCACACACACACACACACGCACACACAGACACACACACACACGCACACACACACACACATACACACGCGTGCGCGCTCACACACACGCACACACACACACACACACACACACACACACACACACACACACACACACACACACACACACACACACACACGTGCGCGCGCGCGCACACACACACATGCACACACACACACACGCACGCACACACACACACACACACACACACACACACATACACACACACACACATATATATATATATATATATATATATATATATATATATATATATATATATATATATATATAAGTGAAGTTATTAAACTTCAGACAAAATAGTCGTTACTATCAAAACAAAACCTTAACATATCTTTCTTCTACATGCAGCAAACTCGTCCTCATAAACATCTTCAAACTTAAAGATAAACAATTTCATACGCTTTATCTTTCTTCTTCTGGAAAAGATTTCTTCCATTTTTCTCAACAAAAAAAAACTCTAACATCTCTCTCTTCCATATGCAGCGAGTTTGTCCTCATAAGCTTCTTCAAACTAAGAGGTAATCAAGTTCTTCCATTTTTAATATATGTTTCATGCATGACACTAGTTCTTCTTAAAAATATTTTTTTTTCATTTGACATGATATTCTTGTTTTTCATTTGAGTGATGTTCCATGTATGTTGTTAATGTCATGATGTTTATGTTTCGAAATCTGGTCCAAATTGATTGTAGTTTATGTTTCTAAATCTCTTTATATTGTCATGGTGTTGTTTGACTTGTAGTGAAAATGAATGAAGAAAATTAACTTAAGAAAGTGTATACTTTGGTTATAATTCACATATAGTTTGTGTTGCTATGGAAAAAAAATACAAGAAGCATAAAGTTATTGTGTAAACTTCAACCGCCTTGTATTTTTTTTCATATCAACATAAAGTAGATCAACTTCAACATTAATTCCATAAATCTTTTCAATAAAAGGTATGTTTGTGAAACATTTTATGTTATCTTTTATTGTTGTATGTTGTTGTTTTGTTGATAAAATGTATGTTGTTATATATTGTTGTTGTTTTATTGATAAAAGGTATGTTGTTGTTTTGTTGATAAGTGTTGCTCAGAACAAGAATAAAACATTGCTAAGTCACAAGAAAAAAACTTCTTGTGACTTAGCAATGTTTTGTTTTTGTGAATCTTGCAGCATTAATTTTTATGTAGATTGACAGAAGATCCAATTGAGTTTATTATATCGTATGTAGATTGTTTATTTCACCAATCCTTCACTGAAAATGCATTCATTTAAATTGATTTAGAAAATTATAATATGAAAATTAAGTTATATTTGAAAAACAACTTAGATCAATCAATGTTTTTTGAATTGTAAGCATCTTATAATTCATCTCTCGCTCTTTAAAATATAGAATATAATTCAATGACCCAAGTCTTTCATAACATTGTTTCCTTATCTTCTAGTTTATTTTGAATAACATCAATTTATTAACTAACTCTAACTCATCATTGTCAATATTATCATGATTATAAGTCGGAATTAGTCAACCAATTGTTGTTATTCAAAATAAATTAGACAGCGATTTGATGCTATTAAGGACTTAAGCCATTGAACCATATTCTATATGTTAAAGAGCGAGATATGAGTAATGAGATACGTGAAATTCGAAAAATAATGGTTTTTGTTTAAGTTGTTTTTTAAGAATAATTTAATTTTTAGATTATTTTCTTCTTCATCAATTTGAATGGTTGTATTTGTTTAGTTAGGTGTAGGGGAAACAAGCAATCTACATATTTTATAATAAACTCAGGTATATATACCACAACAGTTTTCTTTTATAACGGTGGTGAAATGTTAATTATTTTCATGATAAGTTGTTGTTGTTGGATTTCGAACTCATGACCTAAATATATACCACAACAATTATTTTAGATAACTGTTGTGATAGGAAGCACATTACTTGACTTATAATCATGGTCGCTCGACCGTGGTGGAAAGCATCAGACATACAACCACTCATTACCTCATAACAGTTGGTTAGGCGTTGTGGTATCCTTTTTCCAACTGTTGTGAAATTTCTTTTAAGTAGTAGTGATGATGTTAAAGAATGCTAGAAAATCATTGATTAGTGTAAGTTGTTATTCATATATAACACAATTGTTCATATGATTATTTTCCTAACCAATTTTGACAAGTTATATATTCACTTAAGGTGAAATAAGCAATTCACATTATATACTAAACTCAATCTTATGTAACCCGTCGATTAAATGCCAAAACTGAGGGAAAATTGATGAATTTATTTTTATTTTATTTTTTATTTATAAATTAAATGATGCATTCTTTCGTTTTGTTAATAACCGAAGGATAAGTCCCTACGTTATTTTATTTTTTAATTAAAAAGGAAATAACATTTCTCCTCGATTTTGGTCAAAAACAGAGGGATATACATTTATAAAGTAACCTAGAACACATCTATGCCATTCATTCATAAAGTAACAATTCTCGAGATATTGCCAACACATTAATTCACAAAAAGACTTCTACACCAATAAGAACGCAAACACAACCAATATATATATATATATATATATATATATATATATATATATATATATATATATATATATATATATATATATATATATATATATATATATATATATATATATATATATATATATATATATATATATATATATATATATATATATATATATATATATATATATATATACGACGTTATCTTGTGAAACTATCTACATCCAATAAGAATGTGAACACCACCACATCTTGTCGTTAAAGAAGTAATATGCATGCAATCTTTGTCTCTGGGGTGGATTGCAAGTGCAGAAAAAACGAATCCAAGCTGGTGTTCTTACGAAATATCTTATCTTTTACCAGAATGACATTTTATTTTATGTATCTAACTTTATATGTTATTTTAGAAATTGAATATGTGCAAAAGCATTAAACTTGAAAAGTAATGAATATATTTGTACTTATTTAAAGGGATTATGATGAATCATGTTTGTCAAAAATTTGTACTTGTATTTATATGTGTATTTGTACTTAGGTTTAGGGTTTAAAACAATGTAGTTGAATATTTAGTGTAAGCAAACAACGTAATTTATTTATTTTTTTAAATAAAATATTTTTACCCCTAAAAATTAAGAGGTGTGTGGTGCTAATTTTGAAAATATAAAAATATTGTTGTTGGGGATTGAATCAGTGATCTTTTCAAATATTTCCTCAATTTCTGAATAACAGAGGAGTAAAGTAGCGAGTTTTTATGACGCTGTTCGTTATCTCACCTTTGTAACCGAGATTAAAATCATCTCACGTCCGAGATTAAAAGTGTATTTTGTAGTAGTGAAACACAAGAAATTGATGTTGAATTTGTATATAAATTTATGTAAATAAAATAAACTAGGGCTTATTCTAAAGTGTAACAGGAAATTAATGAGATACTGATGAAGGTTGTTGTAGAAGCCCTCTAGTACGACGACAACTATCTCCAATGGATAGAGAAGGAGTGTAATGGTAAGGTTATCGCTTCAACATATAAGTCATTGAGGTCAGAGAAGTGTAACTAATAAAAATGAAAGGAAAAAAAGTGTACCTATATGTGATGCGTGATCATGTTTATATACAAGCAAATGTTAAAACCATCATCGATGATCGCAGTGCGAATGAGGGAGATTGTTAAATTGATTTCAACGACTACGATGAGCGTAGTGTCGAATTTCGCTGTGTGGTCTCTTTGCGAGGGTCTATATATTTGCTATTTTTAAATGAACAAAACTTTAAATCAGATTAAATTTATTGAAACGTTTGACTGACTCGTAGCATGGTTCAACTTATGTTACTGTTAACATAATTTTATAATTAATATTTTAATTTAACCTAATAGTCAAAATATTTTATTTTAATACATTTTATTTAAAAGGGTCTAATTGCAAAATATGTCATGGTCCAAATCTTTTGTAAAAAGACAATTGAAGTAAGTGAAGTGACCAACATGAAAGGGTCCACACAATGAACTGAGACCACTACTTCTGTTCCGTACTAAACCATTGGCTTAACATATTGGTGACAAATTTATGTGTGAAATTTGTATGGGTGAGGATATGATTCTGTCTTTGTGGACAACATTCACTACCTAATCACTAATATTTTGTCCTAAGATGAGAATCTACTTTTAGTAGTATCATTTTTTTATTACACCTGTCTATTTGCTCAATCAGTTTTATCTGTATTTTCCCATAAAAAGTAACTTGTATTGCCACCACAAGCTCAAACATGACAATGCATTCCTATCTGCACACGTACTCTCGGACTAGGACAATGGACACGTTTCAAATTGCTTCATTGCTCTCTCTTTGTTGTTTTTTTTTTGTTAGTTTCGTTCAATTCGATATATATATATATATATATATATATATATATATATATATATATATATATATATATATATATATATATATATATATATATATATATATATATATATATATATATATATATATAAAATAAAAAACACATGAAATAAAAAACAATCAAACATACAAAAGAACAATCCAACAAAAGAAAAAAATGTGAGAAAAAATCTCAATATCAACTGATTAAATCGGTCAAAAAAATTAGCAACCCCAAAGAGAATAAATCAAATATAAAACTCTATCTCTACTAAGCAACACAGGTTAAATCTCAAACACAAAATTAGGTTAAAGACTTTCAAATTACTATTCGTTTAAATAGAGGATAAGATTTTTAAGTCAAATAGATAAAGTACAAGAGTAAATCAATATCTTCTAAAATATAATTTTTAGATCACGGAAATGCTCTTTTCTTCATATTCTTTATATTAGTTTATGAGCTAAAAATAAAAATAATAATATCATATCAGAAATTTCAAATCGACTAAACAACATAATGTTAGATCATAGCAAACTCACATTTAACCTCATATCTACTATCCAGACAGATAACTAACTCTAAATGATACATAAGATTTCTAGGGAGGATCAATAACGGCCCAAATCACTTAAAAATCATACCATGCATTTAAAGCCACCTCATAAATAATGAACAGCTGAGAAACCGACACTACTAACCTCCATTTACACATGAGACAAGAAACCCCAACATAATCTATTATAATCCGATGATTAAATAAAGAGAATTTCTTAATACACCTTTATAGAGATAAAATAAATTTTTGAAAATTCGAAAATATCATTCAGAGATGTATATCCGAAAATATCCTATTTTTTAAGGTGTTTCAGAAACGCATCTATGAAAATCTCTCTATTTACGCGGAGCTTGAGAGAGAATCAAATTGAGAGAAGTCAAAGAAAAAAATAATTATAAATTTAAGCGGTGATAATTTTTCGGTGTATTTTAGAATGTAACGAACCATTTTTGAATGTATTTGTCGTGCACAATGTAAATTCTATATGATTCAAAACATATATAATATATATATTCAACAATTTACCGTTGTTTACTTTTACCGATTTAATTTTTTTCATGTATATATGATACTGATTATGCTAAAACAAAATCTGTTAGTGGTTCTTTAAATCGCATATGCTTATCCGAAATAACCTTCATTTAAAAAAAATTGGGGTTATTTCGGATATGTGTGTCTGAAAATTATCATTTGGTGGTTTCAGATATGCATCTCCGAACCTATTTCGATAAAAAATGAAATATGGTGAGTCCAAATATGCATATCTGAATTAAGAATGTATTGTAGAAACTTCGCCAAGGGCCCTTAAAAACCCCTAAGGATGTATTAAGAAATTCTCTTAAATAGATTCTCTCCAAAAAGAGATTTTATCTTGCTGAAAATGTAAGAAAACAATCACCACTTTTTAGGCCTAAGAGCATGTTTAAGGATTAATTTTGACATTCTATAACATAAACATACATTATTGAAGATCAAAATATAGTTAAAATTACAATTTTTTTTAAAACGTAGTATCTCAAAAATGATTTTTATGAAAAATCATTTGAAATAGTTTCAAAATTAAATAATTTTTTAAAATTTTGATATTTAATTTTTTTTAATAAAATAATGAAATATTTAAAATAATATTTTAAAAATAATTATTTAAATAAAATTTTTATTTAAAATTTTTGTGAAAAATTATTTATAAATTATTTAAATAAAATTATATTTATACTATAAAAATCATTTAAAAAAAAAAAAAACAAATCAAGGGAAGTGACTAATTCCTTAACGTATGAAAATGAAGGAGTATGATACTTAGCTAAAGTTGGGCAGATAAAATCAAAGCTTCCAAAAACATTTCATCTGTAGAATGGCACCACCATCACCTATCTCTTTCTAGAGAGATTTGTTTTATAGATAACTGAAAGAAAGTTGGTACTACTACTTCATAAACAAAATTTAGTCCACCTCAAATCCCAAACCAGAAGATACAATGATAACATTGATCTTCTTTTAATCTAACAAAATTTAGTCCACCTCAAATCCCAAACCAGAAGATACAATGATAACATTGATCTTTTTTTAATCTAAACTAACGAGATATCTGTAGCCTTTGCACCGATATCGGCGTGATACGCTCATTTATTTTAGATAATTTATTTTATATAAAAGAAAATTGAAAAAAATAATAGAAATACAAAATAAGATAAATAAATTTACCTTTCTTTTAACTTTTCTTTTTTGAAAAATACCCTTCTCCAAAAACATTAATTTCAAGAAAAAAACATTAAATATAATTTTACAATATTGTTATTTAGTAATTAAAAAAATAAAATAATTATAAAAAAAATTAATATAAAAAAAATTATTAATGATGCATTAAATTGTAAAGTGATTTATAATTTAAAATGATTTTGTTGCAAAATGACTCATAATTTTTGGGCAAAATACTTATTTTGGTCCTTTAACTATAGTCTCTGGTTCACTTTGGTCTCTTATCTTTTTTCGTGCCAAATTGATACCTTAATTTTCAAAACACAACCACGTTAGTCCTTCCGTTAGTGAACTGTTAGTGAAAGTCTAAAAACAGATTCCAGGTGGCAGTTGACTTGCTGAGGTGGTAGAAACGGTGCCTGAGAAAAATGGAAAAGCTGAACAAGTTGTCTTGGGAGCTTCTTCTTCTTCCTTGAGAAAAATCCAACCCATTTTCTTTACCAAACCTCTGTTCATCTTCTTTCTCACCCTCTCTAAGAACCGCTCTATAAGCAAATATTCGTTACATTTTGATTGAAGCTCAGTTTTGTATATATAGACAATTTGCTGCTTTAATCTCAGAAGCGGCAATTTACTACTTTAATCTCAGAAGCGGATTCATTTTGAAATCTAAAAACCCGGTGAACCAAACCTAAGCATCTGGCCTTGTAATAAAGTAATTCAATCCGAACAGTTGACTTGAGTTTATTGAACTAATGAGGAGGACATTAGAAGTAAGAATAAAACAAATGATAATTGAATGATCAAGTTATAATATTTATTGAACTAAACGCTAGATTTTTAAATAATAGTAATAAATAATAAATTACTTTTAACACGAGGTACATCTGTAAGACGGTGTGACAAGTGATCGAGAGGGGGAGGGTGAATAGATCACCTCCTTATTTATCAAGGATTTAAAATCTTTTATCAAAGTTTGTTAAAGGCAGCGGAAAAGTAAGGTTTGAAGGACAAAGCCTTGGTTTTTCCTCGAAGCCCCCTTCTGAATCTTCAACCCAACTGAGATCCCTTAAATGAACAGCTGAACGTTATCTCTTGATCTCTTGATCCAGTTGAATAAATATGTTTGACTTTCGTTGTTGTTGTTGAATTAAGATGATTGAGAAGATGATGAAGATGAAGTATCTTTCACGCTTCTTGTTGCTCAGTAATTGATGCTCACAATTGTAATAATGTGTCACGCCTGATTTGCTACTGAAAACTTACTTATATATGTAACAGAAAACAGTTAGAGACGGGAGTTCGCATTATGAGTCAATACATGTTAGCATGAATCGACTCATGTTAGTTATACAACACAAAATGAGTCGAAGCAAGTTGTTATGAGTCGATGCAAACTGATACTATGATATATTACAGAGCCAACCATTTTATATGAGTCGATACATAACACGTATGTGTCAACACATACTGAATTGAAATTTGATTTTTGAAGATAAAATGTGTTATGTGTCGATGCATGGAGTTATGTATCAATGCATAAAAGTTGAAACTTGTTTTCCAGGGACATCAAGATATCATGTGTCGATGCATGAAGTTATGTATCGATGCATAAAGGTTGAAAATTATATTCCAAGAGCATCAACATGTTATGAGTTGATGCATGGCATGGATGTGTCGACTCATACTGAAGCAAAATCGTTTTTATGATTTTTTGCTTAAGTATGTGTCGATGCAAAGCTCTTTGTGTCGATTCATAACAGTGTTTTATGTGTAAAACACATTCTTAACTCTTTTTAAACATGTTATACTGTATTTTTACAATGCACACATATAGGTAAAGCATTTTCAACATTCATTCATTATTTCACAGATATTTGCTATCATTCAAAACTAATTATATGAAGGGGTTAATAGTAGATAGTTCTTAGATGTTTGTTCAAAACAAAACCATTTTTTACATACACCAAACTTATTTCAAAAAACATTTTTCAAAACACTTTGTATACGTTCTCTACCAAATCGAGAAACATTACAAAGTTTGCCGTACTAAGGCATTTTCTTTCAAAAATACTTTTTTTCAGACATACAAAATACAAGGTATTTTCACATGAGCTAGCATCTAAGAGCCCGTAGAAAACTATGGATGGAAAGGGTGTTAACACCTTCCCTTTCCATAATCTACCCCCCTTACTCATAAATAAATATCGAAAGGTCTTTTTCTGTTTTTTTTCACGCTTTCCTTTGTTGGATAAAAGAAAAGTCGGTGGAGACTCTTGCTTACCGCAACATTTGCGAATACAAATACAAAACCATTATAACAGTCGGTTCTCCCACCGTATCACAGTATAAATCTTGATTTGATTCAATTTGAACAGAGCCAAACTGAAGAATATGAAAACTTGTGTGATTCGAGTTAGGTGTAAAGTATAATTTGAATTAAATAAAGCAGAGGTGACCTAGATTTGTCTGATTCAAATCATTTGCAACTTGTAATTTGAGTCACAAAGCTTCATAATTTGAATCAAATTAAAATAGTGATTCGAGTCAGAGAATTTAAAAAGTTTGATTTTGCTTCTGTTCAATTTGATTCAAGTCATGTATGTACATGATTCGAGTCATGGACAAAAAATTCTCAAATTGTCATGATTTTCAAAATACTTCGAGAATTTTCTTTCCACCTAACTTGAACCAATAACATACATGGTTCTTGTTCCACTGAATCAAGCAATTAACTAAAAGCATCATGATCAAACTCAAATATAATAATCGAATTATGCATGCTAAATATGAATCAGTTAAAAACATGATTTAGAGATATGCAATCATGAATGAGACTCAATAAACAATAATAAACTAAATGAAAGAGATAAGACAAGCAACAAAACCATATTGGTATTCTAACCTTGACTGTATTAGGGATATGCAATTTCAGTCTCTGCATTTTTTATGCTTGGCAAGCTTTCACTTGGAACTGAGTCTACTTTGAGCCAAAAGCAAATATCCGCTTGTGCTACCCCTAAAACATTTCACACACACAATATTTCATAAAGAGATAGATCCAAATGAGTCTAAACTCCTAATAACCAACCATGACAAATAGTTCTAGATGAACTAAGAAGTTAAAAAGCTAATAATGATATATAACCACAAAGATCATATACAAAACATGAAGATAGACATTCTACATGCAACAAAATGCAAAATAGACATGCAATAATATTCAACAATATACAATCAAGTGATCAAAGCTATCATGTACATATGATTAAATAATACCTGAACAATTATATGAATGCTCAAATGCACATAATCAACAACACGTATTTAAAAAGACTTAAACGCAAAAAAGAACAATCAAAACTTGCTAAAGATGAATGACGGAAATTAAGAAGTGAATAAGAAAATCAATGAACATATCCAGAACAAACTTACACGTAATGATACAAAACTGGATAAAAGAGTTATATAGACATACCAATAAAGTCGGCGAAACTATGATTCGCTACAAAATAGAGTTAGTGAAAACAAAATATAGATATCCAATGAAACTAAACATAACTCTCATTCTATTTAAAGCACGAGGAATCTAAGATTCCCAATTCCCTACAAATCTTGTGAAAGGTTTCAATAATAATGGTTTTGTAAAAATATCAGTAAGCTAATTGTTAGTGTCAACGTATTCAAAAAGAACATTCCCTTTTTCAACATGATCTCTAAGAAAGTAGTGTCGGATCTCAATGTGTTTAGTTTGTGAATGGAATATCAGATTCTCAGTGAGGCTTATCGCACTTAATCAGAATTCAACCAAGTTTTAAATCATAATCTAGCATTTGTTGCTTTAGCCATAAAACGTGTGAACAACAACTACCAGTGGTTACGTATTCAACATCATCGGTAGAAAGAACAACACTATGCTACTTCTTATTGTTCCAAGAAACTAAATAACTTTTAAATAAGTGACAAGTACCACTAGTACTTTCCTATCCGACTTGCACCCTACAAAATCATAATTAGAAAACTACTAAGCTACAAGTGTTATATTTAGGATACCAAAGACTGTGTTGGTAGGTTCCGTTGTGGGATTCCTTAGGTGTCGCCTGATATCTTACACCCATGCACACACTAAACATAATATATGTGCTACTCGCCTTTAAATAGAGTAAGAATTCGGTTATACCATTACACCTGGGTATATTAAAATCCACTTCATTCTTGTCTTTGTCAATTAGCACATTTGAAGCCATGGGGGTTGAGATGCTTCTCGAATCTTTCATATCAAACTTCTTGAGGAGCTCTAAATAGTATTTTGTTTGACTTATGAATGGTCCTTCTTCAAATTACTTGATTTGAAATCCTAAGAAATATGTGATATCTCCCATAAGAGACATTTCAAATCCCCATGCATCAAACTTGGAAACTTTCGATAAAGAGATTCATTAGTAGAATTGAAATAATATCATCGACATATATTTAAACTAAAAGAATATGCTTTATTTTGCGTATAATAAACAAAGTGGTGTCTATTTTACCACGATTTAATCCTTGTTTGATTAAAAATCCACTCAACCGCTCATTCCAATCTCTTGGAGGTTGTTTGAGATCTTAGAGGGTTCTTTTTAGTTTAAAAACATAGTTAGAATTTTTGTGATCCTCAAAATCAGGAGGTTGAGAGACATAAACTTGTTTCTTATATAGCTGTTAAGAAAAGCAAATTTAACATCCATTTGATAAAGCTTACAATCCAGGCAACAAGCTAATGTCAAAAGGAGTTTAATAGCTTCTAGACGAGCTACAAGAGCATAAGTCTCCTTGTAGTCTATTCCTTCAACTTTGACTATATCCTTTTGCCACTAACCTTGCTTTATTTTTAGTAATTATGCCATTTTCATCCATCTTGTTTATAAATATCCATCTAATGTCAATGAAGTTTTTATCAACTGGCGCAGAACAAGGTCCAAAATATTGTTATGTTTAAATTGGATAAGTTCTTCTTCAAAGCAAGTAACCACCCCTAGTCAAGTAAGGCATCCGATATCGATTTAGGTTCAATCTAAGAAATGAAACCAAGGTACTTACAAAAATTATTAATCTGTGATCTAGCACTTATACCTCTTTTGATATCTCTAGGAATTTTGATCCAACAGTTTATCCTTTGAAATTGTCCAATCTTTAGACATCAAGTGTAAGTTCTCTTGTTCGTCATCCTCATGTAAGCTTTCCTCTTTTTCTTCATTAATGTTCTTATCCTTTTATGAAGGAGAATGATCCTCTTTGAGACTTTCGTCATTGATCAAGTTCTCTATTATCACACCTAAAATATGAATAAATACCTTTCCCCGTCTTTTGGAGGTGATGACTCATCAAATGCAAAACGAATAGATTCTTCAACTGAAGCAATTCTACGATTTTAAACTCGATAAAATTTACTCGTAGATAAGTACCATAAGAATATCCCTTTATCGGACATAACATCAAATTTACCAAGATTATCCTTTCTATTATATAAAATGAAAACATTTGCAACCGAAAACGTGAAAGTAAGAAATTTTTGATTTTATACCTTTAAGTAACTCATAGGGTGTCTTCTCTAAGATTAGTCGAATGATCACCCTGTTTAAGACATGACATGCAATATTAATTGCATTCGTCCAAAAGTACTTAGGCAAGCTCATTTCACTTACCATGGTCTGAGCCAATTCTTCTAAAACACAGTTTTTATGCTAAACAATACCATTTTGTTGTGGAGTTCTCGAATATGAGAAGTTATGAGCAATTTCATTTTCCGTATAATTTTTTTGAAATTGATGATTAACAAATTCAACACCTTGATCACTACGGTGTGATAATTTTCAAACAAAAGAATATTTTAGACAAGTTTAACAAAATCAATGAAAACCTTAAAAGTTTCATCCTTATAGATTAGAAATAACGTCTAAATAAATTTAAAGTAGTCATCAACAATCAAAAACTTGTAATAATTGCCTCATAAAATTCTTGTATGTAATAATTGCCTAATAATATTAATACAAATTTTAAATTATTATAGACCACACAAAACTGTCGGTGTAATTACAATCCAAGAAAAATGTGAGCCAAATCTCAATCATCCAAAATTTACACTACCAAAATTTTCAGGAGTATAAAGAAATAGCTAGTGTATTGGTTGTTTTGAAAAACTAGTATATATATTTTGATTGCTTCAGATTTTGTTGAAAATACCTGTAAAAATGCATACCAGATGACAACTTTGAGACTAAAACAATCAGCTTCTTAAATAGTCTGTTAGAAATTGGAAATTTTACTCCATATCCTATAAATTGTATCTTCACCCTTACAAATATATTTTTAAAAAATACCAATTTTCCCTTTTTGAAATTTAGTGTTTTGTCACCCCTACACAAAATTTACGAAGAGTTTTAAAAAAAGGTTTTCCAGAAATTCATCAGCGGCTTATTCATGAATAAATTTAAGTTTTTTTAGTTAAAGTGTCGACCAGATAACTTGTAAAAAATATTTTCACAAACTTATCTACGACTTATTCTTGAATAACTTTATGTCTCTGTAGATAAAATTATAAACTAAAATAAATTAAAATATAATTTTTAAAATATTAAAAAATATATTTTTATCCACAGATAAGCTGTGGATGAAATTCTGGAAACACTGTTAAAAATTATTCGATACAGAATTAAGAAATCTGAATTAACTAATAAAAATATAATTATCTGATAAATAATTTACCTACAAAAAGTTATCTTTATCCACATATAACCTGCTGGTAAATTAAAAAAAAAACCTTTATTTGAAAAGGATAAGTTTAATTTTTTTTTTAATATTTTGTAAGACTGTGGTATAATTGTAGAGATATATGATTAATATCTTATTAGAACTTTTTGAGGAGAATAACTTCATTCTATTAGTTAGTACCTTTAGATCATGGATCACTAGCCACTTTAGAGTCATTATTTTTAGTTGTGAATCGACGTTTATAAGTAGAAACATTCCAATAAATGAGAAAATCAGAAAAAAATGAAATGTTGGAAGTTGATGAATGTCCGATAAAGAAATTAGTTTATCAAGTAAAGAGAAGAGATTATAATAAGAATACAAATTTTTAACTTATTATTTTCTGCTTATGCAATTCAGTACAAAAAATATTTTTCTTTTGTTTAAGTTTCACTTTTTTAATTATAATATTTTTATTATCAATGTTTAATATTATGAATGTTTGTGATTCATATATAATGCGAGACGTTAGCGTTCTGAATGGTTGTCGTGAAAGTTTCACGTGAACTACTAATATTTCATGCGGATTAATGTTTTGAGCGTTGATAATCAATAAATTAAATAAGATTTATTTATGGGCGATAAAAAAAGTCAATAAACTCGCGTATTTTACCCTTCGGTTTAAAAAAAATCGAGGTAAAAGGTTTTTTGATTTTTTAAATAAAAAATAAATTAAAATAGAGACTCTTCCCCTTGGTTTTTTATTGCACCGAAGTAATAGATTAATTCTATTGAAAAAAATATGGTGAATGAAAAAAAATTGAAAGTATCATGTATTGTTTCCTTTTTAATTTTTTTATCTTTCACCAAATTTCTTTATGTGTTGCAAAAATCAAACAAAAGACTATATTCTAAATAAAATTTTCAAGATCTAGTTTTATGAAACAATAAAATTGCATTATGATTAGGAATACATTTCTCAATGTTGTCAACGGGAGAAAACAATATATTATATAACGTTTTCTTTGACTAACAATATTAAAAAGTTATTCCAAAAAATAATTTTGTTTCTTTTTTAATTACATGTTAGCAGGAGGTAGAAACAACAATAACAAAATATCATTATGTGAGATAAATTGTAAGAATAAAAAAATGATTTGTTTGAGATTGGTGTTAGAAGAACAACAACACATAACAAAAGAATTTTTGTGTCTTGTAATCTATCCAAAAGAATGATATTTACAAGTATGGAGTGATTGTATATATGAGTTGGATTTATTTAGGATAAAACTTAGTGAACGAATCATTTTATATCTAATTTTGAATATGATACCCCTTGCTTATTAGAGAAACTGATGGAATGGATTATTTAATAATTTAATAAAAAATAAAATAAAATGAAAGGCACCACATTTACTAAATTAAAAACAAAAATTACAATTGTTGAGATTCAAAGTCTAATCCAATCATTTTATCCCTCAGTTATAATATATAATTGAGGGAATAAATGGGTTTTTTTTGAAAAAAAATAACGTAGCGCGTTCAAGAATTATATCTAGTTTTATGTTAGGTGAGGTGAAAGTGTTGTCATAAAATATATTGTAGTAGTGTGTGTTCAATATAGACATGAGGAGAAAATGATAATTGTATACATAATTATTATCACAGAAAGATTTCGTCGGGTCTCATGACATTTTCGTGACTTAAATAAGAGTGATGTGTTGCTAGATATCACTTATTATTTATTATATTAAATTAGTTATTTAGTATAATTTTAAATTTCCTAAGAGCCTACAATGTATCACACATAAGGTCATATTGTTGAAAAATAAAATAAATAAGTGAAACTTATTTCATTATGCAGTTTTGTAAAGCACTAATGTTAATAGAGAAAAACAGTACACTATAAGATACTATATACTTAAAAGAAATAAGGAAAACCATAAATTACGATATACTACGTGAATTACAAATCAACATAAAATACAATATGCTTAAGTAAAATGCGAAATACCATAAAATATGGTGTACTCAGATGAGCCACAAAATTTAAGGTAAGAGGACAATATATATGTACATTCATATTTTTGTTATTATGTCACTTTCATATATTACTTATAAAATATTTTTTATAAAATTTTAAAATTTGTAAGACGTAATTGAGTATATATATATATATATATATATATATATATATATATATATATATATATATATATATATATATATATATATATATATATATATATATATATATATATATATATATATATATATATATATATATATATATATATATATATATATATATATATATATATATATATATATATATATATATATATATATATATATATATATATATATATATATATATATATATATATATATATATATATATATATATATATATATATATATATATATATATATATATATATATATATATATATAATATATTATTTTTATATGTAAAATATGTAATATTTTAAATAAATATTATTGATAAAATACTTTTTTTAGTTTGTAGATCATATAACAAATATTGTTCTTTAAAAAAAAACACACAATCACAGTCGTGACAGAATAAATATCTTTTTTTTTTAATAAGCAACTCTTGCATTAAGAGAAAGGAGTACTAAGGGTACTCCAACCCTTACAAGAAAAAGAAACCGATCAAGAAAAAATCTGAAACAACATGAATCAAACACAAAGAGAAGGATTTTTAAACCACTCATAAAAGTTACATGAAATTCTGTCTTTTGAACCTATTGCGAGCCACCACCATTAGAACCATATAGTCTTGAAAAAGATTTCATAAATATCTAGCTCAACTCCATTAAAGACAATGACATTTCTATGGTTCCAGATACACCAACAAACTGTCAACCACACGACTCTGGCTCTATTACTTGGCATCTTGTTATTCATCTTTTCAACACTTTTTAACAAGTGGCTGTTATGATCAGTTCCTACAGGAACCACCACGTCCAACCAAATTTGGATCTTCTGCCATAACACTTTTAGCTTTGTACAATACCATAACACTTTTAGCTTTGTACAATACAACATTAAATGATCAATGTCTTTCATTTGTCATTGTAAAAAAATGCAATTCGCGTCCTGGGCCTAGATGATAATACCTCTGCGATATAGTTGCTTCCTCGAGGGGGGTCTATCCAACACAATTCTCTATCCGAAGATTTTGATTTTAGAAGGAACTCGAGATCCCCAGATAATTTGGAGAGCATGTTTTAGCCTTTCCTCCAGAACGCCCTCGCCTTGCATCTGCATAAGAATTTTGTAACAAGAGTTCACAGTAAACAGTCTTGTATTATCAAATGGCCAAATGACCTCACCAGTGCGGTCCGAAGCAGGTTGCATGGAAATTAGCACCACTTCTAATTCACCATATTCTCTCGACGCCTTCAGACCCAATACTTCTTTATTTTGAATAATCTCAAATCCAAAAATCATTGTGCCAATTGCCCATGTTGCTGACGCAGTAATCTTTATTTGAAATTTCCTGGAATAGAGCTGGAAAATAATCAGCAAGTAATCCGTACCCCAACCAACTTGACTTCCAAAGTGGCACCATTCGACCATAGCCCGACTTTAAAGTAACTTTCTTCAAAATTCCAAAAGGGTTATCACACAGTAACATGAGGTCTCTCCACTAGTTTGATTCTTTATATTTAGAACAACCACCAACATTTAACCATAACAGCTTCCTTAAGACTCCATACCTTTCCTGCAAAATACCTTCCCAAATACTTCACTCTTCTCTCAAGAATCTCCAAATCCACTTTGAGAGAAGAGCTTGATTAAATTTTTCAATATCTTTTACCCCCAATCCACCCTTAACTCTAGATTTGTATATTGTTTCCTAACTAACCCAAGGCATCCCCTTCTTGTCCGCCACTCCTTGCCACAAGAATTTCCTTTGAATAACTTTAATCTCCTGAATCATCTTGGCAGGTATTTTATAAAATGATAATTGATAGATGGGTAAACTTGACAAAACTGAATTTAATAAAGTGACTCTTCCTCCAATACACAAAACTCTTCCCTTCCAAGATAAAAGTTTACACTTGAATATGTTGATAACCAATTGCCAAAAACTCAGATTCCTTTGGTTTCCCCAACGATTATCCACAAAAATTTGAAAGGAATTTGATCCACTTTACATGCCATAAATTGCGAAGCCGCAACCAAAAAATCCAGATCAATACTGTAACTCAGTGGGAGAACTAACTTGGGAGTTTTGCGTTTGATCGCAATTGTTACGGTTAGCAAGAGTCGCCACCGACTTTTCTTTTATCCAATAATGAAAGGTTGAAAAGAACAGGAAATACCTTTCGAGATATTTTCTTGAGTTCGGGGGGTAGGTTATGGAAAGGGAAGGCGTTAGCACCCTTTTTATCATAGGTATATATGGGCTCTTAGTTGCTTGCTAGATCAATTGCTTTTTTTTGTTTGAAAATGTGTTTGTGATGTGGGTTTTGAAAATATTTTATAAAAGAATGTATTTGTAATGGTTCTCGTCTCTATAAGGACGCGTACAAAGTGTTTTGTCTTTTGGAAAATGTTTCAAAGTGAAGTGTTGGTGCATAAGATATTTTGTTGTGAGCAAGCGAGCAACTAGGAGTAACCTACCTACTCGAAAGGTCTTAAATGTTCTTTTCCTCCTCCTTTAGATGTTGCTATCTTACCATTGATTTGGTAAGAAGCCCCATTATTGGATGTGAAGGGAAGAGCGTGGGACGTTTGTATAGTCACAGAAGGAAATCTATGGGACGTTTTAGCAATGTCGTTTAGGGACTAGATTGTTTACCGAAGGAAACATTGAGGGTCATCGAGGGACTACAATCTTTTATCTAGGTCTTTGCTAAAACGCCCATATTCGAGGGACATGACTATTTTCTGAGGCAATAAAATGGGATTACCCTAAGGATGCTAGTGTGCAAGTGTGTTTGATTTACATGCATTTTAGTATTGATTAAGGTTATCTATTTGTTGATTTCATGTCTTGCCATACACACCCTAATTACTAGCATTTATATTTGAAAACAATAAATTGCAGAAATGTAAAGTCCTACGCTATTACATCATTTAGGGATGGGGGTACATAATTACAAATGGGAGTTTGCAAGAATTTTAAATCCTAATTATCTATTACAACCATATTGAATTGTACAATATAAGAAAAGGAAAATACTTGTTTTGAAAATGGTTTTTTGTCTTAATGATTGTACAATATAAGAAAAGGAAAATACTTGTTTTGAAAATGGTTTTTTGTCTTAATGAATTAGAAGAAAGGAAGGAAATAATTAGTTAATAAAAAATAAAATGTTTTTGTGTTTTTTTTATATTAATAAAAATAGTACTAATAATAAAATAAAATAAAAAGGTAAAATAAAGAGAAAAAAGGATCAGCATGTTGTTGAAAGCAAAATGAAGAGGATCAGAAGTTCTGATGCCAGGCGCGCTGTGGTTCAGCAAGAAACGTCAGAGGTGATCATAAGTTCTGGGTTGATGCCATTGGAATATTGAAAGAAACGTTAGAGAATAAAAACAGAAGTTCTGGGTTGTGTTTAGACAGTGGGCAGAAAGTCAGAAGTTTTGTGTTGTGTTAAACAGTGAGCGAAAAGTCAGAAGTTCTGTGTTTGTGTTAAACAGTGAGTGAAAATCAGAAGTTCTGTGTGGTGTTAAAACAATGAGAAAGCCTAGAAGTTCTGTGTGTGTTAAAACAATAAGAAAGCCTAGAATTTCTGTGTGTTAAAACAGTTAGAAAATCTTAGAAGTTCTGTGTGTTAAAACAGTAAGGATAAATAGGAAGTTCTATGTTGTGCTAAAACAGTGGGAAAGAGAATCCATAAATTATGTGTTACACTTCACCTCCTTCCTTACATTAGTCAGAGCATCTGTAACTTATTCATTTCTTAACAACAGCAAATCAGAAAGATAAAAGCACAACAGTTCATAGAAGTTCTAATCATAATTCTGAGCCTAGCTTTACTCAAGAAGTTTTGATCCACAATTTTTTCTATTTATGTAATGATATGGACATCATCAATACTATGATATTTACACATTTAATGATGTTCGGAATGAAAAGATTCAAAGTCAGAGAGACTTACCTTGAATCTGGAACGTGTGTTTGGAACTTGAGATGCTGCCTTCAGATGTTCTGGAACGAAACAGGAAATGTTATGTTCTTTGACTCAAAGGGAAGAACAAAGATTTTGGTTTTGCTTAGGAATTCAGGGTTCACGAATGTTTTACTGTTTTCTCTTCTCTCTTTGATAATTCTCTCTTTCCAAAAGCCAGCCCCTTGAAAGTGTGATTGAGCAACTTATTTATAGGTGAGTTTGTTGTGGTTTTGGGGGGGAAAACAAATGAGATTTAAACCTTTTTGGCATATTGTTCCATTTCTTTTTAATCACATCTTTTGCATGCTAATTTGGTGAAAATATGGGGTTTGAGAAAGTGCAGGTGTGGACTGGATCAACAGTTGGTTACAAGACTGTGATATAGCAGAGCAACAGGTTGCTCAAACGAGGTTTTAGGATTTGGTGATGTTCTAATCGCATAATACCATAAATGTAGCCTCCATATGCTGAAGGGTCATGTTCTGACCGAAGAATAATGCTTCCATATGTTTTGATTGGATAGTCATATTCTAAATTGTCTTTGCAAATTCTGATTGCACTTGTGTGGAGGCTGGCCCAGAAGTTCTGAAGTATCATATTCTCTTAACACTTAGAAAAATTTTTAAATGTTTAGAAATTTGATTTTTTTTTCGAGGTAATTTCTGATTTTAGATTTTTTGATGAACCAACTTCTTGTCTAGACAAAATATGATTGTTGGAACTTGATTTTGATCAAAAAGTCAGAGTTTGACTTTTCAGTGTGTTTTTGACCATTTTTCCCTTGTGAATGAATTTCTTGGAAAAATTATAATCCAAGACTTGAAACTTGAATGAAGCAAACCTGAGGGTCCAGAATGGTCCTTTGAGAAATGAGAGGAAAATTTTGGGGTACAACAGCTGCCCCTGTTCAATCTTCTTAAACCTGAAGAGATAGATTGGTGAATATGCCATTCGTGACTTGAAGGTGGAAGATGATTGAACACTAGAGTGCCCATAAATTTGTACTCGACGATATTGTGGTTGAGGTGTAAGGAATGGGCTTAAAGATGCCATTTGGAGGAATGATGGAGAGTTGGCGGAGATGGGCTTACAGATGCCATCTGGAGGTGACTGCTGACATAAATTCGACTAAGTCTAAACTTGACTTCAACTGGGGAAAGAAATCAGAATAAACCTTTGGTTAATTTAAAACTGAACCTAGCAGAAGTCTTGAATAATCTTTAACTGGGAAGAATTAGGATAAATCTTTGGAGCGACCTATCTGAACCAGAGAAAGTGTCCATTTGGAAAGTATTAGGACAAACTGTTGAGAGGCTCAAACTGAACCAAAAGAGGTCTTGGGTATTTTTTTTAACTGGAGAGAATCAGAATAGATCTTTGAGCGATTTTTCTGAACCTGAGAAAGTGTCTAATGGGGAAGAATTAGGACAAACCGTTGAGAGATTTAAAATGAACCAGCAGAGGTAGTGGGATGAGTATCAGAATAATATTCATAAATGGACTGTATCTGACTCGTATCTGAAAGATGTACTGAATGAGCGTCAGAATGACATATGTATCTGGATTGTGTCTGGATTGTTTCTAGAAGAGAATCTGTGTGGGATTGCTTCAGCTGGTCATATAGATAATTGTATTGTCTTGTTTCGGGTATTAATCTGTAATTATGAAGCTTGATTGTGACAGATGATGAAGGAATCCTGGATGATTACTACCTCAACAGATAATGAAGGAATCTTGGACAATTACTACCTCAGCGGAGAATGAAGGAATCTTGGATGATTACTACCTCAGCGGATGATGAAGGAATCAAGGATGATTACTACCTCAACGGATGATGAAGGAATCAAGGATGATTACTACCTCAGCGGATAATGAAGGAATCAAGGGTGATTACTACCTCAGTGGATAATGAAGGAATCTGGGATGATTACTACCTCAATGGATAATGAAGGAATCATGGATGATTACTACCTCAGCGGATAATGAAGGAATCTGGGATGATTACTACCTCAGCGGATAATGAAGGAATTTGGGATGATTACTACCTCAATAGAATGATGAAGGAATCTAAGACGATTGCTACTCCAAAAGAATGATGAAGGAATCTGAGACAATTTCTACTTGAAAGGATGATGAAATCCAAGCTTGATTTTGTCTTGGAGAAGTTTACAGATTAATGACACTTGTCTGTTGATCTTTCTTGAAAAGGTAGAGAAATAAATGTTTGCAATGTCATGATGGATGAAATGCATGTCGTACCGATGTTTCCCAAAATAAATGAGATTATGATGTATGCATTTATGTAAATGTGATACATGAAATGTTGTTGGAATGTAATTTTGCCTTGGAAAGTAAATCTTTGAAAAATGTTGAGGAGTTTTGGGAAGTTGATTCCCAGACTGCTGTTGGGGATGAAGAGTATGCCCATCTTCAAACTTTGCTTAGAATGTTTCTGCTGGGGATTCATGTTCTGTTGTTTGAGGAGAAATCTGTTGGGGGATATTGACTTTGCTTGAGGAAAACTCTGTGGAGAGTGTTGATTCCTGCTTGGGGAAAGGAGTTTATGAGTCTTAGTTGTACTTTGCTCTACTGGGGAGTTATCTCTTGATGGAAAAGAAAGGGAGTTAACAACTTGTTATGGACAAAGAAATTAATCGTTATCTAGTTGTCTTCTAGGATTTACAGCAGCTTACTGGGGATTGTAGGAAAGTCTACTGGAGAATAGGAGTTTGGGTCATTTGATTTATGATAGTCTGGGAGGTAAATTCAAGTTGGGGAATCTTTCCGTTTGTTGGGGAAATAAACCCTTTCGCTACTCTGTTGGAGAGGTGGTTTCTTTTGGCCGAACTCCTCGAGGATTATTGAGATCAACTCAATTGGAGATGCTTTCAGAGATTGAAATTCTGGTTGAGGGTCCACCCTATGAAAAGGACTTTGTGGGGGGATTCGTCACTGCCCCTAGTAGCAAGTGTTTATAGTATTTCTAGGAAATGCTTTCCTGACCATATGCGACCCTTTGTTGGAATTCATGTTCAATGCCCCAAGTGATTCAGACACAGATCTGCCCCTGGTTATTCAGCATTTCTTGAGAGATTTCTGGGAATCTTGACTTGACTGCCCCCAAGCAAGTTGGACAGTGACATGTCATACCCCCTTGCTTAATAGGGGATCTTCCATTGGAAGTGTCATCCCATTATTCATTGAAAGAGTTTTTGTTTGCTGGATATTTGTTGTGTTCATTTCTCCGTTGTCAAACAAATAACCATATGAAAACAACGATACTCAAATAATGCAAAGTTTATGCTTGTCTTGGAATTTTGAAAATTCGTTTTAGTAGATAAAAGAAATTTTGTAAGAAAATTCAACTCAGGATTTGGAGTAAAGCCTTACAGTACTCAGGATACCTTTTATAACAGTATACTTTCGAACTAACCCATGCTTCAATTAGGACTTTTGAAAGGTTGTAACGTGGCTTGGTTCACGGTTTAAGAAACAAAGGATAAGGCTCAAAGTGTATTTGCACCCGCCCATTCTTCGTGATGTCCTTCAGTCATAAGCTCAGTTAATTGTATGTTTGAACTCCAAATGAGTCTGGAATGACGTCTTGGTGATGGTTCAAACCAGTTAAGTTTGTTGGAAAGCAGTCATTTTTTCCATATTTTCCATGTTGTTGAGGATTTGTAGTAACCTCTTTTTGATTTGTTATCCCTAATTTTGCCTGACTTTTATAGTCAGCGGGATGCCCCAATTTTCCTTAAGTCTCCTTCGTATGTTTTGACTTAGTGGGTTTTTCTTTTGAGAGATAATGACTGCCTATTTTGGAAGGGAACTGTCACCATCTTTTGATTCCAGAGTAATGTTTTTGATGTCATTCATTGTATACGAAGTGAAAGTTTGCGACTGGACGCACTTTTGAATTAACTGAGAGGCTACCCTGCCCCAGGTTTTGATTAAAGGTTTTAGTTTGTGTAAAAATAAGAAACTTCTACTTCTTTGGCTAGAAGGGGTTGACTAGGGATTATCCTCCTTATAACTTTAGTGTTTTAGGAATTGAAAGAAACGTCTGTACATCGTCAGCAAGGTCTGTCCAAAAGCATACTGCATGAGCTTATGGAATTGTTTTCGTCATCCTCCCTCTAAAGGTTTGTAACTTTTAGCAAGAGTTGGATATTATAAAAAAGAGTAAATATAGCACCGTTTAAATATAATGAAAACAAATGGATGAATTCAAGACAAACATATGCGATGCATTAATGAAACAAAGTTTGACATTAATAGATAAGTGTTTTAACAACAACATAAATTACAATTGAAAAATAAAAAATGAACTGGAACGCTCAATGATTCGGCATGGGAGTGGTGATCACGTTGGGAGTCTCTGGAGGGTCGAACTCAATCTCCCTGGCGTCAATCAAATCTTGAATCTTGTTCTTCAAAGTCCATCAGTTGTCGATGTCGTGTCCAAGGCTATCAGAATGGTAGGCACATATTACATTGGGATTGTACTTGGGAGAGGAAGTATCGGGGTTTTGAGGAGGATCCTTTCGTGTGACCAATTTCACCTTCAGCAAATGTTGTAGCGCTTGAGACAATGGCATGTTTATGTTAGCGTACTACCTTTCTTGGTATTTTATCCTACGCGTATTGCCCTGTCTTTGTTAAACATGTGTAGGATTAGAGATCAGGATTTCCCTCATGTGTTGGTCGTGGTTGCTCTTGTTATGACCCTTTTGGTCGTAAACAACATTGGACTCTTTCTTCCCATTGTATGGCTTTTTCTGAGTATTAGAGGATGTAGCTCCTTGGATCTTTCCGCTTTTGATGCCAGCTTCGACCCTTTCGCTAGTCAGTATTAGCTCGGTGAACCCGACCGAGGAGCTTCCAATTAGGTGATTGAAGAAAGGTCCCGTCAAGGTTCCCATAAATATGTCAATCATCTCCCTATAAGTTAAGGGTGGTTGAACTCTGCCTGCCAAGTCTCCCCACTTTTGGACGTACTCTTTGAAGCCCTCGTTGGAACGCATGGTCATATTTTGTAATTGCACACGAGTTGGTGCAAGATCAGCGTTGTATTGGTACTGCTTGTAGAAAGCAGCAGCCAAGTCCTCCCAGGTGTGAATGTCGATTCTTTCTAACTGATAGAATTATTCCAGCTGAGTGCCAACCAAACTTTCTTGGAATAAATGGACCCATAGCTTTCGGTCAGCAATGTGAGGCTGAATCTTGCGAACATATGACCTCAGATGCATTTTAGGACAAGAGATCCCATCATACTTGGCAAAGGTAGGGATTTTGAACTTTGGTGGGATGACCACTCTGGAAACCAAACCTAACTCTTCAAAGTTCAAGCCAGGTATCTGCTGAATCTCCATAGCATTGAGGCGATCCTTCAGCTGTTTGTACTTATCATCAACGGGAGGATATTGTGACTCAGAAAAGTCAGCTTCATCTCCATCCATCCCTAGATTATCATCTCCTTCTTTTGTCTGATTGTCTCCTTTGGTTGAAGGAGTCGAGAGATCCAGAGTTCTCTTGACTGGTCCTCTAAGTCTTCTTCCCAAGTTCAGGACGCCTACTGACTTCTTTTGACTTTTCTTCTTGTCCTTGAGAAAAAGAGTCTTCAGTTCCTCTTGCCCCTTAGCCATGGCCAGGAACATTTGTTGGAATTGAGAGTTTTGTGCTTGGAGATCCTTCACTGTTTGTTCTATATCCATCTTACTGAAATAAACAGTAGGAAGATAAGGAGACCTGTATGGGAGAAACCTGTCATGATATGATGCATGATATGTGGATGCATGTTTTCAAGGATCTCGCGGGGTAAATGTTAGAAGTTGCTTACAACTTTGATTGGAAAACTTCGTATCTGTGGATGTCTTTCCACGAGAATTAAGCTCACCATGTCAAGTGGGTCATAGCCCTTGACTCAAGTTAACTTGCTTTGGTCTTGACGGCATTTGGTTAGAGAATGAATCTTCTTTCCCCTTGATAGGCGCCTGGTTCAATCGTGACCCTGCGTCATAGGCCCTTGAGATCCTTGAAATGGTTATTGAAAATGCTATGGGATGATGTCATGATGTTATGTACAAGTATGACAAGTAAGCAAGTTATTTATGTACAAATAATCATATGCACACAAGGCAGACAAATCCTTAGGTTTAGGCTTGCATGGAGTTTGTAGGTAAGTATCCTCTTGAAGTTTAGTTGGCTTAACCTCTCCTAGTAATAGTAACCGGGTTCTAGGGGATCTCAATATCACTGATCTTTCTTCATCGGGCATTATTTCATCACAAGCCTCTTTAATGGCGACCGAAATATCCCGAAATTCCGATCTCAATGAGCGTAGTATCGAGTATCAACCAATCTTCGGTCAAAACCAAAGCCGACTATCTCACTACTTCCTAATGGCCAAGGATGAGTCAATTAAAAGGTTCTAAAGGTCAGTTAGCACTTAATGACACTAAGGAAGCCTAATGTTATCCTTGACTGACTCAAGGAACACTAGTACAAACCAAAGTATCACGCTAACGTAGCTATCACTTTGTCCATATAGGTATACCCCGTACAACCTCCCTGATTTATTGCTAATTACCTAAAAGGTGCCCCAGATCTGGGTATATGATCTTTAACAAAAACCTAAACAAGAACCCAAAATGTAAAGCAAGCAAGTCAAACAAGGAAAGCAAGTAAAGCTGATCTAGCCCTAAGGTAACTCCACTTTTGAAATTATCCCCAGCAGAGTCGCCAGTTCTGTAACTCGGTGGGAGAATTAACTTGGGTGTTTTGCGTTTGATCGCAATTGTTACAGTTAGCAAGAGTCGCCACCGACTTTTCTTTTATCCAATAAGGAAAGGTTGAAAAGAATAGGAAATACCTTTCGAGATATTTTCTTGAGTTCGGGGGGTAGGTTATGGAAAGGGAAGGTGTTAGCACCCTTTTCATCCATATTTATCTATGGGCTCTTAGTTGCTTGCTAGATCACTTGCTTTTTTTTGTTTGAAAATGTGTTTGTGATGTGGGTTTTGAAAATATTTTATAAAAGAATGTCTTTGTAATGGTTCTCGTCTCTATAAGAACGCGTACAAAGTGTTTTGTCTTTTGGAAAATGTTTCAAAGTGAAGTGTTGGTGTATAAAATATTTTGTTGTGAGCAAGCGAGCAACTAGGAGTAACCTACCTACTCGAAAGGTCTTAAATTTTATTTTCCTCCTCCTTTAGATGTTGCTATCTTACCATTGATTTGGTAAGAATCCCCATCATTGGATGTGAAGGGACGGGAGTGAGACGTTTGTATAGTCACAGAAGGCAACCTATGGGACGTTTTAGCAATGTCGTTTAGGGACTAGATCGTTTACCGAAGGCAACATTGAGAGTCATCAAGGGACTACGATCTTTTATCGAGGGTCTTTGCTAAAACGCCCATATTCAAGGGACATGACTATTTTCTGAGGCAACAAAATGGGATTACCCTAAGGATGCTAGTGTGCAAGTGTATTTGATTTACATGCATTTTAGTCTTGATTAAGGTTATATATTTGTTGATTTCATGTCTTGCCATACACACCCTAATTACTAGCATTTATATTTGAAAACAATAAATTGCGGAAATGTAAAGTCCTACGCTATTACATCATTTAGGGATGGGGGTACATAATTACAAATTGGAGTTTGCAAGAATTTTAAATCCTAATTATCTATTACAACCATATTGAATTGTACAATATAAGAAAAGGAAAAGACTTGTTTTGAAAATGGTTTTTTGTCTTAATGATTTAGAAGAAAAGAAGGAAATAATTAGTTAATAAAAAAGAAAATATTTTTGTGTCTTTTTTATATTAATAAAAATAGTACTAATAATAAAATAAAATAAAATAAAAAGGAAAAATAAAGAGAAAAAAGGATCAACATGTTGTTGAAAGCAAAATGAAGAGGATCAGAAGTTCTGATGCCAGGCGCGTTGTGGTTCAGCAAGAAACGTCAGAGGTGATCATAAGTTCTGGGTTGATGCTATTGGAATCCTGAAAGAAACGTTAGAGGACAAAGACAAAAGTTCTGGGTTGTGTTTAGACAGTGGGCAGAAAGTCAGAAGTTATGTTTCATGATAAACAGTGAGCGAAAAGTCAGAAGTTCTGTGTTTGTGTTAAATAGTGAGTGAAAATCAGAAGTTCTATCCGGTGTTAAAACAGTGAGAAAGCCTAGAAGTTATGTGTGTGTTAAAATAGTAAGAAAACCTAGAAGTTTTGTGTTTTAAAACAGTGAGAAAATCTTAGAAGTTTTGTGTGTTAAATTAGTAAGGAGAACTAGGAAGTTCTGCGTTGTGCTAAAACAGTGGGAAAGAGAACCCAGAAATTTTGTGTTACACTTCACCTCCTTCCTTACATTAGTCAGAACATCTGTAACTTATTCAGTTCTTAACAACAGCAAATTAGAAAGATAAAAGTACAACAATTCATAGAAGTTATAATCCTAATTCTGAGGCTAGCTTTATTCAAGAAGTTTTGTTCTACAGTTTTTTCTATTTATGCAATGACATGAACAACATCAATACTATGATATTTACACATTTAATGATGTTCTGAATGAAAATATTCAAAGTCAGAGAGACTTACCTTGAATCTGGAACGTGTGTTTGGAACTTGAGATGCTGCCTTCAAATGTTCTGGAACGGAACAGGAAATGCTATGTTCTTTGACTCAAAGGGAAGAACAAAGATTTTGGTTTTGCTTAGGAATTCAGGGTTCACGAATGTTTTACTGTTTTCTCTTCTCTCTTTGATAATTCTCTCTTTCCAAAAGCCAGCCCCTTGAAAGTGTGATGGAGCAACTTATTTATAGGTGAGTTTGTTGTGGTTTTAGGGGGGAAAACAACTGAGATTTAAACCTTTTTGGCATACTGTTCCATTGCTTTTTAATCACAGATTTTGCATGCTAATTTGGTGCAAATATGGGTTTTGAGAAAGTGCAGGCATGGACTGGATCAGCAGCTGGTTACAGGACTATGATATAGTAGAGCAGCAGGCTGCTCAAACGAGGTTTGGGGATTTGGTGATGTTCTAATCGCAGAATACCAGAAACATAGCCTCCATATGCTGAAGGGTCATGTTCTGACCGAAGAATAATGCTTCCATATGTTCTGATTGGAGAGTCATATTCTGAACCGTCTTTGCAAATTCTGATTGCACTTGTGTGGAGGCTGGCCCAGAAGTTCTGAAGTATCATATTATCTTAACACTTAGAAAATTTTCTAAATGTTTAGAAATTTGATTTCTTTTTAAAGGTAATTTTGATTTTAGATTTCTTAATGAACCAACTTCTTGTCTAGACGGAATATGATTGTTGGAACTTGATTTTGATCAAAAAGTCAGAGTTTGACTTTTCATTGTGTTTTTGACCATTTTGCCCTTGTGAATGACTTTCTTGGAAAAATTGTAATCCAAGACTTGAAACTTGATAGAAGCAAACCTGAGGGTCCAGGATGATCCTTTGAGAAATTAAAGGGCAAATTTTAGGGTACAACAAATACCAATTCCATAAATATTACTTTTTCTCATGTTTATTCTCAAACCTGAAACCAACTCGAACCCTCTAAGAATAACTTTTATAGCCTAAATATTTGACCAAGATCCCTCGCCAATCAAAATTGTATCGTCTGCAAACTGAAGTAAGCTATAATTCACCTCATTTGATATATTAAAACCAGTATATAAACCTCTTCTAATAGCATGCCTAACAATTCCAGCTAATCCTTCAGCCGCAATAGTAAACAAAAAAGGCGATAAAGGATCGCCCTGCCGTAAACCTCTACTAACTTGGAATTCCTTTGTCGGACTTCCATTAACCAGAATGGACATAGAGATAGTAAACGCACTCGATTCCATCCACAACATCCATTTGTCTCCAAATCCCATCCTCTTGAGCATAAATCTCAGGAAATTCCAGTCAACACAATCGTAAGCTTGAGCAAAATACATTTTGCATAACAAATAATTCCTCTTATTTCTTGTTGCATAATCAATTATTTCATTAGTAACCAAAACCTCATCTAATATTTGTCTACCAGGAATGAATGTGGTCTGATTGGTAGACACCAAAAAACTATCACACACATTAGTTTAGCAGCAAGTATCTTTGAGATAATCTTTAAAAGACCATTAATCATACATATGGGTCTATATTCATCAAGACTTTGAGGGTTCTTGCACTTTGGAATTAGAGCCAAGAAAGAAGAGGTTACATCTTTAGGGAGCTTACCAGACTTATGAAAATCTTGAATGAAACCTACAACTTCACCACCTATTATATTCCAACATTTCTTCATGAATTCTAAATTAAAAATGTTTTGTCCTAGGCTTTCATCACCATCTCCATCAAACACAACTCTTTTGATTTCTTCCTCAGAAAACGCTTCTTCTAACCTCCCACGATCTTCAACAGATAGGCACTTGAAATTAAAGTTTTATAACAATGGTCGCAACAACAACGAATTCTGAAACCTGGTAGCAAAATGATTTTCTATGGCTTCTTTTACCCCACCAACGCCCTCAACAAAACCATTGTCCATTTTAACCGATACAACTGAGTTTCTTCTTGTCCTTGTTTTCAGCATGGAATGGAAGAATTTTGAATTGTTATCACCCTCCTTTACCCACC